>CM045988.1:33554161-34063562 GCA_025175895.1 Wurfbainia villosa
CCAGTCAAACTGATTGCCAGAATTTTTGACTATAATAAAGAGTTAGCTCGAAATATAAGTGAATTCGACGACCACTTGTCGTCCGATCTCAACATAGACCTTCCATGGGAAGTCTTGTCTGATCGTCGCCTAAGGATGTCCCCGTATGGAGGACTCGACCTTACTTACTCTCACTCACACGACCTTACCTCAACATTTACCTTTGAAACCTAGCTTTCGATCTCTACCTGATTCCTTCGGCTCCCTCCGAAGTCCTTCCGGTGTCGCCCGACCACTACGATTCTCTCCGAGTGTCGCTGACCTTCGCCTTAGCTTAGAATTTTTGCATACTTGACTCAGCTCGTGAGATAACAAAATGCACTTAACTTTGTGTATTTTCTATAATCAAAACTCAGGTTCGATTCAGGTGGCTATTGCACCAACATCTCACCCATTGGTAAATCAAAGAAATAAATACTAAGTATATGTGCCCGTTATTATATCAGGATTAAGAGCATGTATACAACATAATATCTGAGGTCCGATTCAATTGTGTAGTTAGCAATAAATCGAATCACCTCTAAGTCGGTCCTGCTCAATACACACAAAGTGTACTCAGTGTGATTCTATGGTCAAGACAAACCAATACCAAATCACACTACAACCATTCCAATAGTTTGTCCATAACCATCTCGGTTGTGAGCCTTTACTTATACTTTACATGGAACTGATAACATGATCTCCCATGTGACACTACACACCATGTTATCTATAATGTAATGTATTAGACAATATGCATAATCATAAATATGCAAACAATGATCATGTGATTCTTATTTCAAAAATAAAGATGTTCATACAAAAGATAGACTTTTCCAGTATACATCCCAACAGTAAGAAAATAGTGGGAGTGTCGTTGAGCTTGAGAAGGCTCGAGAGACTCAAATAGACATTGATGAGACAGCTGGTGAAGCACCACAACCAATAACTCATAGTGATGAGCCATCGGCTTGACCTATTGAGACACCACATCTTCATAGATCTGGTAGAACATGCAATATTCCTGAGATATATGGATTTCTCGTAAGTGAATCGAACGACGTGTTACTCATTGATGATGAGAAGCCTACTAGTTATGAAGAAATTCTAAAAAGTTCAGAAAGGGATAAGTGGATTGACGCCATGAAGTCGGAAATGGATTCCATGTATGAAACCCAAGTTTAGAACTTGGTTGACCCACCTGAAGGCATAAAGCCTATAGGGTGCAAGTGGGTTTTCAAAAAGAAAACCGACATGGATGGTAATGTGATTACCTATAAGGCTAGATTGGTGGCGAAAGGATAACATCAAAAGCAAGGTGTTGATTATGACAAAACCTATTCGCCTATTGCTATGCTTAAATCCATTCGGATGCTCCTGGCCATAGCGGCTCATTATATTTATGAGATAGGACAGATGGATGTGAAAAAAACTTTCCTTAATGGAAACCTACTCGAGGATGTGTATATGATACAGCCTGAGGGTTTCACATCGGTTGATAAAACCAAGGTATGCAAATTGCGACGGTCGATATATGGACTGAAGCAAGCATCGATGAGTTGGAATATCCATTTTTATGAGACAATCAAAAAGTTTGATTTCTCACAAAATCCGGACGAACCTTGTGTGTACAAGAAGGTTAGTGGGAGTGCAGTTATGTTCCTAGTATTATATGTCGATGAGATATTACTTATAGGAAACGATGTTTCAGTCTTATAGTCAGTTAAAATTTAGTTGCCCAAAACATTCTCCATGAAAGACCTGGGAGAAACAACCTACATCCTCGAGATAAAGATCTATAGGGATAGATCAAAACGGTTGCTTGGTCTTTCGCAGTCTACATATATAGACAGAGTGCTAAAGAGGTTTAGTATGTCGGAATCCAAGAAAGGTTTCCTTCCCATCAGGCATGGGATACACCTTTCGAAGTCTAAGTGTTCGCGCACAGAAGACGAGAGGATTTGCATGAGTGAGATTCCCTATGCATCCGCAATAGGATCTATCATGTAAGATATGTTATGTACGAGGCCCGATGTATCGTATGCTCTGAGTGTCACAATCAGATACCAATCTGATCTTGGAATGGATCATTGGGTGGCTATTAAGATGATTCTTAAGTACTTGAGAAGAACTAAGGATGCGTTCCTAATATATGGAGAAGGGTACATGGTGATACATGGGTATACGGATGCTAGCTTCCAGACAGACAAAGATGATTCCAAGTCTTAGTCTGGGTATGTATTCACCTGGAATGGAGGCACAATAAGTTGGAAAGGTTTCGAGCTTGACACTATAGCGGATTCTGCCACTAAGGCAAAATACATTGCAGCTTCGGAAGCAGCAAAGAAAGCGGTTTGGATCAAGAAGTTCATCTTTGAACTTAATGTGGTCTCATCAATGATCCAAACATGTGCTTCGCTGCTATCATTTGATCTGAGAGATCATTAGTAGGAAGGAAATGCAAATCGAGAAGATTCCCACAGAAAGGAACTTAGCGGATCCTTTAACTAAAGCATTACCTCAATGTAAGTTTGAGGGTCATGTTAGAACTTATGGTATTGGATACCATGGCGATTGGCATTAGGCCAAGTGGGAGTTTGTTAGTAATATATGAGAGGTGTACTAAGGCAATCGCCTTATGGTTGTACCATTTATTTGATAAATGAAGATTCACTATTTGAGTATACATATTTTCATGTATTTGATTGGATCTTAAACTCATTTACTGAATGTCCACAATACGATTAACAGCTTGAGAGAATTTGTGATTGGATCACAACTAGTGAGTATCTCTACATGTGTAATTGTGATGTATGAATTGACGGATTTTGACACCATCAAATATGTCGAGACTTGCACGAGGTATACTCCTTGGTGTATCCAAGCAGCTGATTCTCACTGGCTGGAGACATTGTGATGTCCGAAGTTAATCCTGGATGCTAGTTATGGTAACTAGTTCATTTGAGTGACCAGCTATAAAACTTCATATGGTTCTCTGCATATATAGATATGTCAATGAAATTCTTACTACAGTTTAAGTGTGATGTTTCTTTGACTTGTGGTATTCTAGTCATCTTGGTCATGAAGACTTATGCTTTGACATCTTAAGCAAGAATCTCTGAGGAGATGTGGACCCGGGATGATTGGGCATAAGTCGAAGTGATCGAAGGTGTTTGAATAGCCTATAAAGGATTCACCACTCCTTGCGAGGAGATGTATAACCATGGCCTCTCGTCGGATTGTTACTAAAGTCTTTGGCCAAAGCATTACATGTTTAAAGTAAGGTACTCTTTGATAAATGTGCAGTAACTAGAATCCATAGGACGAGGAAATGATACTTGGGCTAGGTGTTACGTAGTCAACCTAGTGGGGACTGACACTATAGACCATGTTTTGAACCAAGTGAGTATAAGATATGTGAAGGGAATGAGGCACGATTCATTGTAGCTGCTGAAGGGTTTCAGAAATAGTTCTGGATCAACCGTTGATCTTTTCAATTAATTGGGGATCATGATGTACTACTAGGTTCCACTCATGATTGTTCTATAATTAATGGTTAATTATAGATGGCCAACATAAACCGAGAACCTATTTGGTCACACACACAACGAGCATAATCCGAAGGATTTAAAACGAGCTTGAGAATACGATTCTCAGACCAAGAGAAACTAGGTTTGGTTGGACCAAACAAGGATCAAGCATGAAATCATTTTGGTTGCAATGGAAGCATGGATGGGTCGTGTCTTATGAAGACATGATGGATGAACAAAATTTGTTTGGTTCTAATCCAATGGTGGAGAATAAACCAAAGGGGTTTGGTTTATTTTAAACGAATGAACCAAAGTTGGTTCAGTTCGTTTAAACTTAAAATAGACCAACTCGGTTTGGTTTATTTTAACTTAAGTTATTGGAGCGAGTTAACGGATTTTGGTTATGAACCATTAACCGTTAGGAGAATGTGTTCCCTATAAAAACAAGGCTTAAGGGTTTTTCGTGGATAACTTTTGTTGTTGGAAAACCTAGCCACCCTCTCCCTCTCTTCTCCTTGCCACTGCCCAGCTTTTTGCCACCGTCCACCCTTGCTGTCGGCATCTAGCTGCTGCCGGCCACTCCTCCGGCGACCCTCCGGCGACTCACCTTGGTTCCGGCGACCAAGGGTTGGCCGGCCATCCTCTTTGGCGGCGCACCATCCTCCACCAAGCTGTCCAGTTTTCTGGACAGCTTGTTTCCTTCGTGTCGAAGTGTCGTTTGGATGACGTTTGGAGCTCCGATAGTGGCTACCTTGCCGGGGATTAGATCTCCAGTAATCCTCATAGGTGGAGGATGAAGGATTCGTCAAACGGTTGACGAATACCTCTCCGGAGAAGCGAGTTTTGGGGACTAGTTTTTAAATCCGAATTTTGATTCGGATTGTGATCTTCTCTCGATCACATCGTTTTCGACACGAGGCTAATGACTCGTACGAAGACAAGGCTCATGGCTTTGTGAAGTCATCCCAATGATACTCGACGTGGATACGGATAGAGGAGATTCTAGTGTGAGTCCATCCAGTTGATGACTTTCCCGCTACACGTGATACGTCAGGTATACGTAGAGTAATTTCCTTTTATTGAAAAATTTGAAACTACGATTATGTCGACACATGTTGTAATATGCATGTGTATGTTGTGTGTGCTGTGTGTGTTGTAAAAAATTAGATTTTTTATTTTTTATTTCTTCTGCTGCGCACATATTTACGAAACATGTTCGAACACACACTCGCCGCGGTGCCGGAAACACAACAATGTATACCCATGGCCTCTTGTTGAATTGTTACTAAAGTCTTTGGCCAAAATATTACATGTTTAGAGTAAGGTACTCTTGGATACATGTACAGTAACTAGAATCCGTAGGACGAGGAAATGATATTTGGGTAAAGTGTGACGTAGTCAACCTAGTGGGGACTGACACTATAGACCATGTCCTGAACCAAGTGGGTATAAGATGCGTGAAGGGAATGGGGCATGATTCATTGTAGCTGCTGAAGGATTTCATAAATAGTTTTGGATCATCCATTGACCTTTTCGGTTAATTGGGAATCATGATGTACTACTAGGTGCCACTCATGATCATTCTATAATTAATGGTTAATTATAAATGGACAACATAAACCCAGAACCTATTTGGTCACATGTACAACGAGCGTAATCCGAAGGATTTAAAATGAGCTTGAGAATGAGATTCACATCGAGAGAAACAAGGTTTGGTTGGACCAAACAAGGATCGAGCATGAAATCGTTTCAGTCGCAATTGAAGCATGGATGGGTCGTGTCTTATGAAGACATGATGGATGTACCAAATTAGTTTGGTTCTAATCCAATGGTGGAGAAAAAACCAAAAGAGTTTGGTTTTTTTTAAACGAATGAACCAAAACATGGTTCGGTTCGTTTAACTTAAAATAGACCAACGCGGTTTGGTTTATTTTAACTTAAATTATTGGATCAGGTTAATGAGTTTTGGTTATCAACCAATAATCGTTAGGATAATGTGTTCTCTATAAAAACAAGGCTTAAGGGTTTTTCGTAGAGGATTTTTGGTTGTTGGAAAAACCTAGCCGCCCAATCCTCTCCCTCTCTTGCCGCAACCCAAGGTTTCCACACCGCCTAGCTTTTTTCCGTCGTCCACCCTTGTTGTCGTAGTCCAGCTGCTGGCAGCCACTCCTCCGGCGACCCTCCGGTGACACACCTTGGTTCTGGCGACCAAGGGATGGCCGACCTGATGGTGGAAACTTCGTTTTCCACTTCAACTCGGTCGCATGTGCATGGCGATCCCGTCTACATCCCCGGATTAAAAATTAATCCTTGACGAAGAGGGATTACCCAAGCCACCGATCCATCGTCGTGCTATTCTAATAGAGTGGTCACTTGAACAAACTTGTTGTTCAAGTAACCTACCTATTTTCTTCGATTAGTCGAGGAATAGACAATGTACGGATCGGCGGTTTTTGTGTTTATCATCGGGGTCCATGATCATACAATTGTAAACAATCATATACATAATACAAAAGAACGCTAATCAAAATAAACAAGATTATACCTCTTGATCTTCTATTCTATGTCCTTTCTCTTTTTGGACATCATGTGGCCGATGATCTTCCAAAATTCGAAGCCTCCAAGATCGCGTTCTTGCCTTCCTTGCTCGCTCCGAACAAAGGGAAGGATAAAAAAAAACTCTTCTCCTATCTATGAAGGTAGGAAACTTCGCTTCCCACTTCAACTCGGTCTCTTGTTCATGGCGATCCCTTCTACCTCCCCGGATAAAAAAAATTTATCCTTGACAAGGAGGGATTACCCAAGCTATCATTTCATCGTTGTGCTATTCGATTAGAGTAGTCACTTGAACAAACTTGTTGTTCAAGAAACCTACCTCTATTCTTCGAATAGTCGCGGAATAGACGATGTACGGATCGCCGGTTTTTGCGTTTGTATTCGAGGTCCAAGTAAATTAAGACACAATCCATATATACAATATACAAAGAGACAAACAAGGAAAACAAAACATGATTTATACCTCTTGATCTTCTATTGTATGTCCTTCCTCCTTTTGGACGTCGTGTGGGCGACGATCTTCCAAAAGTCGAAGCCTCATAGATCACCAATCTTCCTTTCCTTGTTCACTCCGAACAAAGGAATATCATAAAACAAAACTCTTCTTCTCCTTACTTGCGCCAACCACCAAGCACCAACTTGGTGTCAGCCGGACAAAGGAGTGGATGAAGGAGATGGGTACCGGGCAAGAGCTCCAAAGGAAGAACCTTCACCCTTGTTGCCGCCGGCCAAGGAGAGGAATAGGAAGAGGTTCGGCGCCGGCCAAAGAAAGGAGGAAGAAGATGGGTGCCGACTACCTTTGGAGGAGAAGGAAACAAACCCTAAAAACCTCCAATTGTTGCTGCCCAACTCCCTTTCCTAAACCCTAGCCGCCCAAGCCAAAACCCTAATCTCCCTCTTCTTTTTTTCTGCCGAAGCCTAAACCCTTATTTATAGAGTTAGGCTTAAGCCTCCTTTTAATCTCCACCCACGGATCTAGGGATTTAATCTAAACCGTCGAATCTAGAGATTTAATCCCCACCGTCGGATCTAGAGATTTAATCTCCACCATTGGATCTAGAGTTTCATTTTCTATCATTGGATCTAGGCTCCATGAGGTTTTAATAGGCTATAATAGGAACCATGAGGAGGAGTTGGATCTTTGCCACCCAATGGATCAAGCCCACATAAAGTCCGATCCATTAATGATAATCTATTCCACTAGAGGATTATCATTGATCTACCTCACCAACCCCCATAAGTTAATATGGGCTCCATATATTATTTGTACATTTATCTCCCCGTGTTTAAGATCTCGAATGTCCGTCAATTAATTAATTTACTGACAATTAATTAATCAATATCTAACTCCATGAGTAGTACCACTCAACCTTATCATCATGCCGGACCAAGTCCACCTGTAGGGTTTACATGATGAACCTTATGAGCTCCTCAAGGGGACATCATCATCCTAATATATAGGACACAGTTTCCTCCTATAATCAACGACACACCATATAAATAACACCATTTCCCAACTTACCAAGCCTATCGATTTATTCTATAAATCTCGCCTAATGGTAAATCAAAGAAATGAATACTAAGTATATGTGCCCGTTATTATATCGTGATTAAGAGCATGTACAACATAATATCTAAGGTCCGATTCGATAATGTAGTCAGCAATAAATCGAATCACCTCTATGTTGGTCCTGCTCAATACACACAAAGTGTACTAGTGTAATTCTATAATCAAGACAAACCAATACCAAATCACACTACAACCATTCCAATGGTTTGTCCATAACCATCTCGGTTGTGAGCCTTTACTTATACTTTACAAGGAACTGATAAAATGATCTCCCATGTGACACTTCACACCATGTTATCTATAATGTAATCTATTAGACAATATGCATAACCATAAATAACCATAAATATGCAAATAATGATCATGTGATTCTTATTTCAAAATAAAGATGTTCATACAAAACATAGAATTTTCAGTATACATCCCAACAATCTAGAACCGAACACCAAGCCAAGGAGCTTGATGTTGCCGCCGGCCAAGGAGTGGATGAAGGAGCGTCGACCAACCTTGAAGATAGGTTGCCGTCGGCCAAAGAGAGAGAGAGAGAGGGAGGAGTTGCCAGCCAACCTAGAGAGAGAGAGGATGGGGAGCTGCCGGCGAAGAAGAGCCCAAACCCTAGAATTTCTTGCTGCCGCCCAATAGGAAGAGGAAACCCTAGGGTTGTCGCCCACCTCTCCTCTCAAGCCAACTCCAAAAACCCTAACCCTTATTTTGATGATCCCTCTCCTTGCCGCCCAAGCACTTATTTATAGAGTTAGGCTTAAGCCTCCTTTAATCTCCACCATCGGATCTAGAGATTTAATCTCAACCGTCGGATCTAGAGATTTAATCTCCACCGTTGGATCTAGAGATTTAATCTCAACCGTCGGATCTAGATATTCATTTTCCACCATCAGATCTAGGCTTCATGTGGGTTTTAATAGGCTACAATAGGGACCATGAGGAGGAGTTGGATCTTGGCCACCCAATGGATCAAACCCACATAAAGTCTGATCCATTAATGATAATTCATTCCACTAGAGGATTATCATTGATTTGTTGGATCGATGCGGTTCGCTAGAGGGGGGGGTGAATAGCGAAAGAAAATTTTTCTCGTACGAACTCGTTTTAAAAGAAAACTTATATGCAGCGGAAAGATAAGCAAAACAAAAAGTAAAGGAGACAATAGACACAAGAGATTTACTTGGTTCGTAGCCGAAGGCTACTACTCCAAGGCCCTAGTGGTCCTTGACCACGTACGGAGGGCAAATTACTAAAGAAACTCCTCCTCGTTGGAGGTAGGAGTTAATCGATACAAAAAGAACTTGAGGTAGAGGGACACTCCCCCTCTCCTCGTTACGATAAAAAAGCTTCGAAGAATGTAAATGAGCAACGACACTAAAATTAAAGCCGACGTACAAAAATAAGGGAAATGAAACCTAGACGTCGGAGGAGAAGAAGCACGTTGTTGTCGGTAGCTTTGCGGAGACTTTTTGGAATCTTAGAATTGTTGATGAAACCCTAGGTTTGGCCCTCCTTTTATAGCCTTTGAGCCCCTTTTCGAGAGGAACCCTAGCCAATCAAATTTGAGCACATCTTCCCTTGAAATTTGGTGATAATCCTTGCTCCTCGAATCTGATCATTGACCATCAGTCGACTGATGGCCATCATCAGTCGACTGATGGCAGCATCAGTCGATTGATGACCTTCGGTAGTCGACTGATACACGGCAGTCGAGTCCTCCAAGCTGGCAGTCGACTGATGCTTGCTGCAAGTCAAAGTTAGCTCAATAAAAACATACTTCCGACGGTCTTCGACCGTCCGATCTCGACCTAGACCACCTATGAGATGTCTTGGGTCGGATCTACACTTAAGATCATCCCCGTAAAGAGGATACGACCTCACTTACGCTCACACACACGAGCTTACCTCGATACTTACGTGTTGCTTTTGCTTCCGGCCTTCCACTCGATTCCATCGGCTCCCTCCGAAATCACTCGAGTGTCGCCCGACCACCGCGGCTTCCTCCGGGTGTCGCTAGCCTTCAGCTCCAGCTATATCAATCTTTTGCACACTCGATTCAGCTCATGAGAAAACAAAATAGACTTAACTTTGTGTCTTTGCTATAATCAAAACACAGGTTCGATTTCAGTGCCTCACTGCACCAACATGATTTACCTCACCAACCCCCATAAATAAATATGAGCTAAATATATTAATTGTACAAATATCTCCCCGTATTTAAGAAGGGTTTGTGGAACCGAAGCTCTGATACCACTTGTAGGTAGGAAACTTTGCTTCCCACTTCAACTCGGTCACTTGTTCATGACGATCCCGTCTACGTCCCCGGATAAAAAAATTTATCCTGGACAAAGAGGGATTACCCAAGCAACTATTCCAAATGGTGTTTTACCTCTATATGCTTTGTCCTTGAATGACATATAGGATTCTTAGTTAGATTTATCAAACTTATGTTGTCTACAAAAATTTTAGTTTTCGTGAAGTCCAACCTAAAGTCTCGGAGAGTGTGCTTCGTCCAAAGAAGCTGAGTTACACACTCACCCATCGCAACGTATTCGGCTTCGGTGGTAGATATGGCAACACAATGTTGCTTCCTACTGCACCAACTCACTAGACTTGAGCCGAGTAGTTGACAACAACTACTCGTGCTCTTTCTATCGAGTTTACTACCGGCATAATCCGAATCGGAGTAGCCGATTAGTTCGAACTCCGTAGATCTAGGGTACCAAATACCAACGTTAAGTGTACCCTTAAGATATCTAAGGACACGCTTAACTAGGGTTAGGTGAGACTCCTTAGCACAGGTTTGAAACCTGGCACACATACTTACTGCGAATAGGATGTCGGGTTGACTCGTAGTTAAGTATAGAAGACTTCCTATTGCGCTCCTATAGTACTTTAAGTCAATGGACTTACTTTCTAGGTCTTCTCCTATGTTAACATTTATCGCTATTGGGGTGTTTATTACCTTAGCGTCTTGCATTCCAAATCTTTTAATTAACTCCTTAGTGTATTTTTGTTGATATAGGTATATACCATCCTTAGTTTGTTTAATTTGTAGACCTAAAAAGAAACATAACTCACCTACCAAGTTCATTTCGAACTCACTTTCCATGAGCGAAACGAACTCGTTTAGTAAGGCTGAGTTAGAGGTTCCAAAAATTATATCGTCTACGTAAATTTGAGCTATGAATATTTCTTTACCTAAGGTTTTTACAAAGAGAGTTGGGTCAACTAAGCCTTGGTTAAACCCTTTTGACTTAAGATGGATTGAAAGTCTCTCGTACCAAGATCGAGGAGCTTGTTTAAGTCCATAGAGAGCTTTCTTAAGTTTTAGAACATGGTCGGGTTTATCTAGATTTTCGAATCCGGGGGGTTGGCTAACATAAACTTCTTCTTTAATGTATCCATTTAGGAATGTCGACTTAACATCCATTTGAAACAGCTTAAATCCTCGATGTGCGGCATAAGCTAGCAACATTCGAATGGATTCGAGTCTAGCTACTGGGGCATAGGTTTCGTCGTAATCTAAGCCTTCGACTTGGCTAAATCCTTTGGCGACTAACCGAGCCTTGTTTCTAACTACTTCACCTTTATCATCAAGCTTATTTCGAAACACCCACATTGTTCCAATTATCGTTTTGTCTTTAGGTGGTGGTACTAATTCCCACACCTCGTTCCTAGTAAATTGAGCTAGCTCTTCTTGCATTGCAATAATCCAATCGGGATCAAGAAGAGCTTGTTCAATTGATTTGGGTTCTATCTTTGAAATTAAGGAAATTTGACTAAGTTTCCTATAGGATGCTCTAGTTCGAACTCCTAGATTAGGATCTCCTATCACTTGATCGATAGGGTGGTTAGTCTGAATCCTAGATTGGGTTGGGTTTGTGTCACCTAATTCTTGATCAATGGGGTGACTTGGTTGAACACTAGTTTGGTTGGAGTCATCTATCACTTGATCAATAGAGTGACTAGGTTGACCTAGGTTAGGATTAACACTAGACTTGATCTCCGGATCAGAGTTAGGTCTAGTATGAATCGGCTCGCTAATTGGGGTTGCCGGGGGTTTTGTAGGTTCATGTCCTTCATCGAATACTACATTGATAGTCTCCTCGACTCTAAGGGTGTCGTGGTTATATACTCTATAAGCTCTACTTGTAGTCGAGTATCCTAGAAAGATTCCGGTCATGGTTTTGGATGTAAATTTCCCTAGGTAATCCTTAGTGTTTAGGATATGTACCTTACACCCAAATACCCTAAAGTACTTGATGTTAGGTATTTTATCGTGATAAATCTGAGAGGTCTTAAGGTGCCTCTTTACCATAAGGATCCTATTTTGGACATAGCAAGCCGTGCTAGCACGGCTTCGCCAAAACCTATCGGGTAGGTCGTATTCGTTCAACATGGTCCTAGCGGCTTCTTGTAGAGTTCGGTTTTTCCGCTCCACTAGGCCATTTTGTTGAGGGGTCCTAGGGAAAGAGAATTCATGGTGGTATCCGTTTAGGTTACAGAAGTCGGTGAACCTTTGATTTTCGAATTCACCACCATGATCGCTTCTAAGTCTTTTAACCTTAAGGTCTTTTTGATTCTCGATTAATTTGAATAGATTGATTATTTGATCTAGGGTATCATTTTTATGTTTGATGAACCTAACCTGTAAACTCGAGTAGTCGCCAATTATGACTAAGCAATATTGACTTCTATTATTGAGTGACTTGGCTCCATGTGAATCGAATAGATCCATATGCGTGGAGCTCAAGTATATTTGAGGTCTGCTTCTGGTTAGTTAACTTGTGTTGTGTCCTAGGTTGTTTTCCTTGTTGACAAGCATTCTGATTTTATTAACCAAGTTGTTGAGGTTGGGTAAGCCTTTGACTAATCCACTCGACTCATCTTGTGGACGAGTCTTGGGTGCGAGTGACCAAGTCGTCGATTACCACAACCATGATTCCTCTTGCCGTGTCATAAGACACTTAGTTGAGGAGTTGGTTAAGTTGATCGTATAAATGTTGTTATTTCTAGTTCCTTTAAGAATTCTTTTAGAGGTTTCGTTGGTATTAATTACGCATTCATTTTTTAGAAATATAACCTTATAGTTATTATCACACAATTGGCTTACACTAAGTAAGTTATATTCAAAATTCTCTACAAGTAATACATTTTTAATAACAAAATTCGTGTTAAGCTCGATATCACCTGATCCGATGATTTTGAGCTTGCCGTTATTCCCAAAGGCTACCGATCCTTGTCGTTTGAATCGAAGCTTTGCGAATTTAAGTTGATCCCCGGTCATGTGTCGGGAGAAACCGCTGTCCAACATCCATTGATCCTACACACAAGGTGGTTGGATTGGATGTTAGATTTTTGTTAAGAAAATTGGTTGTAAGTTGTTAACCCTAGGTCATCTCACCCGAGTCTATATGATCAAGCATGTTATACTTATGTGTTTATTTGAGATGACTTCTAATTAAGTTGATTAAGTGGATTTAGGTTCAAGTAATTTTATGTTAGATTTGGATTTAACCCTAGGCTTGTCAAGTTTACCTTTTCAAGATCATGGCTTCCAGGTCGTGGCGAGGCACAGGGGCCTTCTTTTATCGGATCATCGACCACTTCCTTAGACAAAGCCATTTTTAAGAAAATGATGACTTGACTCACCTAAAATTATTTCCTCGTCTAACTAGTTATTTTTGAAAAGAGGCTCCCCGAGGCTCAATCTTTTCGAAGAATTTTAGTTGGTTATTTGAAAAGAGGCTCCCCGAGGCTCAATCTTTTCGAAGGCTTTTAGTTGGTTATTTACGTGTTCTAAGTGAGTTCACGAAAAAAAAACAAAAAAATATAAGCATGCAATTTCTAAGTTAAAACACAAACATGTTTTGTACTGGCTCCCCCTAGACCGTTGAATCGGTTCGGTCTATCCACATAGTGGATTTGGTCCTTGGGAACCCAGTACGAGTTGGATCCTAGAGTTGAAATCAAAGTGGTCTTAGGGACCCATGCTTGGACACATTTTTTATGTCTACTTACGATTGACATATACGACTTATTGGTCGTGTTTGAGATAAACCCTAGTCCGGCCTTGTTGTACACGGCCCTTTGCGATCCAAGTAGGAGGTCAAGTCCTTTGGATCCCAAAATAAACCTTTCCAACGTATTCCTAAGATCTTCGACTTGACTTTTCAAGAGTGAGTTCTCAACTTCGAGTTTTTCAACCCGAGTTGAGTCCTTCTCTTGAACTCGACTAGTCGAAGAGGTTAGGGAGACCTTGTGTTTGAGGAGTTTAACTTCCTCAACCAGGGTCTCGACCTTGGACTCGGACTTAGCTAACTTCCTAGACAAAAACCTAACCGTATTATGTAAAGTATTAAATAAGGTTCGACTCACCTTAAGGGTATCTTTTGAACCGGATGCGTATCCGTGGCTTGACTTGAAGGTAGCTTCGTAGTCCGAGTCATCCTCAGGTTCTGACTCTAGTTCGGTCTCCGTGTCTGACTCAATTAATTTCGCCATGAAGACGTGATCTTCGTCTTCTTCGGATGATGCTTCTTCCCATGTCGCGTTGAGGGCCTTCTTATGCTTAGGTGCTTGGTTGTTGAGCTTGGGGCACTCGGACTTGATATGTCCAAACCTGTTGCACTCATAACACCTAATGTTAGAACTTTTTGGTTTACCTTGGTTGGGTCGAGTTGTGGTTCGCTTTCGTCCCTTGGCTATCCTTCGAGCGAGGTTCATTAGTTCGGCAGTCAATTCCGGGTCAACTTCTTCTTCGGACTCATCTTCCTCCTCGGGTGGTGGTGGCTTGCTTGCGATTTTCTTCTTCTTTGAACCTGCAAACAAGGCTATACCCCTCTCGGGTTCCGAGTTGGATTGTTCATGTAATTCGAAATCCGAAAAGAGTTCGTCTAACCTAATTTTAGAAAGGTCCTTGGAGACCTTATAGGCATCAACCATGGATGCCCATAAGGTAGTCCTCGGAAAAGAGTTTAGGACATACCTAATAAGGTCGTGGTTTTCGACCTTTTGCCCGATTGCGTGTAGGTTGTTGACTATGTCTTGGACACGGGCGTGGAGTTGCGTCGCGGACTCGTGTTCCTGCATTTTTAGTGTGTACAATTTATTGAATAAAAAATCACGTTTGCAAACCTTAGCTTGATCCGATCCTTCGTGTAACTCAATTAGCTTTGTCCAAAGATCCTTTGCGCTTATGAAGGGGCCGACGCGATTTAGCTCCTCCTTGGACAAGCCGCACTGGAGGATTTGTGTTGCCTTGGCATCGGCTTCGACTTGTCGTTTTGTTGCAACGGTCCATTGATCATAATCCAAGGAGTCACCCACTTCATTAGTCGGAAGTGTGAAACCCGTTTGGATTATGATCCACATCTTGATTTGGGTTTTGAGAAAGCATTCCATCCAACCTTTCCAGTAACGGAAATCATCTCCGTTGTAAAACGGAGGTCGGACGGTGCTAAAACCCTCGAGATGGGCCATTAGAACAAAAAGACAAGGAGACTAAAATGAAAACCTAGCAACAACTAAAACACACGAAAGTACCAAGACTTGCGTCTTGGATTAGTAGTGCGGGAAATAAAAAGAAATAAACGAAAAATAGAAAGTTAAGCAAAGAAATAAGAAACTAAATAAAAAGTAAGTACTCACAACCTTCGATGTCCCCGAAAGGCTACTAAATGTCGATTTTTGAGGATTAAAACAGCTTGTTACGGGGGTAAACCCTGATAAGAAGTGTAGATCTCTGCGAGAGCTTCGATTTGGTAGGTAGACCGTGTCGTGGGTCAACTTGTACGAAAAGTTATGCCCGTTTGACCGTCGGCTACTCCAAAAGCGAATACTTGCAAAACAAAATCAAACGAAGAGTACCAAGACTTCGTCTTGGATTAGTAGTGCGGGAGAAAAATTTAAACGAAAAACAAATCTGGAAAAAAAAATGTTAGATTGGTGGTTTCACCAAATCTAAGCGCCCCCGGCTCTGATACCAATTGTTGGATCGATGCGGTTCGCTAGAGGGGGGGGTGAATAGCGAAAGAAAATTTTTCTCGTACGAACTCGTTTTGAAAGTAAACTTATATGCAGTGGAAAGATAAGCAAAACAAAAAGTAAAGGAGACAATAGACAAAAGAGATTTACTTGGTTCGTAGCCGAAGGCTACTACTCCAAGGCCCTAGTGGTCCTTGACCACGTACGGAGGGCAAATTACTAAACAAACTCCTCCTCGTTGGAGGTAGGAGTTAATCGATACAAAAAGAACTTGAGGTAGAGGGACACTCCCCCTCTCCTCGTTACGATAAAAAAGCTTCGAAGAATATAAATGAGCAACGACACTAAAATTAAAGCCGACGTACAAAAATAAGAGAAATGAAACCTAGACGTCGGAGAAGAAGAAGCACGTTGTTGTCGGTAGCTGTGCGGAGACTTTTTGGAAGCTTAGAATTGTTGATGAAACCCTAGGTTTGGCCCTCCTTTTATAGCCTTTGAGCCCCTTTTCGAGAGGAACCCTAGCCAATCAAATTTGAGCACATCTTCCCTTGAAATTTGGTGATAATCCTTGACTCCTCGAATCTGATCATTGACCATCAGTCGACTGATGGCCATCATCACGATCGATGGCAAGATCGGGCCGATTGATGACCTTCTGATCGAGTCGATACACTCGGCAATCGAGTCCTCCAAGCCGGGCAATGACTGATGCTTGCTGCAAGTCAAAGTTAGCTCAACAAAAACATACTTCCGACGGTCTTCGACCGTCCGATCTCGACCTAGACCACCTATGAGATGTCTTGGGTCGGATCTACGCTTAAGATCATCCCCGTAAAGAGGATACGACCTCACTTACGCTCACACACACGAGCTTACCTCGATACTTACGTGTTGCTTTTGCTTCCGGCCTTCCACTCGATTCCATCGGCTCCCTCCGAAATCACTCGAGTGTCGCCCGACCACCGCGGCTTCCTCCGGGTGTCGCTAGCCTTCAGCTCCAGCTATATCAATCTTCTGCACACTCAATTCAGCTCGTGAGAAAACAAAATAGACTTAACTTTGTGTCTTTGCTATAATCAAAACACAGGTTCGATTTCGGTGCCTCACTGCACCAACATGATTTACCTCACCAACCCCCATAAATAAATATGAGCTAAATATATTAATTGTACAAATATCTCCCCGTATTTAAGAAGGGTTTGTGGAACCGAAGCTCTGATACCACTTGTATGTAGGAAACTTTGCTTCCCACTTCAACTCGGTCACTTGTTCATGACGATCCCGTCTACGTCCTCGGATAAAAAAATTTATCCTTGACAAAGAGGGATTACCCAAGCAACTATTCCATCGTCGTGTTATTCGATTAGAGTGGTCACTTGAACAAACTTGTTGTTCAAGCAACCAACCTCTATTCTTTGATTAGCCGTGGAATAGACGATGTATGGATCGCCGGTTTTTGTGTTTGTATTTGGGGTCCAAGTAAATTAGCCACATATAATTGAAAATAATTATATACATAATACAAAAGAACACTAATCAAAGTAAACAAGCTTATACCCCCTGATCTTCTATTGTATGTCCTTCCTCCTTTTGGACGTTGTGTGGGCGACGATCTTCCAAAAGTCGAAGCCTCCTAGAACATGTTCTTCCCTTCCTTTCTCACTCCGAACAAAGGGAAGAATGAAACAAAACTCCTCTTCCTTTCTAGGACCAACCATCAAGCTCCAAGCATGATGTTTGCCGCCGGCCCATACAGAATAAGATAAAGAAGATGGAGTGGGCGCCGACCAAGAACTCCAAGGGAAAAACCCTAACCCTAGATCCGATGATGGAAATTAAAACTCTAGATTCGACGGTGGAGATTAAATCTCTAGATCCGACGATTGAGATTACATATCTAGATCCGACGGTTGAGATTAAATCCCTAGATCCGACGGTGGAGATTTAAAGGAGGCTTAAACCTAACTCTATAAAAGGGTGGCCAAGGCTTGGGCGTGGGAGACACAAGACTAGGGTTAGAGTTTTGGAGCTTGGCTTTAGAGGAGAGGTGGGCGGCTAACCTAGGTTTTGCTTCTTCCAAGTGGGCGGCGGCAAGACAATTCTAGGGTGTGGCTATCCTTGGCCGGCGGCAACTCCACCATCTCTCTCTCTCTAGTTCGACGGAAGCTCCTCCCTCTCTCTTTCTCTCTCCAGGTTGGCCGGCGGCAACCTTCCTTCAAGGTTGCCCGGCACTCCTACACCTCTCTTTGGGCCGGCGGCAAGCATCAAGCTTGATGCATGATGGTTGGTCCTAGAAAAGAGAAGAATTTCATCTATATACTTCCTCTTGTTCGGAGCGAACAAGGAAAGGAAGATCATGATCGAGGAGGCGTCATCTCTTGGAGGATCGTTGCCCACACAATGTCCAAGAGGAGGATAGGACATACGATAGAAGACCTTGAGGTAAACAAGAGGTATAAATCTTGTTTTGGTTTCCTTTTGTTTCTATGCATGTTATATGTTTTATTTTGTGGCTAAATATACTTGGACCCCGAACATAAACACAAAAGCCGGTGATCCATACATCGTCTATTCCGTGAATATTCGTAGAATAAAGGTTGGTGGCTTGAACAACAAGTTTGTTCAAGTGACTACTCTAATTCGAATAGCACGACGATGAAACAGTTGCTTGGGTAATCCCTTTTGTCTAGGATTAAAATATTTATCCGGGGACGTTGAAGGGATCGCCATGAACAAGCGACCGAGTTGAAGTGGGAAGCGAAGTTTCTACACCTTCATGTGGAATAAGAGCTTTGGTTCTGGACAAAACCCTTCAAGTGGTATCAGAGCCACGGTTTTCCAATTTTGTGTGTTTAGAATTCGGTTACTTTTATGCACTTTTCATATATTATATGTGCTGGATAATAGTAGGATGTGCATAGGTTAACTTTTTGGTTGCAGGCATAGGATCCAACTATTATGGTCATATGTGTGTATGTGATTGTATGTGTGTAATTGTATATTATTTGAATCCTCGGGGTTGACGAGGCTAGTATTTAATTTTTGTAATTAAGTACGACATTATTTAGCCACACTTTTTATTTTAGTTTACTTTTGATCTAGATTTCATGTACACTCCTTCGTGGAGTATAGGATCGATGGATGTACATTAAAATAGTTTTTCTCGGCTCGGATCTCCAGATGGCTTGTACTTGGTGTAGGGAGGAGCGGACGAGATGGCGATACGATGGGAGGCATATTGGAGACAAAAGCCATAATAGTTGGAAAATATTTTTTTTTCATATTTATTTCTTCTTGTTTGATATGCATGGCGTAGGCTAGGAAAATTCCTCAATTTTAAATTACTAAGTGGGAGAGGGATATTTTTATAAATTCCCATGGCCTCCATTATGATTTGACATGTGATGCAAACAAACTTGCGTGTCGGCTCTGAGTGCCTTCCTCCCCATCGGATGAGTTTGTTTTGCAGATCACAGGGTCGAATATGATTATAGGAAATTATTAAGGAGCGTGTGTACTTCCCCATTGGAAGGCACATAACCCAAGATAATTGCCTTAGTACCGAGTAATGGTGAACACTTAGATGCAAATAAGATTATCCTCCCCATCGGAGTCCCTACTTTTATTTGTAGGGTCGAAGAGGAACCAACTATTAATTTTATTTATCAAAAAGTTAGGTTGACAAGATAGTAAAATTAATGGGTAAACCTCCTCTTACAAATGTAGAATTCATATACGTCCACACGATCATGGCATACGATATTCTCTGTTTTTTGAGGTGTTGGTTGATTTTAAAATTTTATTGTTTGAGGAATCAATAATTTTTTGAAATCTAAAGTTTTGATCTGAGTGATTCTTAGGTTTTTCAAAAAAGACTTTTAATCCACTTGCTGTGATACTAAAAGAGAATAAACTTACTAGACCCAATTATGTTGATTGGAAAAGGAATCTAGATATTGTCTTGACTGCCGAGTAGTACAAGTATGTACTCATCGAAGAGTGTCCTCCTAAGCCTACGAATGAGCTGGAAGTCCTTGGAGATGAGATCGATGGGGAAACCCAAGTCGATATCATTCTCCTGTCTCTACCAAGAAGTTTTGAGCAGTTTTGCCTGAATTACAACATGAACAAGAGGTTGTATTCGTTGGCGGAGCTTCTGATGGAACTCCAGGCGGCAGAAGGGCTTGCTTAGGCTTAGGCCATGGTTGCTCAGAAGGTTTCTACTTCTAAGCTAAAAGGCAAGAAGAAGAAGAAACAAGCTGGGGCAAAGGCGGTGGGAGGAACTCAGGGAGGAGTGAAGAAGCCGAAAGGCAAGTGCTTCACTTGTAAGAAGACCTGACACTGGAAGAAGGATTGCCTCATCCACAAGCAGAACAAAGGTATATCTTTTGGTCTAGTCGTTGAAACATGTTTAGCGGTGTTATCTACCGGCACCTGATGTGTAGATACGGGAGCCACTAATCATGCACCAAAAGTTGGTTCGGTTCGCTTTTAACTTTAAAAATAGAAACCATCATTGCTCTGGTCGACTTTAACTTATATCTTAATGGAGCGACTCAGAGTGTTAGGACCTTATCAAAAAATACCAAATATCAACCATGTAAAATGAGACCCCTTATTTCTCAGAAAACTCAAAGCAGTATCGGGCCGATCGACATTCTAACTGGGCTGATCACACGTCAACGAATGGTTCAAATAACAAATAAATAAAACGCCCAAATGCGGTAAGAGATGAAGCAATACAACTGAACGAAGCACACTTGAACCAAAAGCTCCCACGATGCAAATAAAAGCTAATAACTCATTTTCTAATTCCATTAAGAGAAAATAACCTTTGAAGATGAACCAAACATATCTTTGGCATGTTAGGCTTGGTCATATTAACCTAAGCAGAATTCAAAGGTTGATAGCTGATGGACCTCTGGGTTCATTAGTGGTGGAAGATTTTCCAACCTGCGAATCTTGCTTGGAGGGTAAAATGACCAAGAGGCCTTTTAAGGCCAAGGGGTATAGAGCAAAAGATGTGTTAGAATTGGTTCATTCTGATTTGTGTGTCCTATGTCTATCTAGGCCGGAGGTGGTTTTGAGTATTTCGTCTCTTTTATAGACGATTATTCGAGATATAAATACATTTACTTGATGCGCTGCAAGTCTGAATGCTTTGACAGGTTCAAAGAATTCAAGGTTGATATGGAGAAACATCAAGGTAAAAGTATCAAGACACTACGATCTGATCATGGTGGTGAGTACCTCTTGGGAGAGTTTAGGAATTACTTATCAGAGGCTGGGATTCAATCCCAATTGTCTGCACCTGGCACACCCCAGTAGAATGGTGTAGCAAAGCGAAGGAATAAGACTCTTATGGAGATGATTAGATCGATGATGAGTTATTCTGAGTTGCCAGATTCGTTCTGGGGATATGCTCTAGATACGACAGTGTATATTCTGAACTTGGTCCCATCTAAATCAGTGCCTTCTACTCCCACAGAATTGTGGACTGGACGAAAGCCTAGTCTAAGACATATTCGGATTTGGGGGAGTCCAGCACATGTGCTGAAGTCGGATGCTGGTAAGTTGGAACCTCATACAGAAGTACGCATGTTCGTTGGCTATCCTAGGGGAACGAAAGGTGGTTTATTTTATAGTTCTAGAGATCAGAAAGTGATCGTTTGCACGAATGCCAGATTTCTAGAGGAAGACTATGTGATGAACCACAAGCCCATGAGTAAGATTGTTCTGGAGGAATTAAAAGGGAAAGTCCCTTCTTCAGTACCACCGGTACAAGAGGATATACCATAAGTCAGTGCACCGCGTGTCATAGAGGATACACAGGTGATACCTCATCGTAGTGGGAGGGTTGTGAGACAACCTGATAGATTCATATTCTTGAGAGAATCTTATGATTTGATTCCTGGCAAACATGAACCTGATCCCTGGACCTATGACGAGGCAATCCAAGATAAAGATGCAGTATCTTAGCAAAGATCAATGAATACTGAGATTGAATCTATGGATTCGAATCAAGTCTGGAAGCTAGTAGAACCACCCGATGGTGTAAAAACCATTGGATGCAAGTGGATATACAAAAAAAAGAGAGGAATAGACGGGAAGGTTGAGACATTCAAAGCAAGGCTTGTTGCGAAGGGGTATACTCAGAAAGAGGGTATCGATTATGAGGAGACCTTTTCATCGGTAGCCATGCTTAAGTCTATCCGGATTCTCTTATGCATTGCAGCTCATATGGATTATGAGGTGTGGCAGATGGATGTCAAGACAACTTTCCTTAATGGAAGTCTTGAGGAAAACATCTATATGAAGCAACAAGAGGGATTCATTGAAAAGGGCAAAGAGCATCTTGTGTGTAAGCTTAATCGGTCCATTTATGGATTGAAGCAAGCTTCAAGGTCTTGGAACATCCACTTTGATTAGGTAATCCAGTCTTATGGATTTATTCAAAGTCCGAATGAGTCTTGTGTATACAAGAGATGTGAAAGAAACGTAATGGTATTTCTTGTACTATACGTAGATGACATTTTATTAATTGGCAACAATGTCAAGGTGTTATCGGACGTAAAGGTATAGTTGTCCAAACAATTTGATATGTAGGATTTGGGAGAAGTGGGACAAATCCTTGGGATCAAGGTTATAAGGGATCGCAGGAAAAGTATGTTGTGCTTATCTCAAGCTTCATACATAGACACTATTATGGATCATTTTAGCATGCAAAACTCCAAGACAGGTTTTCTACCTTTCAGGCATGGAGTTCCTTTATCTAAGGAGATGTGTCCTAGAACATTTGAGGAGATAGAGGAGATGAAGGTGTTTCCTTATGCCTCGGCAGTAGGAAGCCTCATGTATGCGATGCTATGTACAAGATCAGATATCTGCTTTACTGTGGGCATGGTCAGCAGATATCAGAGTAATCCAGGACAGGGACATTGGACTACAGTAAAGCATATATTGAAGTACCTGAGAAGGACGAGGGTTTATATGCTAGTTTAACAGGCAGACAAATTACTCCCTTTGGATTATACAGATTCTGACTTCCAATCAGATAGGGATAATAGTAAGTCTACCTCAGGTTTTGTGTTTACTTTGGGAGGTGGAGCCATTGTATAGAGGTGTGTCAAGCAGAAATCCATTGCGGACTCCACCATGGAAGCTGAGTATGTGTTGGCCTCTGAGGGGCCCAAAGAAGTTTTGTGGCTCAGGAACTTCCTGATGGACTTGGATGTGATTCCTGGTTTGCCCAGAATTATCACAATTTATTGTGATAATAGTGGTGCAGTTTCAAACTCGATGGAACCACGAGCCCATAAGGCAAGTAAACACATAGAGCGCAAGTACCACCTGATACGAGAAATAGTAAAGAGAGGATAAGTTGTTGTGGTCAAGATTGCATCGCAGGATAACCTGGCAGATCCTTTCACTAAGGCTCTTCCGGCGAAAGCTTTTGATAGGCATGTGGATAGAATGAGGATCAGATGTATGGTAGTTTGAGGACAACATAGTCTTTTAGTATAAGTGGGAGATTGTTGGGATGTATATTGAAAAGTCTATCTTTTGCATGAACATCTTTATTTTGAAATAAGAATCACATGATCAATTGTTTGCATATTTATGGTGATGCACATTGTCTAATACATTACATTGTAGATAACATGGTGTGTGGTGTCACACGGGAGATCATGTTATCGTCTCCTTTTTAAAGTATAAGTATAGGCTCACAATCGAGATGGCTTTGGACAAACCATTGGTATGGTTGTAGTGTGATTTGGTATTGGTTTGTCTTGACCATAGAATCACACTAGTACACTTTGTGTGTATTGAGCAAGACCGACTTAGAGGTGATTCGATTTATTGCTGACTACATAATCAAATCGGACCTCAGATATTATATTGTACATACTCTTAATCCCGATATAATAACGGGGACATATACTTAGTATTCATTTCTTTGATTTACCAATAGGCGAGATTTATAGATTAAATCAATAGGCTCGGTAAGTTGGGAAATAATATTATTTATATGGTGTGTCGTTGATTATAGGAGGAAACCGTGTCCTATATATTAGGATGATGATGTCCCCTTGATGAGCTAATAAGGTTCATCATGTAAACCCTGTAGGTGGACATGGTCTGGCATGATGAAAAGGTTGAGTGGTACTACTCATGGAGTTAGATGTGGATTAATTAATGGTCAGTAAATTAATTAATCGACGGACATTGAAGATCTTAAAAACTGGGAGAAAAATTTACAAATAATATATGGAGCCCATATTAACTTATGGGAGTTGGTGAGGTATATCAATGATAATCCTCTAGTGGAATGGATTATCATTAATGAATCAGACTTTATGAGGGCTTGATCCATTGGGTTGCCAAGATCCAACTCCTCCTCATGGTCCCTATTGTAGCATATTAAAACCCTCATGAAGGCTAGATCCGATAATGGAAATTAAAACTCTAGATCTGACGGTGGAGATTAAATCTCTAGATCCGACGGTTTAGATTAAATATCTAGATCCAACGGTTGAGATTAAATCCCTAGATCCGACGGTGGAGATTTAAAGGAGGCTTAAACCTAACTCTATAAAAGGGTGGCCAAGGCTTGGGCGTGGGAGACACAAGACTAGGGTTAGGGTTTTGGAGCTTGGCTTTATGTTGGGTTTTCGGCACCGCGGCGAGTGTGTGTTCGAACATGTTTCGTAAACATGTGTACAGCGGAAGAAATAAAAATAATAAATCTACATTTATTACAACACACACATCACACGCATGCATAGTACAACATGTGTGGACATAACCGTAAATTTAAATTTACAATAAAAGGAAATTTAACTACGTTATACCTTTCGTATCACGTGTAGCGGAAACGGCATCAATCGGAATGATCCTCGCTAGAATCGTCTCTATCCGTATCCACGCCGAGTATCCTCGGGATGACTTCGCTAAGTCACGAGCCTCGTCTTCGTACGGGTTACTAGCCTCGTGTTGAAGACGATGTGATCGAGAGATGATCACGATCCGAATCAAAATTCGGATCCAAAACCGAGTCCTCAAAACTCGCTTCTCCGGAGAGGTATTCGTCAACAGTTTGACGAATCCTTCATCCTCCACCTCTGAGGATTACCGGAGATCGAATCTGCAGTAAGTTAGGTGTTGTCGGAGCTCTAACCGTCGTCCAAACAACACTCCGACGAGAAGAGAACAAGCTGTCCAGAAAACTGGACAGCTTTGGTCGAGGAAATAGGGCCGGCCAAAAAGGTAGGATGAAGCTCACCTTGATGCCAAACCCAAAGGAGATCACTGGAGAGTTGCCGGAGGATCACCGGCCGAAGCTTGGACGCCGGCAACAATTGGGACGGCGGCACAAGGAGCTGGGCGGCGGCAATGGGTGTTGGCGGCGAATAGATGAAGAGGAGGGAGAGGTGGGTGGCCAAAACTTGGTTAGGGTTTTGGATTAAGGTTTAAGCCCTCTTTTATAGAGAACTAATTCTCTTAATGGTTATTGGATCATAACCATAAGGCCCATTAACCCGCTCCATTAATATAAGTTAAAATAAACCAAACCATGATGGTTTATTTTAAGTTAAAATGAACCGAACCAACTTTTGGTTCATTCGTTTAAAATAAACCAAACCCTTTGGTTTATTCTCCTCCATTGGATTAGAACCAAACCATTTTGGTTCATCCATTATGTCTTCATAAGACACGGCCAATCCATGCTTCCATTGTGACTGAAACGATTTCATGCTCGCTTCTTGTTTGGTCCAACCAAACCTAGTTTCTCTCGGTCTGAGAATCCCATTCTCAAGCTTGTTCCAAAGCGGCAAGAAGCTTGATGGTTGGTCCTAGAAAAGAGAAGAGTTTCGTCTATATACTTCCTTTTGTTCGAAGCGAACAAGGAAAGGAAGATCGTGATCGAGGAGGCTTCATCTCTTGGAGGATCGTTGGCTATACAATGTCCAAGAGAAGGATAGGACATACGATAGAAGACCTTGAGGTAATCAAGAGGTATAAATCTTGTTCTGCTTTTCTTTTGTTTCTATGCATGTTATATGTTTTATTTTGTGGCTAAATATACTTGGACCCCGAACATAAACACAAAAGCCGGTGATCTGTACATCGTCTATTCCGCAGCTATTCGTAGAATAGAGGTTGGTGGCTTGAACAACAAGTTTGTTCAAGTGACTACTCTAATTCGAATAGCACAATAATGAAATGGTTGCTTGGGTAATCTCTTTTGTCTAGGATTAAATTTTTTATCCGGGGACGTAGAACGGATCGCCATGAACAAGCGACCGAGTTGAAGTGGGAAGCGAAGTTTATACACCTTTATGTGGAATAAGAGCTTCGATTCTAGACAAAACCCTTCATCCATGAGTAGTACCACTAAACCTTATCATCATGCCGGACCAAGTCCACCTGCAGGGTTTACATGATAAACCTTATGAGCTCCTCAAGGGGACATCATTATCCTAATATATAGGACACAGTTTCCTTCTAAAATCAACGACACACCATGTAAATAATATCATTTCCCAACTTACCGAGCCTATCGATTTACTCTATAAATCTCACCCATTGGTAAATCAAAGAAATAAATACTAAGTACATGTGCCCATTATTATATCGGGATTAAGAGCATGTACACCATAATATCCGAGGTCTGATTCAATTATGTAGTCAGCAATAAATTTAATCACCTCTAAGTCGGCCCTGCTCAATACACAAAGTGTACTAGTGTAATTCTATGGTCAAAACAAATCAATACAAAATCACACTACAACCATACCAATGGTTTATCCAAAACCATCTCGGTTGTGAGCCTTTACTTATACTTTATAAGAAACTGATAACATGATCTCCCGTGTAACACTACACACCATGTTATCTAGAATGTAATGTATCAGACAATATGCATAACCATAAATATGCAAACAATGATCAAGTGATTCTTATTTCAAAAATAAAGATATTCATACAAAAGATAGACCTTTCAGTATACATCCCAACAATCTCCCACTTATACTAAAAGACTATGTTGTCCTCATACCGCCATACATCTGATTCCCATTCCCTCTACATGCCTATCAAAAGCTCTCGTTTGAAGAGCCTTAGTGAATGGATCTGCCAGGATATCCTCTGATGCAATCTTGGCCACAACAACTTCTCCTCGCCTTGCGATTTCTCGTATCAGGTGGTACTTGCGCTCTATGTGTTTACTTGCCTTATGGGCTCATGGTTCCTTCGAGTTTGCAACTGTACCACTGTTATCACAATAAATTATGATAGTTCTGGGTAAACTAGGAATCACATCCAAGTCCATCAAGAAGTTCCTAAGCCATACAACTTCTTTGGCTGCCTTAGAGGCTGACACATACTCAGCTTCTATGGTAGAGTATGCCACGTATTTCTACTTGAGACTCCTCCATACAATGGCTCCACCTCTCAAAGTAAACACAAAACCTGAGGTAGACTTACTATTATCCCTATCTGATTGGAAGTCGGAATCTGTGTAACCCAAGGGAGTAATTGATCTGCCTGGAATACCAGTATATAATCCCTAGTCCTTCTTAGGTACTTTAATATATGCTTTACTGTAGTCTAATGTCCCTGTTCTGGATTACTCTAATATCTACTAACCATGCCCATGACAAAGAAGATATTCGACCTCGTACATAGCATAGCATACATGAGGCTTTCTACTGCCGAAGCATAAGGAACAACCTTCATCTCCTCTATCTCCTTTGATGTTCTAGGACACATCTTTTTAGATAAATGTACTCCATACCTAAAAGGTAGAAAACCTTTCTTGAAGTTCTGCATGCTAAAACGAGCCAAAATGGTGTCTATGTATGAAGCTTGAGATAAGCACAATCTCCTTTTCTTACGATCCCTTATAACCTTGATCCCAAGGATGTGTCCCACTTCTCCCAAGTCCTTCATATCAAACTGTTTGGACAACCATACCCTTATGTCCGATAACACCTTGACATTGTTGCTAATTAACAAAATGTCATCTATGCATATTACAAGAAATACCACTATGTTTCCGTCACATCTCTTGTATAAACAAGACTTATTTGGACTTTGAATAAATCCATAAGACTGGATTACCTCATCAAAGCGAATCTTCCAAGATCTCAAAGCTTGCTTCAATCCATAATGGACCGATTAAGCTTGCACACAAGATGATCTTTGGCCTTTGCAATGAATCCCTCTTGTTGCTTCATATAGATGTTTTCATCAAGTCTTCCATTAAGGAAAGTTGTCTTGACATCCATCTGCTACACCTCATAATCCATATGAGAAGCAATACATAAGAGAATCTAGATAGACTTAAGCAAGGCTACCGGCGAAAAGGTCTCCTCATAATCGATGCCCTCTTTATGAGTATACCCTTTCGCAACAAGCCTTCCTTTGAAGGTCTCGGCCTTCCCGTCTATTCCTCTCTTCTTTTGTAGATACACTTGCATCCAATGGTTTTTACACCATTGGGTGGTTCTACTAGCTCCCAGACATGATTTGAATCAATAGATTCTATCTCAGAATTCATCGCACTTTGCCAAGATACTGCATCTTTATTTTGGATCGCCTCATCATATGTCCAAGGATCTGGTTCATGTTCGCCAGGGATCAAATCAGAAGATTCTCCCAAGAATATGAATCTATTAGGTTGTCTAACAAACCTCCCACTACGATGAGGTATTACTTGTGTATCCTCTGTGACACGCGGTGCAGTGACTTGTGGTATATCCTCTTGTACCGGTGGTACTGAAGTAGTGACTTCCCCTCTCAATTTCTCCAGAACAATCTTACTTATGGGCTTGTGGTTCACCACATAGTCTTCCTCTAGAAATCCGGCGTTCATGCTGACAATCACCCTCTGATCTCTAGGAGTATAAAACAAACCACCTTTCGTTCCTCTAGGATAGCAAATGAGCATGCACACTTCTGTACGAGGATCCAACTTACCAGTATCTACCTTGAACAAATGTGCTGGACTCCCCCAAATCCGAATATGTCTCAGACTAGGCTTTCGCCCAGTCCACAATTCTGTGGGAGTATATGGCACTGATTTAGATGGTACCAAGTTAATAATATACACTGTCATATCCAGAGCATACCCCCAAAACAAATCTGGCAACTCAAAATAACACATTATCGATCTAACCATCTCCATAAGAGTCCTATTCCTTCGCTCCGCTACATTATTCTGCTGGGGTGTGCTATGTGCAGACAATTGGGATTGAATCCCAGCCTCTGATAAGTAATTCCTAAACTCTCCCAAGAGGTACTCACCACTAAGATCAAATCGTAGTGTCTTGATACTTTTACCTTGACGTTTCTCCACATCAGCCTTGAATTCTTTGAACCTGTGAAAGCATTCAGACTTGCGGCATATCAAGTAAATGTATCCATATCTTGAATAATCGTCTATAAAAGAGATGAAATATTCAAAATCACCTCTAGCCTAAATAGACATAGGACCACACAAATAAGAAGAACCAATTCCAACACATCTTTGGCTCTATACCCCTTGGCCTTAAAAGGCCTCTTGGTCATTTTACCTTCCAAGCAAGATTCGATGGTTAGGAAATCTTCCACCACTAATGAACCTAGAGGTCCATCAACTATCAACTTTTGAATTCTACTTAGGTTAATATGACCTAACCTTAGATGCCAAAGATATGTTTGGTTCATTTTCTAAGGTTCTTTTCTCTTATTAGATTTAGAAGATGAGTTATTTACTTCTATTTGCATTGTGGGAGCTTTTGGTTCAAGGGTATATAAATGGCCTACCAACGCACCAGAACAGATAATCTCCCTATTCCTTTTTATAACAACTCTGTCATTAAAAGAAATAGAATATCCATCAAAAACCAATTTAGAAACAGAAATTAAATTCTTTCTAAATAAAGGTACATAAAGGCAATTTTTCATAACAAAAGTTTTATTCCTATCAAAAGATAAATAAACATCTCCCACTTCAATAGCTGCCACCTTCGTAGCATCGCCCAAGTATACGATAATCTTCCCCTCAGCTAGTCGTCTAGTTTCCTGGAACCCCTGCAAAGTATTGCATACATGATCAGTGGCTCCCGTATCTACACAATAGGTGTCGATAGATAACACCGCTAAACATGTTTCAACGACTAGGCCAAAAGATACACCTTTGTTCTTCTTCTGGTTGGGGCAGTCCTTCCAATGTCCAATCTGCTTGGAAGTGAAGCACTTGCCTTTCGGCTTCTTCACTCCTCCCTGAGATCCTCACGCCACTTTTGCTCCACCTTGTTTCTTCTTCTTCTTGCCTTTCGGCTTAGAAGTCGAAACCTTCTGAGCAACCGTGGCCTGAGCCTGAGCACTCAGACGAAAAGGCCCCTTTGCCGCCTGGAGTTCTGTCAGAAACTCTGCCAACAAATACAACCTTTTATTCATGTTGTAGTTCAGGCGAAACTGCTCAAAACTCCTAGGTAGAGACTAGAGTATGAAATCAACCTGGGTTTCCCCATCAATCTCCGCTCCAAGGACTTTCGGCTCCTTCAAATGAGCCATCATCTTGATAACATGATCCCTCACGGGTGTTCCCTCTATCATGGTGGTCGTCATCAAGTTCCCCATGGCTTCCTGCCTAGCAGCCCGATTCTGGTGTCTGAAAAGTTCCTTGAGATTGAGCATCATGTCATAAGCAATGGGCATGGCTTGATGCTGATGTTGCAATACATTTGACATAGAAGCCAAAATGTAACACCGTGCCATCTCAACATCCTTAATCCACTTTTTATAACTCTCTTTCTCCTTTTCCCTAGAATCATCCACAGGCTTAGGAGGACACTCTTCGATGAGTACATACTTGTACACCTCAGCAGTCAAGACAATATGAAAAATTTTGTAGAGATACATCACAATTACACATGTAGAGATACTCACTAGTTGTGATCCGATCACAAATTCTCTCATGCTGTGAATCGTATTGTGGACATTCAGTAAATGAGTTTAAGATCTAATCAAATACATGAAAACATGTATACTCAAATAGTGAATCTTCATTTATCATATAAATGGTTCAATCATAAGGCGATTGCCATAGGACATCTCTCATATATTACTAACACGAAGCTCCCATCTTAGCACTTCCAGATTTTGAAAAACTATTTGAGGTACATTGTAATGCTTCTGGCACCGACATCGGTGGAGTTCTTTGTCAAAGTGGACGATCCGTGCCGTTTTTCAGTGAAAAATTGACTAGTTCTAAACTAAACTACTCTTCTTACGATGTCGAATTCTTTGCCATCATCCAATCTTTGAAATATTGGCGACACTATCTCATACAACGAGACTTCATCCTCTTCACGGATCATGAAGCTTTAAAATACATCAATGGGCAACACAAGTTAAGTAGATGACACGCTAAGTGGGTGACATATTTACAGGAATTCACTTTCATTATCCAACACCAAGCGGGGGTCCTGAATCGTGTAGCGGATGCCTTGAGCCGACAATCATCCTTACTTACCACCATGCGAGACAAAGTTACCGTGTTTGAATCTTTTACAGAGATTTATGTATCCGACCCATCTTTTAGCAAAATCTTTCAAGAAGGAAGGACTTCGTCATGATTACATAATACTCGATGGCTTTCTATTTCGAGGACTACAACTATGCATTCTGGATTGTTCACTAAGATGGTAAATTTTTGAAGAGTTACATAATGAGGGTCATTTCGGATGTAATAAGACATTAGACCTCATATCATTAGATTTTTTATTGGCCAAAATTGAGAAGTGACGTAACACATTTTGTGACACGATGTTATATATGTCAACAAGCTAAAGGAACTCCCACTAACGCTGGTTTATATACTCCCCTACCTATTCCCGAAGCTTCATGGATAGACATCAACATGGATTTTATACTTGGACTTCCTTGTACTCAAAGGGCATCATATTCTATTTTAGTAGTGGTTGACAGGTTCTCTAAGATGGCTCACTTTTTGGCTTGCAGAAAAACTATTGATGCCACACGAATTGCTCACCTATATTTCAAAGATATGGTTCGACTACATGGCATTCCCCACTCTATTACCTCAGATCGAGACACCAAGTTCATCAGTCAATTTTGGAAGTACTTATGGTGTAAAATGGGGACTAAGCTTAATTTCAGTAGCGCCTATCACCCATAGAAAGATGGACAGACAGAGGTCGTCAATCAAAGCATAGGCAAACTATTGAGGTGCCTAGTGGGATCTAAGCCAAAACAGTGGGATATGACGCTACCTCAAGCAGAATTTGCCTATAACCGATCAAAGAACAGAACTACTGGACTTACCCCTTTCGAGATAGTGTATGGGTGGAATCCATCTAGCATATTAGACTTAGCTCCCATCCCTCACATCAAACAACATAACCATAAAGCAAAAGAGATGACTAAGCACTTTCAAAATATCCAAGAACAAGTAAAGCAAGCCCTCAATAAAAGTAATGCTAAATACAAGGAACAAGTAGATCATCATCGTCGTCAGGTACTCTTCGATGTTGGAGATTTGGTTTGGGTTGTATTAACCCATGATCACTTCACTATTTGAGAATACATCAAGCTAAAAGAGTGAAAGGTGGCTCCTTGTAAAATCCTACAAAAAATCAATGACAATGCTTACCGATTATGCCTCCCTAGCCACATGAAGACATCGGATGTATTTAACGTCAAATATTTAAGCCCTTATGTAAAATAAGGAGAAAAGTCAACTTTGAACTCGAGGTCGAGTTCTTCTCAACTTAGGGAACCTATTGCAGGGGCATCTAACAATAAACACAATCTAGAGGCATTAAAATAGGTTTTTGATTTTTTTCTATTAAAGTTTGTTTATTTTTCGATCTAGATAGAGTTTTGACTTTTTCTATTAAAGTTTATTTTTTTTTTTCGATCTTGATAGGGTTTTGAATTTTTTGTTTATTATCTTTCGATTTAGATAGGCTTTTGAATTTTTCTATTAAAGTTTGTTTATTTCTTTAGAAACTTTCTCTTTTTCTAAGTCTATTTAAATATAGGTTTAGACTCTTGTAAGGAATGTAATTTTGGATTAATAATATTTCTTTTTCGTTTTACTAAGAGGTTTCCCTCTTTGTTAGTGAAACTCCTCCCCCTATGACTCTTTCGCTCTCCCTCTTTTCTAACTATGCACCATTATCTCCTATTCCTCTATTCGCCTCCGTCAAAATGATGGACCTAAAACTGCTAAAAGAAAATCTGTTAATGCTAGGTCTAAATTTGGTAATGGTAGAACTATCACTGTTGGTTTTATTTCTACTAGATCACCTTTTATTAGTACTTCTAAGGCTTGGATTCCTAGGAAGTTTGTAGTAGATGCAGAGGGACCCAACTTGTGGGTTCCAAAAGACCAAATTTTCCGTGTTTAGTAGGGACCCGTCAAGGGGGAGCCTCCAACTACATGGTTTGTGAACAGCGGGTGCTCCAAACATATGATAGGGAACTCCTCTTTGTTTTCCTCAATTCATGACAAAGATCGAGGTACAATTTCCTTTGGTAATAATGGTAAATTGAAGGTTGTAGGAGTAGGTAATATTAACATTTCTGAAAATTTTGTAATTAGAAATGTATTGTTAGTTAAAGGGATGGCATTTAACTTGTTGAGTGTAAGTCAATTGTGTGATGCAGGGTATAGAGTTGAGTTTCACTCAACTCAATGCCTTGTGATCCACAGTGACACTAAAGAAACCATGCTAATAGTATCTAGGAAGGAAAATATTTATCAAGTTAAATTTAGTAGTGCTACTAACATGTCTTTTAAGTGTTACATATCCAAGGAAGAAGAGTCTTGGTTATAGCACAGAAGATTGGCCCATGTCAACACGAAGAACATCAAGAATTTGGCCAAAAAGGAACTTGTAAGAGGACTACCCTCAATCACCTATGAGAAGGATAGGGTTTGTGGGGTGTGCCAAAAAGGAAGGCAAGTGAGATCTTCCCACAAAGGGAAGAATTCTGTAAGTTCTTTACAAGCATTAGATTTACTACACATGGATTTGTTTGATACTAGCACTATTAGATCTATCAATGGTAGTAGATATTGCTTGGTTATTGTAGATATTACACTTGATATACGTGGTCTTATTTTCTTAAACATAAGGACAAAACAGTAGAAATCTTCATTTCCTTTTGTAGAAGAGTTGAGGATGAGAAAAACTCAACAATTAAAATCATTAGAAGTGGTCATGGAGGAGTGTTCGAAAATGCTGAACTTAAGGACTTTTGTTTAGCAAAAGGATACAAACATGAATTCTCCACACCTAGAACACCACAACAAAATGGTGTTGTAGAAAGGAGAAATAGAGCATTGTATGAGGCAGCTAGGAGTATGCTAAACGAATACCAATTACCAAACTTCCTATGGGATGAAGCAGTTAGCACTGCGTGCTATGTTCAAAATCGGGTTTTGATACATAGATTCTTAAGAGGAACACCACATAAACTTTGGTTTGGAAAGCCACCAACAATCAAGCACCTTAGGGTATTTGGTTGTACGGTGTATATCCTAAATACCAAGGATCATTTAGAAATTTTTTTTGCAAAAGTTGATGAGGGTATCCTTGTTGGATATTCCCTCACTAGCAAAGCTTATAGAGTCTACAACCATAGGACTAAGCAAGTAGAAGAGTCAACTAATGTTGTGTTTAAAGAAAAAGGAATGAATACTGATTCAGACAGAAAATCAGTGGAGTTTGAGCTAGAATTGAGGAAGCTGAAATTGGAAGATAGCAACCCTATAGGGGAAGCAAGAGTGGATTCTGATGAAGAGAGAGTGAGAGCTCAAGGGTCATCACTTGAGGTTGGAGAATCTAAACAGATTTCAGTAGTACCCGAACCACCTCAAGTAATAAGATCCACTAGGAATGCTACTAGCCATCCCCAAAACCAAATTATTGGAGGCATCCAACATGGGGTGAAGACTAGATAATTTTTCAATAATGAAGGAAATGAAGTTGCCTTGATTTTTGAGATTGAGCCAAAGTTAGTGGATGAAGCATTGCTTGATCCAGAATGGATCATTGCAATGCAAGATGAGTTAGGCCAGTTTGAGAGAAATCAAGTTTGAGATTTAATCCCTAGACCTGGTCAAACCTCTATTATTGGGACTAAATGGGTGTTTAAGAATAAGAGAAATCATAGAGGAGAAATAGTTAGAAATAAGGCAAGGTTAATAACTAAAGGCTACAACCAAATTGAGGGGTTAGACTATGATGAGACTTATGCCCCTGTAGCAAGGTTCAAATCCATAAGACTAATGCTTGCTTATGCAATATACAAAGGCTTCAAACTATATCAAATGGATGTAAAGTCGACCTTCTTGAATGGAGTCATCAAGAAGGAAATCTATGTTGAACAACCCCCGGGATTTGAGAAAGCACAATTCCCAGACCACGTGTACAAACTAAAAAAAGGCTCTTTATAGGCTTAAACATGCACCTCGTGCAAGGTTTTAGGAGAGGACAGATAGATCCCACACTATTCTTGAAAAGGGATGGTGAATACATATTTGTAGCCCAGGTTTATGTTGATGACATAATCTGTGTCTCAAACAATAGGGATTATCTCAATGAGTTTAGGTCACATGGAAAGTGAATTTGAGACGAGTATAGTAGAAGAATTGACCTTCTTTCTAGGACTTGAGATAAAGCAAACCAAACAATGGATTTTTATACATCAATCTAAGTACGCAATGGAGTTATTGAAAAAGTTTCATATGGAGGAAGCTAAGGAAGTAGGCACACCTATAGCTGTCAATACTCATTTAGATAGTGATGAGAAAGGGAAGGCAATGGATTTAAAAAATTATAGGAGTATCATAGGCAGTTTATTGTACTTAACAGCGAGTCGACCTAATATTTTATTCATTGTTGGTATGTGTGCTAGATTTCAAGCTTGTGCTAAGGAGTCTAACATGATTGCTGTAAAAAGAATTATGAGATACTTAAAAGGCACTATCAATGTAGGATTGTGGTACCCCCGGACTGAATCTTTTGATTTAGTTGGATATACAGACTCTGACTATGGTGGATGCAAGTTGGATAGGAAAAGCACTAGTGGGGTTGTCATTTCTTAAGATCGGCCTTGGTTAGTTGGTCAAGCCATAAACAACACTGTGTAGCACTTTCCACAACTGAAGCTGAATATGTAGCTATGGGAGAATGTGTATCACAATTGCTATTACTAACACACACCTTAGAAGATTATGGACTGACCTATAGGAATGTACAAGTGCTATGTGATAACATTAGCACTATACATCTCACTAAAAATCTGGTTCATCACTAAAGGACCAAGCACATTGAAGTGAGCCATCACATCATTAGAGATCATGTAGCTAGGGGAGACATTAAACTCAGCCATGTTGAGTCCAAGTCTTACCTAGCCGACATATTCACAAAACCTCTTCCCGAAAATGAGTTTAGCCATTTGAGAAGAGAGTTGGGCATGTATGCTGCCCAATGAAGGGGGATCCCTCCATGATCTTAGGTTAATATAAAAAAATCCATTTAACAAGAGAAATGAGAATTTAAATTGCGAAGACCTGGGATCATCTCACAAAAACGATAAGGATCATAAAGCTATTTTTTTTTGTATTGCTAGAAATGGGGTGAGATGATTGGATCAATCACTCTATTTCACATGCTCATTGCATTCCTGAGATAGAGAGGTTGATGAGACAAAAATCACTAATGTGACAAGTTATAGGGAAGACCATTACACATTCTTGTGTTTGTGGTTCCAAGATCATAACTAGACATTCCAACCAAGTATAATTTGTTGGATCCTCTTTGAGACCAAGAACATAGATACCAACTGTTTAAAACAATCAAAAAGTGTGTTAGATTATCATTTCAAGTGTTTTTAACACTTACCTAAGCCTTAGGAATTACACAAAACTTAGTTGGAGTGTTGAAATATTGAAGCCTAGTTTTTTTTAAACCTATCAACCGAGACAGACTCGACCGGCGCCCCGACTGGTACTAGTTTTCAACACTAAGGATCGAGTGCGCTTCGACTGGAGCCTCGACTGGCCAATTCTGATCACACTCAGAACCAAGTGCGCCTCGATCATCGCCTCGACTGATGTTACAAGTCAAGTCGACCCACTCATCGGCTCGACTGATGTCTCATAGATTTAAACGGGAACCCCTTCATTTCGCGATTTTTCTTCCCCACAAGCATGCCCTCCCGACTGTGACGAGCGCTAGTTGAGCTCTTCATCTCTATCCAAGATTTACAACCTCAAAACAAGCCTTCTCCAGTCTAGGGTAAGGATCTTCTTCCTTCTCCTTGCCATTTCCTCTTAACACTAACCCTAATCTCTGACCACTCGACCACAACTAGGGTTCTAGCAGGAAAACTTCTTCTTCTGCAGCAAGCTCTTGTTCTTGGTTCTATGGCACCCAAGTAAGATTTTTTCTTACTCTCCTTATGATTTTAGAGGGTCTCTAATTAGCTAATCATTTTCCCCACTTGACATGCATCATTTCATTCCTTTCATTCATTCATAGGTCAATCTTGTGCGCATGACATATTTGACACATGACATTTTAGACTAAAACGAGAGGAGCATGAGTCCTCCACCCCTAGGCCCTCACGAGAGACGCCTTTCTCGAACCATCGTTTCCCCTCAGAATATCATTTGCACACCTTTAGGACCCACGAGTTTGAACTCCTAAGCATCCGGTCCATAGATGGTCATTTCTTCTCCAATAATGCACCATATGTTAGAGAGATGGTTGAGCACTATAGACTCGGTAAGTTAGTCTTCTGCGATCACGAAATCAATGAAGACTTACTTGTCGAATTCTATAACAACCTACAACCCACTAAAAATAGGCTTACCTATAAGTCGAGGGTAGCCAAAATGGATATCACTCTTACTCCAGCCATCTGGAGATCATTTCTAGGATGTAGAGAGTCCTCCTCTAACCTAGAATGCTATCCAACTCTTCCTGAAAATTTAGTAGGCTTTGACCTCAATTCCATCAACAAATTTTTATTTAGACGTCCTAGAGATAAAGGAGTTAATTTGGTGTCAGCCATGACACTAACCGCTCCTGACAACATCTTATACAAAGTCATTATCGGATGCATTTTGCCCATAGTCACCAAAGGGCAAGCCAAAGTTAGGCCACATCATTTATTGGCTCTCCACCTTCTCAAAAATCACCTTGATTTTAACATAGCTTTGAACATGTTTCTGTGCATTGTCCATTTCTCCATTCCAATCAAGAAAAAAGTTTATATGCTTTTGGTCACATTCTCACTTTTTGGTTAGAGTCCCTAGGCATAAACACATCCAGGGGAAAAGTGAGGGAGGTGAAAAGGCTGGACTATATCCATTGGAGAAATTTATCTCTAGCCGGCATGATTCACACCCCTACAGGAGAGATTCAGTGGAAGGATGACCATCAAGTTGGGGAGCATATGGATCTTGAGGAAGAACCTGCTCTTCCTGCTAAAGAACCTCACCACCCGGCTCCTAACCAAGCTGAACACTTGGCCACTATCACCGAGCGACTATCTCAACTTCGTGAAGCCCATGAGACTTTTGTGAACACAATCACCACAAAAATATCATATTTCCATCTACAAACCAACCAGAGATTGACTCAAATCCAATACACTAAAGATCAAATCTTTCGAGAGCAGATGGAAATCAAAGATATCTTGAGCTATTGGACAAGTAGCTCGGAGGAACCTTCTACACAAGCCCCCGACAAATAGAATAACTTTAAGATCTGCAATTGCGTCAATCCACCTAGGATGGTTGCACTTGGGATATTTGTCTTTGTCTTTAGACTTCAAACTATGGTTGTTCTTGTAAAAGAGTTTTTTGAAATGTCAACTTTTTGTTCATTCTGTTTTTGTTGTATGATCTGTTATTGGTTGTGTGTGGTTGAGTGAGTTAGTATCTATCAAACTTCTTGTTGTGTGTGCAATCCTTGTTAGCGCCACCCGAACAACCCAAGCCTTGACTCCATCCCACCATTGTTAGTGCAATCATTAAGTGTGCACCTAATAAACCCTAAAAGAATGTTTGATTGAGGGGGAGCTACAGTTTGGGAAGTCCACAGTATTAGTGGGAGCTTTCCCTATATTTTATATCCCAAGCCTAGCAAAGATCTAAGTGTGTTTAAAGATTTCTGGGTATTCTCATTTGTATTGAGAAAGTGTGCGAGGATTTTTTCTAGTTTATATACCCCAATGTGAAGTGAAGTATCAACCTAATGTCATAAAGATTACTATAGGCGGCTCGAGAAAGTGAGTTTTAGGGGTAAGAACTTATTCCCCATGATTTTTTTGTTGTTGTTTGCCAAAGGGGGAGAGTATGGGTTCAAGTTATTGTGATATTTGTGATATTATTCAAATGGAATCAAATTCAAATGGAGTTAAATTGAAATTTCTGCCCATCACTATTACATGTGAAATTTCTGCACTCCAAGTTATATCATCCCTATTACATGAATGCTAAATTTCTGATATGAAATATTTCTGCACTTCATGCTATATTAGTGATATAATTCAAATAGAGTTAAATTTTCAAATGGAGTTAAATTGAAATTTCTGGCCATCTCTATTACATGTGAAATTTCTGAAGGGAATTGCTTCGGAGGCTCATTCGCTCCCATGTCCCCGGATTAAAATTTTCACTAATGAAAAAACTAATCCGGATGGGATGAGTTTCCTAAGCACAACCATTTCGTCGTCGTGCTAACAACTTGAGTGATCGCTTGAACAAACTAGTTGTTCAAGCCACCCAACTCTTCTAGTTTTTTTTTTTATGAAATGTAAATATATATCATCAAGAAAAGGCACAGTTATACAAAATACTGGAGTGCACACTCATGTCATGTCTGACGATGTGTCAGATCTGAGGTGTCTCCAAGGGGGGGGGGGTGTACATGTGCTCTCAGGAGTACTTTAACTTTCATGCCTACAAGACCTTTCATGATTACATAACCATTGCATGTCCATATTCATACAACTCCTCTATAAATGTTCATGCAAATAGTCCCTCTGCATCCCTCATTCCATGTGTACCTCCTCACACCGTCCTTCTATGTCTCTCTTTCCATTAGTCTCATGCGTCGTTCCTCTAGACGTCTGCCACTTTTGGTAAGTGGTTAACCATCAACGGATTTGCCTTGTCTTTACCGTAGCCGTTTGCTATGGACTAGATAGGTCATCCGGGTGGGCCTATTCACCTCTACTAGGCTTATTGGTCAAGCCTCAACCGTCAACGGATTTAACGTGTCTTTACCGTAGCAGTTTGCTATGGACTTGATAGGCCATTCGGGTGGGCCTATTCACCTGAACTAGGCTTATTGGTCAAGCCTCAACCGTCAATGGATTTCACGTGTCTTTACCGTAGCCGTTTGCTACGGACTAGATAGGCCATTTCGGGTCGGCCTATTCACCTGAGTTACGCGGTCATGGCTCCAATCCATTCAGCTACTGAACCTTCTTGTTAATGGTAAGAGACTATAGATTTCCTTGTGCCGGTCGAGCCGATAGTCAAGGTAGTAGTTTGCACGCCTCGACTGTTATATCAGTCGAGGCACGAGTTGAGTACGCCTCGCTTCTGGTTGTCCCTGTCTCACCTTGTGTTAGTCGAGTCAATAAGTTGCATGCCTCGGCCGACTGTTTTCCAAGATAGTCGAGGCAGTAAGTTACATGCCTCGACCATGCTCAAACAGACCTCCATGCTCAGGACCATCCTTCCAAAAACTGCCGATGGTGGCCTCCTTGGAGAATCGAGAACCGCCCTTGTGTCAGTCGAGGTAGCAAGTTCCATGCCTCGACTGACTGTTATATCAGTCGAGGCACCGGTTGAGTACGCCTCGCCTCTGTTTGCTCTTTGCCCTTGCCATTTCCATCTGTTGGCCGTTTGGGCCTTGTGTCGGTCGAGGCAGTAAGTTGCACACCTCGACTGACTGTTATATCAGTCGAGGCACCGGTCAAGCACTCCTCGCTTTTTTTTTTTTTTTTTTTTTTTTTAACAAAACTAGACAAAACTAGTGCTTCACACAGACCACCATGCTCAGTCCCACCCTTCCATAACCACCCATGGAGGCCGCTCTGGAGATTCGAGTACCACCCTACCAACCACCGCCCTTGTGTCAGTCGAGGTAGCAAGTTGCACGCCTCGACCGATCGTTATATCCGATCGCGGCCGAGTATGCCTCACGCCTCTGTTTTCCCTTTGCCCTTGCCATTTCCATCTGTGTCCGCTTTGGTCCTTGTGGTCACCGGCAATAAGTTGCACACCTCGACCGATCGTTATATCGTCGAGGCGTCGAGTACGCCTCGCTCGCTTGCTCGTCGCCTGTCTTGCCTTGTGTCTATCGAGCGAAGAGGTATCTCGCCTCGATTGCTATTTCAGAGGTACCGGCTGAGTACTTGCTTCGTTGTCTCCGCCTCGAGATTATGCCTCGAAACCGCCTCGCCTTGCCACTTTCATCTCGTCGTGTGGGTCTCAGAGATCACAATTCTCAGGGGGCCCTATATACATGAATTTGGATTTTTCGGAGAATCACCTCACCATCAAACCGTGTCCCTTCAAATTTCATGCAGTTTCTTGCTCTCCAAATATGGTGTATCGCTGCTGCCATGGCTAGGTGTCTGGCTCTGTTAATATTGTTGCGCCCTTTATAAAGCCTTCTGAATGTGCGCAACATTTGACGATATGTCTGCATTCTTGGCCTCATCCATAACCATCCCCTTATTCTATTCCAGAGCTGCCGGACTTGCCCGCATTTAAAAAAGATATGGTCCAGTGTCTCCTCTTCTTGGCTGCAGAAAGCACATGTTCGGTCCTCTAGATACTCCTTCCCTGCATGCACCGGTAGCTTCCTCTGTGCCAGCATCCATAGCGTGAACCTGTGACTAGGTTGGATATCCGGCTGCCATATTGTCTGCACCCAAGGTTTCCGGGGGCTTATAATCCTGAAATGATCATATGCTCTCTTGACGCCACCTTTGTTTTGGCCAAACCATGCATCTAATAATTCCTCTGCCTTCCTTGCAGTGCCTGCCAATGCCATGATGTTATCCTTTATGCATATCAGTTTTTTCACTAGTGGTGAGTCTTTGTGTTTGCTCTGCCAATCCCAGACTCCTTGTCGTTGTAAATACATGTGATGTACCCAGCGAATCCACAAAGTGTCCTGCTTCCTCTGTATTCTCCATAATATTTTTGCTAACAGTGCCGTGTTCCATGCTTTTAGTTCCCTTAATCCCAGTCCCCCTTCCTTTTTAGGCTTACATATGTCAGTCCACGCAACTGGTGGGTTCTTCATAGTCCACATAAACGTTCGCAAGAGTGATGATATCCCCAATGACCCTACCGAAGTGGTAGCGCCCGACATCCAATAGCATTGACACCCCGCAGCATCGAGGATACTAGTTGAATTTTGCCCGCATATGATAGCGCCGCCGCCAAGAGCCGATCTGTTCATAAGTGCCTCCAACAAAGGCTATAATCGTAATCTTTAGTTTTTATGGTTATTGGTACTCCTAAATAACGAAATGGCATTTCCCCTTCATTGAAACCTGTGATGGCTAGCAGCAATTCCTTCTCCCTTTGCCCCACCCCTGCCATGTATATATTTGATTTCCTCATGTTTGCAGTTAGTCCTGCCATGTTTACGAATTGCGATAAGCAATCCATCAATACTTGCACTGATTGTGCGTCACCTCGGCTTAGAAGCAGCAAGTCATCAGCATATACAATGTGGGATATTCTTTGGTGTTCACACTATGGATGAAACTGAAAATCTGAACGGCTAGTGCGCTTCGCAAGTAGTCGTGCGAGATAGTCTATGCAGAGTCCAAATAGGTATGGGGAGAGGGGATCTCCTTGTCTAAGACCTCTCCCTCCTTTGAAAAACCCATGGATATTTCCATTGATTGCCACCGAGTATGTTGTGGTGGTGACACATTCTTTAATCCACCTGATACACATTTCAGGGAACTGCAGTTCTTTGAGTACCTCCTCCAAGAAGCTCCAGTGACCTGAATCAAACGCTTTCTGCAGATCCACTTTAAGTATGCACTGTGGGGACACCCTTTTCCTTGTATAGTTGCGCATGAGTTCTTGTGCCAGATTTATGTTGTCCACTATGCTACGTCCTTGCACAAATGCATCATGCGATGGGTGAAGCGGTGATCTGCGATTTCGCGATCTACTTGCTAGGATCTTTGAGATTATCTTGTAAGAAGATCAGGCAAAGAAGAAATCGGTCAAAAATCTTGACCTTACTAGCATGTTCTGGATTAATGAAATCGTGTGATTCCAAGATTTAGGCCGTCCATTTTCAAAGAACTCTCTGACTGCCATTATTATGTCCTGTTTGACTGTATCCCATGCGTGCTTGAAAAATTTAGAATTGTATCCATCTGGTCCTGGTGCTTTGAGGTCCCCGATGTCAAATAGAGCTTCTTTTATTTCTTCATCTGTTGGTAGCCTGATTAATCTTGTTCGTTGTGCTTCAGTTATTTGTTTGCCAAAATGCATGCATTCCCCTTGAAACTCAGTCCTGTGGCCTTGTTCACCTAAGTGACTTTGGAAATAGGCTAGGAATTCTTGCATAACTTCATCTGCTGACTTAGTGGTTTCCCCATTGCTCTTCTCAATTGCCACTACCTCCCGTCTTTTATTATTCCTTTTAACTATAGCATGAAAAAATGTTGTGTTCTTGTCTACTCCTCTAAAGTACTCATGTTTGGCTTTCTGCAGATAGAATAGGTATTCTGCCCTTTCCAGCATCTCAGTCTTTTTCCTTGTTGCTTGATAGTTCTCCTCCATGTGGCCTTGGTTTAAGCCTTCTGCTAGTAGTTCCTCTAGTCAGCGAGCCTTTGCTTTCTCTTGGATGTGCTGATAGTGCAGTTGGTTATGTTTTTTGAGATCCGTTTTAAGCATTTTCAGCTTCTGTTTCAGCTTGTACTGCATTGTTCCCTGTACCTCTGTGAAGCTGCTGCTATTCCATTTATCCTCCACTAACTGTCCAAAATTAGGGTGTAATACCCACATATTATAGAATTTGAACGGCTTGGGTTTCTCCCCTGTGTTTCCTAGCACAGTTACAATGCAGGTGGCATGGTCTGATATAGTTCCTGGTGCTTTGAATTCAGCATAACTGCTCTGGTTTTGTTCCATCCATGCTCTATTTCCCATCGCACGGTCAAGTTTGCTTACTATGTGCCCATTAGTCCATGTGTATTGGCACCCAATGGATCTCAGATCTTCCACTCCCGCTGCTAGTGTAAATTTCTGAAAGTCAGCAGTTGCATAGGTTGTCACTGCCATTCCCCCTCTCTTGTCAGTAGGCAGCAGAGGGGAGTTAAAATCCCCTAGGATTAACCATGGCATCTCTTCATTTCTTGCTATTTGATCCAATGCTCCCCACATTGCTTTCCTGCTTGTGATAGAGAGTTGTCCATAGACAAATGTGACTGCATATGCAGTTCCTGTTACTTTGCATTTCACAGTTGTATGTATCAGTAGGTCTTCCCATTGTTGAATGTGTATGCTGACCAGTTGCGGATCCCATATAAGCAGCATCCTGCTTCTGGGCGAGCTGAAAATTTGTTGCTCCATCTCCCATCTCTGAAACCTCTTATCTTTCATTGTCTGATAGTACTGCTGAGTTAACTTCGGTTCTAGTATAGCTAGCACACCCAACTTTTGCTTCAGAAGGAGGTCCATCACCACCTTCTGCTTGAGACCTTTGTTTAGGCCTCTTATGTTCCATGATCCCGCGGAAGAGACGACGGACGGATCGCCGGTTTTTGTGTTTGTCTTCGGGGTCCATGATTATACAAATACATACAAATGAAAACTAGTATAATCAACACATACTAACATAAAGATAAGGACATGCAAAGATCAATAAAAGTTGTAAAACTTTTATACCTCTCGATCTTCTATAGTATGTCCTATCCTCCTCGTGGACGTCATGTGGGCAAAGATCCTCCACGAGTAGAAGCCTCCTAGATCACGTTCTTCCTTTCCTTGCTCTATCCAAACAAAGAGAAAAACCAAACAAAGACTCCTTCTCCTTTCTAGAACCTGCCACCAAGCCAAGGAGCTTGATATAATCGCTGGCCAAGGAGTAGCTTCTTGAGCGCCGACCATCCTTGTGAAGAGTTGCCGCCGGCCACCAAGGAGAAAGCAAGAGGGCGCCGGCCAAGAGCTCCAAAAATGAAACCTAGCCCTTGTTTCCACCGGCCAAGGAGAAAAGGATGAAGGGAAGAGCGCCGGCAAAGGATGAGAAGAGTAAGAGGGGCGCCGGCCAAAACCCTAGGGAGAACAAAGCTTGCCGCCCACTTCTAGCCGCCCAAAATCCTAACTTCTCTAGGGTTTGTTGCCGCCCACTTTTAGATAGGCAAAACCCTAATCCACAAGCATTAGTTGCTGCCCAAGCCTTAGCCCTCTATTTATAGAGTTGGGCTTAAGCCTCCTTTAATCTCCACAGTCAGATCTAGGGATTTAATCTCCACCGTCGGATCTAGAGTTTCATCCCAACCGTCGGATCTAGGGTTTCATCCCAACCGTCGGATCTAGGGTTTCATCCCCACCGTCGGATTTAGGGTTTTATCCCAACGGTCGGATCTAGAGATCTAATCTCAACCGTCAGTTCTAGAGTTTTGTTTTCCATCCTTGGATCTAGACTTCATGAGGATTATATTAGTCTACGATAGGGACCATGAGGAGGAGTTGGATCTTGGCCACCCGATGGATCGGAACTACACAAACTTGATCCATCGATGATGTTCCATTCCACTAGAGGATCATCATTGAATTACCTCACCAACCACCATAAATTAATATGGGCTCCATATATTATTTGTACATTCATCTCCCCATGTTTAAGATATCGAATGTCCGTCAATTAATTGATTTACTGACCATCAATTAATTAACATCGATCTCCTCGAGTAGTACCACTCAACCTTATCATCATGTTGACTAAGTCAACCAGCTGGGTTTACATGATGAAACTTATGAGCTCCTAAAGGGGACATCATCAACCTAATATATAGGACACGGTTTCCTCTTATAATCAATGACACACCATATAAATAATATCATTTCCCAACTCACCGGGCATATTGATTTAATCCATCTAAATCTCATCCTATGGTAAATCAAAGAAATAAATACTAAGTACATGTGCCCGTTATTATATCGGGATTAAGATCATGTACAACATAATATCCGAGGTCCGATTCAATTATGTAGTCAGCAATAAATTGAATCACCTCTATGTCGGTCCTGCTCAATACACCTAAGTGTACTAGTGTAACTTTATGTTCAAGACAAAACAATACCAAGCTACACTACAACCATGCCAATGGTTTGTCCAAAACCATCTTGGATGTGAGCCTCTACTTATATTCTACAAGGGACTGATAACATGATCTTCTGTGCCACACCAAGCACCATGTTATCTACAATGTAAAATATTAGACAATATGCACACATATAATAAATATATAAAGTGCAAACAATGATCATGTGATTCTTATTTCAAAATAAAAATGTCCATACAAGAAGAGCTAGGCTTTCAGTATACATTCCAACAATCTCCCACTTATACTAAAAGACTATGCTGTCATCACACTGCCATACATCTGATCCCCATGTCCTCCACATGCCTATCAAACGCTTTTTATTTGGAAGGGCCTTAGTGAATGGATCCGCTAGGTTATCCTCTGATGCGATCTTGGCGGCAACTTCTTCTCCTCGCTTTACGATCTCTCGTATCGGTGGTACTTGCGCTCTATGTGTTTACTCGCCTTATGGGCTCGTGGTTCCTTGAGTTTGCAACTACACCTTTATTATCACAATAAATTGTGATAGTTACAGGCAAACCGGGAATCACATCCAAGTCCATCGAAGTTCTGAGCCATCTGACTTCATGGGGCCTCGGAGGTGCCACATACTCGGCTTCCATGGTAGAGTCCGCCATGCATTTACCTTGACACTCCTCCATACTATGGCTCCACCTCCATAAGTAAACACAAACCCCGAGGTAGACTTACTCTTGTCCCTATCTGATTGGAAATCCGAATCCGTGTAACCCACAGGGACTAATTGATCTGCCCGGTAAACCAGCATATAATCCCTAGTCCTTCTCAGGTACTTCAATATATGCTTTACCGCAGTCCAATGTCCCTGTCCAGGATTACTCTGATATCTGCTAACCATGCCCACGTCAAAGTAGATATCTGGTCTTGTACATAGCATAGCATACATGAGGCTTCCTACTGCCGAAGCATAAGGAACCACCTTCATCTTTTCTATCTCCTTTGATGTTTTGGGACACATCTCTTTAGATAAAGGAACTCCATGCCTAAAAGGTAGAAAACCTTTCTTGGAGTTCTGCATGCTAAAACGAGCTAGGACCGTGTCTATATATGAAGCTTGAGATAAGCACAACATCCTTTTCTTGCAATCCCTTATAACTTTGATCCCAAGGATGTGTCCCACTTCTCGTAAGTCCTTCATGTCAAACTGTTTGGACAACCATACCCTTATGTCTGATAACATTTGATATTGTTGCCAACTAACAAAATGTCATCTACGTATAGTACAAAAAATACCACTACGTTTCTGTCACATCTTTTGTATACACATGGCTCATCTGGACTTTGAATAAATCCATATGACTGGATTACCTCATCAAAACGGATGTTCCAAGATCTGGAAGCTTGCTTCAATCCATAAATGGACCGATTAAGCTTACACACTAGATACTCTTTGCCTTTAGCAATGAATCCCTTTGGTTGTCACATATAGATGTTCTCCTCAAGACTTCCGTTAAGGAAAGCTGTCTTGACATCCATCTGCCAAATCTCATAATCCATATGAGCAGCTATAGATAAGAGAATCCGGATAGACTTAAGCATAGCTACCGGCGAAAAGGTCTCCTCATAATCGATACCCTCTTTACAGGTATACCCTTTTACAAGCCTAGCTTTGAAGGTCTCAACCTTCCCGTCTACTCCTCTCTTTCTCTTGTAGATCCACTTGCATCCAATGGCTTTCACACCATCGGGTGGTTCTACTAGCTCCCAAACATGATTTGAATCCATAGATTCTATCTCTGAATTCATCGCTCTTTGCCAAGATACTGCATCTCTATCTTGGAGTGCCTCGTCATATGTCCAGGGATCAGGTTCATGTTCACCAGGGACCAAATCAGAAGATTCTCCCAAGAACATGAATATATCAGGTTGTCTAACAACCCTCCTACTATGACGAGGTGCCTCCTATGTATGCTCTGTGACACGCGGTGTAGTGACTTGTGGTATCTCCTCTTGTACCGGTGGTACTGAAGTCGGGACTTCCCCTGTCAACTCCTCAAGAACAATCCTACTCGTGGGCTTGTGGTTCATCACATAGTCCTCCTCTAGAAATCTTGCATTAGTAATCACGATCAGCTTCTGATCTCTAGGACTATAGAATAAACCACCCTTCGTTCCCTTAGGGTAGCCAACAAACAAGCGTACTTCTGTACGAGATTCCAACTTACCAGTATCTCCCTTCAGCACATGTGCTGGACTACCCCAAATCCGAATATGTCTTAGACTAGGCTTTCGCCCAGTCCATAATTCTACGGGGGTAGAAGTCACTGATTTAGATGGATCCAAGTTCAGAGTATACATTGCCGTATCCAGCGCATACCCCCAGAACGAAACTGACAACTCAGAATAACTCATCATTGATCTAACCATCTCCATAAGAGTCTTATTCCTTTGCTCCACCACACCATTCTGCTGGGGTGTGCCAGGTGCGAACAATTGGGATTGAGTCCCAGCCTCTGATAAGTAACTCCTAAACTCTCCCAAAAGGTACTCGCCACCACGATCAGATCGTAGTGTCTTGATACTTTTACCTTGATGGTTCTCCACATCAACCTTGAATTCTTTGAACCTGTCAAAGCATTCAGACTTGCGGCGCATCAAGTAAATGTATCCATATCTTGAATAATCGTCTATAAAAGAGATGAAATATTCAAAACCACCTCTAGCCTGGATAGACATAGGACCGCACAAATCAGAATGAACCAATTCTAACACATCTTTGGCTCTATACCCCTTGGCCTTGAAAGGCCTCTTGGTCATTTTAGCTTCCAAGCAAGATTCGCAGGTTGGGAGATCCTCCACCACTAATGAACCCAAAGGTCCATCAACTATCAACCTTTGAATTCGACTTAGGTTAATATGACCAAGCCTTAGATGCCAAAGATATGTCTGGTTCATTTTCGAAGGTTCTTTTCTCTTATTAGACTTAGAAGACAAGTTATTTACTTCTATATGCATCGTGGGAGTTTTCGGTTCAAGAGTGTACAAATTGCCAACCAATGTACCAGAACAGATAATCTCCCTATTCCTTTTTATAACCACTTTGTCATTAAAAGAAACAGAATATCCATCCATAAACAATTTAGAAACTGAAATTAGATTCTTTCTAAAAGTAGGTACATAAAGACAATTTCTCAAAACCAAAACTTTATTCCTATCAAAAGATAAATGAACGTCTCCCACTGCAATAGCCGCCACCTTTGAAGCATTGCCCATGAAGACGGTAATCTCTCCCTCAGCTAGTCGTCAGGTTTCCTAGAACCCCTGCAAAGTATTGCAGACATGATCAGTGGCTCCTGTATCTACACACCAGGCACTAGTAGATAACACCACTAAACATGTTTCAACAACTAAACAAGAAGATATACCTTTGTTCTTTCGGCGAGGACAGTCTGCCTTCCAATGTCCAGTCTGCTTGCAAGTGAAGCACTTGCCTTTCAACTTGTTCACTCCTGCCAGAAGTCCTACTGCCACTTTCTTTGCTCCACCTTGCTTCTTCTTCTTCTTACCTTTCGGTTTAGAAGAAGAAACCTTCTGAGCAACCATGGCTTGAGTGCTTTGACGAAAAAGCCCCTCTGCCGCCTGGAGTTCTGTCAGAAGCTCCCCCAATGAATACAACCTCTTGTTCATGTTGTAGTGGAGGCCGAACTGCTAAAAACTCCTAGGCAGAGATTGGAGAATGATATCGACCTAGGTTTCCCCATCGATCTCAGCTCCGAGGACTTCCATCTCATTAAGATGAGCCATCATCTTGTGAACATGATCCCTGACGGGTGTTCCCTCGATCATGGTGGTCGTCATCAAGTTTCTCATAGCCTCCTGTCTAGCCGCCCTACTCTGATGTCCGAAAAGTTCCTTGAGATTGAACATCATGTCATAAGCTGTGGCTATGTCCTGATGCTGATGTTGCAGCACATTTGACATAGATGCCAAAATGTAACACCGCGCCATCTCATCTGCCTTGATCCATTTCTTATAACTTTCTTTCTCCTTTTCATCAGAGTCATCGGTGGGCTTAGGAGGACATACCTCGAAGAGTACAAATTTGTACTCCTCTACAGTTAAGACAATTTCCAAATTTCTTTTCCAATCAATATAATTTGTTCCAGTAAGTTTATTTTCTTTTAATATCACAGCAAGTGGGTTGAAAGCCATTTGAAAAACCTAAGAATCACAATGATCAAAATATTAGATTTCAAATATTATTGATTCCTCAAAACAATAAAATTCCGAAATCAACCAACACCTCAAAACACCGAGAATATCGCATGCCACGCTGTGTGGACGTATACGAATTCTACATTTGTAAGAGGAGTTTTAGCCATTAATTTTATTATCTCGTCAACCTTACTTTTTGACAAATAAAATTAATAGTTGGTTCCTCTTTGGCCCTACAAATAAAAGCAGTGACTCCGATGGGGAGGATACTTTTATTTGCATCTAAGTGTGCACCATTACACGATACTAAGGGAATTATTTCGGATTATGTGCCTTACAGCTGTGGAAGTACACACGCTCTTAGATAATTTCCTATAACCATTATTTAACCTAGTGATCCGCAAACAAACTCATCCACAGGGAGGAAGGCACTCAGAGCCGACACGCAAGTTTGTTGCATCACACGTCAAATTGTAATGGAGGCCGCGAGAATTAATTAAAATATCCCTCTCCCACTTAGTAAATTGAAAATGAGGAATTTTCAAGCACACACAACATGCATATAAAACAAATCAGCAATAAATATAGGAAAAAAAAGAATTTTTCCAACAATTATAGCATTGTTCTCCGATATGCGTCCCGTCGTGTCGCCACCTCGTCCGCTCCACCTTTTCCGTGGGCAAGCCACATAAAGAGATCCGAGCCGAGATATATCATTTTAATTTACATCCTTCGATCCTATACTCCACGAAGGAGTGTACAAATAATCTAGATCAAAAGTAAACTAAAATGAGCGGCTAAACAATGTCGTATTTAATTACAAAAAATTAAATACTAATCTAGCCTCGTCAACCCCGAGGATTCAAATAATAAATATTTACACACATACAATCACATACACACATATGACCATAATAGTCGGATCTTATGCCTACAACCAAAGAGTTAAACTACGCATATCCTACTATTATCCGGCACATATAATATATAAAAAAGTGCATAAAAATTAACCGAATCCTAAACACACAAAACCGAAAACCGTGGCTCTAATACCACTTGAAGGGAATTGCTTCAGAGGCTCATTGGCTCCCATGTCCCCGGATTAAAATTTTCACTAATGAAAAAACTAATCCGGATGGGATGAGTTTCCTAAGCACAACCATTTCGTCATCGTGCTAACAACTTGAGTGATCGCTTGAACAAACTAGTTGTTCAAGCAACCCAACTCTTCTAGTTGGTTAGCCGCGGAAGAGACGACGGACGGATCGCCGGTTTTTGTGTTTATCTTCGGGGTCCATGATTATACAAATACATACAAATGCAAACTAGTATAATCAACACATACTAACATAAAGATAAGAACATGCAAAGATCAATAAAAGTTGTAAAACTTTTATACCTCTCGATCTTCTATCGTATGCCCTATCTTCCTCGTCGACGTCGTGTGGGCGAAGATCCTCCACGAGTAGAAGCCTCCTAGATCACGTTCTTCCTTTCCTTGCACTATCCGAACAAAGAGAAGAACCAAACAAACACTCCTTCTCCTTTCTAGAACCAGCCACCATGCCAAGAAGCTTGATATAACTGCCGGCCAAGGAGTAGCTTCTTGAGCGTCGGCCAACCTTGAGAAGAGTTGCCGCCGGCCACCAAGGAGAAAGCAAAAGGGCACTGACCAAGATCTCCAAGGATGAAACCTAGCCCTTGTTTCCACCGTCCAAGGAGAAAAGAATGAAGGGAAGAGCGCCGGCAAAGGATGAGAAGCGTAAGAGGGGCGCCGACCAAAACCCTTGGGAGAACAAAGCTTGCCGCCCACTTCTAGCTGCCCAAAACCCTAACTTCTCTAGGGTTTGTTGCCGCCCACTTTTAGATAGGCAAAACCCTAATCCACAAGCATTAGTTGCCGCCCAAGCCATAGCCCTCTATTTATAGAGTTGGGCTTAAGCCTCCTTTAATCTCCACCATCGGATCTAGGAATTTAATCTCCACCGTCGGATCTAGAGTTTCATCCCAACCGTCGGATCTAGGGTTTCATCCCAACCGTCGGATCTAGGGATTCATCCCAACCGTCGGATCTAGGGTTTCATCCCAACTGTCGGATCTAGAGATCTAATCTCAACCGTCGGTTCTAGAGTTTTGTTTCCATCCTTGGATCTAGACTTCATGAGGATTATATTAGGCTACGATAGGGACCATGAGGAGGAGTTGGATCTTGGCCACCCGATGGATCGGAACCACATAAACTTGATCCATCATTGAATTACCTCACCAACCACCATAAATTAATATGGGCTCCATATATTATTTGTACATCCATTTTCCCGTGTTTAATGTTGGTGCAGTGAGGCACCGAAATCGAACCTGTGTTTTTATTATAGCAAACACACAAAAGTTAAGTCTATTTTGTTTTCTCACGAGCTGAATCGAGTGTGCAGAAGATTGATATAGCTGGAGCTGAAGGCTAGCGACACCCGGAGGAAGCCGCGGTGGTCGGGCGATACTCAAGTTACTTCGGAGGAAGCCGAAGGAATCGAGTGGAAGGCCGGAAGCAAAAGCGACACGTAAGTATCGAGGTAAGCTCGTGTGTGCGAGAGTAAGTAAGGTCGTATCCTCTTTACGAGGATGATCTTAAGCGTAGATCCGACCAAAGACATCTTATAGATGGTCTAGGTCGAGATCGGATGGTCGACGACCATCGAAATTATGTTTTTGCTGTGCTAACTTTGACTTGCTGCAAGCATCACCGATCGCCACGGAGGACTCGATTTGCCAAACAATGATCAGAAGTCGACAGAATCGATCGATGTCGCCATCACGATCGATGATGGCCATCACCGATGATGGTCAATGATCAGATTCGAGGAGTCAAGGATTATCACCAAATTTCAAGGGAAGATGTGCACAAATTTGATTGGCTAGGGTTCCTCTCGAAAAGGGGCTCAAAGGCTATAAATGGAGGGACAAACCTAGGGTTTCATCAACATTTTCTAAGCCTCCAAAAAGTCTCCGCAAAGCTACAATTCTCCGACAACGAAGTCCTTCCTTCCGACGTCTAGGTTTAATTTTTCTTATTTGTCTTTCAGATCGTCATTATTTTGTTATCAGTTGTTCATCCACTTTTTGGAGCTTTTATATACGAGAGAGGGATTGTCCCTCTACCTTAAAGTTTTTTTGTATCGATTAACTCCTACCTCCAACGAGGAGGAGTTCCTTTAGTGCTTCTGCCCTCCGTACGTGGTCAAGGACCACTAGGGCCTTGGAGTAGTAGCCTTCAAGTAAAACCCTTGTGTCGATTGTCTCTTTTATTTTATATTTACATTTCCGCTGCAATTAATTTATTATCTCTCGAGTTTTAACAAACGAATGAAAAAGAAAAGGTTTTTCGCTATTCACCCCCCCCTCTAGCGAACCGCATCGATCCAACAATTGGTATCAGAGCCGGGGGCGCTTAGATTTGGTGAAACCACCAATCTAACATTTTTTTTACAGATTTGTTTTTCGTTAGTTTAAATTTTTCTCCCGCACTACTAATCTAAGATGAAGTCTTGGTACTCTTCGTTTGATTTTGTTTTGCAAGTATTCGCTTTTGGAGTAGCCGACGGTCAAACGGGCATAACTTTTTGTACAAGTTGACCCACGACACGGTCTACCTACCAAATCGAAGACCTCGCAGAGATCTACACTTCTTACCCGTAACAAGTTATTTTCGTCCTCAAAAATTGACGTTTAGTAGCCTTTCGGGGACATCGAAGGTTGTGAGTACTTACTTTTTAGTTTCTTATTTCTTTGCTTAACTTTCTATTTTTCATTTGTTTCTTTTTATTTCCCACACTACTAATCCAAGACGCAAGTCTTGGTACTTTCGTGTGTTTTTTTTCGTTGCTAGGTCTTCTTTTTAGTCTCCTTGTTTTATGTTCTAATGGCCCATCTCGAGGGTTTTAGCACCGTCCGACCTCCGTTTTACAACGGAGATGATTTCCGTTACTAGAAAGGTCGGATGGAATGCTTTCTCAAAACCCAAATCGAGATGTGGATCATAATCCAAACGGGTTTCACACTTCCGACTAATGAAGTGGGTGACTCCTTGGATTATGATCAATGGACCCTTGCAACAAAACGACAAGTCGAAGCCGATGCCAAGGCAACACAAATCCTCCAATGCGGCTTGTCCAAGGAGGAGCTAAATCGCGTCGGCCCCTTCATAAGCGCAAAGGATCTTTGGACAAAGCTAATCGAGTTACACGAAGGATCGGATCAAGCTAAGGTTTGCAAATGTGATTTGTTATTCAATAAATTGTACATACTAAAAATGCAGGAACACGAGTCCGCGACTCAACTCCACGCCCGTGTCCAAGACATAGTCAACAACCTACACGCAATCAGGCAAAAGGTCGAAAACCGCGACCTTATTAGGTATGTCCTAAACTCTTTTCCGAGGACTACCTTATGGGCATCCATGGTTGATGCCTATAAGGTCTCCAAGGACCTTTCTAAACTTAGATTAGATGAACTCTTTTCGGATTTTGAATTACATGAGCAGTCCAACTTGGAACCCGAGAAAAGTATAGCCTTGTTTGCAGGTTCAAAGAAGAAGAAAATCGCAAGCAAGCCACCACCACCCGAGTGTTAGTAATATATGAGAGATGTCCTAAGGCAATCGCCTTATGTATGAACCATTTATATGATAAATGAAGATTCACTATTTGAGTATACATGTTTTATGTATTTGATTGGATCTTAAACTCATTTACTGAATGTCCACGATACGATTCACAGCATGAGAGAATTTGTGATTGGATCACAACTAGTGAGTATCTCTACATGTGTAATTGTGATGTATCAGAATTATCCCTAGTCGATGAATTGATGAATTTGGACACCATCAATTCTGTCGAGACTAGCACGAGGTATACTCCTTGGTGTATCCAAGCAGCTGATTCTCACTGGCTGGAGACATAGTGATGTCCGGAGTTAATCGTGGATGCTAGTTATGGTAACTAGTTCATTGGAGTGACCAGCCGTAAGACTTCATATGGTTCTATGCATATATAGATATGTCAATGAAGTTCTTACTGTAGCTTAAGTGCGATGTTCCTTTGACTTGCAGTATTCAAGTCATCTTGATCATGGAGACTTATGCTTTGACATCTTAAGAAAACATCTCCGAGGAGATGTGGACCCGGGATGATTGGGTATAAGTCGAAGTGATCGAAGGTGTTTGAATAGCCTATAAAGGATTCACCACTCCTTGCGAGGAGATGTATACCCATGGCCTCTCGTCGGATTGTTACTAAAGTCTTTGGCCAAAGCATTACATGTTTAGAGTAAAGTACTCTTCGATACATGTGGAGTAACTAGAATCCGTAGGACGAGGAAATGATACTTGGGCTAGGTGTGACGTAGTCAGCCTAGTGGGGACTGACACAATAGACCTTGTCCTGAACCAAGTGGGTATAAGATGAGTGAAGGGAATGGGGCACGAATCATTCGAGCTACTGAAGGGTTTCAGAAATAGTTCTGGATCAACCGTTGATCTTTTCGATTAATTGGGGATCATGATGTACTACTAGGTGCCACTCATGATCGTTCTATAATTAATGGTTAATTATAGACGGCCAACATAAACCGAGAACCTATTTGGTCACACGCACAACGAGCGTAATCCAAAGGATTTAAAACGAGCTTGAGAATGGGATTCTCAGACCGAGAGAAACTAAGTTTGGTTGGACCAAACTTAAAGCGAGCATGAAATCGTTTCAGTCGCAATGGAAGCGTGGATGAGCCGTGTCTTATGAAAACATAATGGATGGACCAAAATGGTTTGGTTCTAATCCAATGGAGGAGAATAAACCAAAGGGTTTTGTTTATTTTAAACGAATGAACCAAAAGTTGGTTCGGTTCGTTTTAACTTAAAATAAACCATCATGGTTTGGTTTATTTTAACTTATCTTAATGGAGCGGGTTAACGGGCCTAATGGTTATGTTCCAATAACCATTAAGAGAATTAGTTCTCTATAAAAAAGGGTTTTAGGGTTTGTTTAGCCCTAATGAAGAGGCAACCCTAGTTTGGCCGCCCACCTCATCTCCCCTTTTGAGTTGGCGCCAACTTCTCTTGCCGCCCAGCCCATAGCTCCTCCAACCGGCGTCCAGAAGGCTGGTTCCTTCCTCCTTAGGTTTGGCATCAAGGTGAGCACTTGGCTTCCTTTGTTGGCCGGCGCCTATCTCCTCCACCAAGCTGTCCAGTTTTCTGGACAGCTTCTTCTCCTCTCGTCGGAGCGTCGTTTGGACGACGGTTAGAGCTCCGACAGTGGCTAAATTACCGTGGATTCGATCTCCGGTAATCCTCTGAGGTGGAGGACGAAGGATTCGTCAATCGGTTGACGAATACCTCTCTGGAGAAGCGAGTTTTGAGGACTCGTCTTAGGATCCGAATTTGGATTTGGATCGTGATCATCTCTCGATCACGTCGTCTTCAACACGAGGCTAGTAACCCGTACGAAGACGAAGCTCGTGGCTTAGCGAAGTCATCCCGAGGAACTCGGCGTGGATACGGATAGAGACGATTCTAGCGAGAATCGTTCCGGTTGATGCCGTTCCCGCTACACGTCATACGAAAGGTATAACGTAGATAAATTTTCTTTTATTGCAAATTTTAATTTATGGTTATGTCTACACTTGTTGTAATATGCATGCGTGTGTTGTGTGTTTGTAATAAATATAGATTTATTATTTTTTAATTGCTTCTGCTGTGCTCATGTTTACGAAAAATGATCTAACACACACACGCCGCGATGCCGGAAACCCAACAGTGGTATCAGAGCCCAGGTTGTGTTTCGACATAATCGTAAAATTGGTTTTGCGATAGTCATAATGTATTTCTGGAAATTTTCTAAATTTTGGAAATTTAGAAGTATTTATGGAAATTTTTCAATTTTGGAAAGTCTAGAAGTATTTATGGAAATCTTCCACTTTTGGAAAGTTGGAAGTATTTATGGAAATTGATATTTTCCATAAATAAAATATTTGATTAGATTCTGGAAATTTGTTTCATAATTTAATAATGATTTGATTTGGGAAATCAAATCTTAAAATATTTTATTTCCATAAGTAGTTTCAATGATTTAGAAATTGGTTTCCTAAATAGATTTTCCTTAATCAAATAATTCCATGAATAAAATATGTGATTAGATTTGGAAATTTGTTTCCTAATTTAATTATGATTTGATTTGGAGAATCAAATCTTAAACATATTTTATTTCCATAAATAGTTATGACATATAAGGAAATTATATACATGACATAATTGTATGCCATGTAATTGCATTAGATGCATAACATTATGCCATGCATGTCGTGACATGTAGATGTATGCCATGTATGCCATGCCATGTAGATAATAGTTATTTGCATGCAAAGAGGATGAGACATAAAAACCCTTAATCAATATTAAAGCCTACACCTTCCATTAATATGGTTAGAACCAGAGTTCTGTTTCTTGTTTGGGTTGTTGGACTTTCCAAGCCCCTCAACTCAACATGTTCAAACCATGGAATAGTTTAATACTAATATGGTAAGAGTCAGAGGTCAATCGTTAGCTTTGGTTGTTGGACTCTCTCCAAGCTGGGCTAATTGGTTGAATGCGCTCTAACCATATTAAAACGATGTCCTGATTAATGGGTTGGCTTTAACCTGGAGCATCGGCTTGTTGGACTCTCTCCAAGGTCGATGTAAAGGGAGGTGAAGTTGGGTGCTATGCATATGATGCATACTTGTTAATGTGTTACCAACCCGATGTATGTGTGAACATTCAATTAGTTGATAGCACATTGTGATAGTTGCATATACGTGATATGCAATCGGTATAGATGATACCTACCGTCGTAGTTATGAATGGCTTGTTGGACTCTCTCCAAGGTTGTTCATAACTATGATGGATATCAGCCCATTCGGAGATGGACCTACGATCTCCCGAAGTGATATTGGGGTTTTTGAAATTCGAAAAATGAATGGGATTTATAAATGTATAATGATGCATTTTAAAATCATCTTTCTCATATATGCTCGTTTTGTATTTCTAAGTTAATATATTGATCATGATGTGTTTGAATTTGCGTTCCATTTTGGATTCAAATAAATTGACTGGGCCGAGCTTCATGGACTGGCTTAGAAGCTTGAGAATTGTTCTCAAGGTTGAAAAGCTTGCAAATGTCCTCGAAGCGCCTTTTCCCGCCCGTCCTAGTGACGATGCAACTCTGGACCAATTGTTGGCCTATCAGAAACATATGAGTGATTCGGAACAAATGAGTTGCATCATGCTAGCCGCAATGGAACCCAAGCTACGAAAGCAGCATGAGCATATGAATGCTCATATCGTAGTTCTTCATCTTTGTGAGTTGGTTGATGAGCAAGTGAGATTCGAAAGGTTCGAAGTCTCAAAGCTCCTCTTCACCTCTGAGATGCTAGAAGGTTCATCTGTGGTACTGCTCAATATGCTGAAGACTGTGGAGTCTTCTGAGAAGCATGAGCAGGGGACGGTGCTGTTAGTTAATTCCTCGAAGAACGGTTCTAAGAGGAAGTCAAAGGAACGGCAGAAGGGAAAGAAGAGAAAGGCTAAGAAGGCAGAACCAGCTCAAAAGGGCACTTGCCATCATTATGGCAAGGAGAGCCATTTGCGAAGAAAGTGCAAGATTTATCTTGAGTCCGTGAAGAAGGATGAGGCATCGGATGCCCCATCTTCTTCAGAAATCTTCTTTATTGATTGTCATTCTATTTCCTCAGACACTTGGGTATTTGATACTGGGTGTGGCTCACATATATGTAATGACATACATGGGCTAAGGAATAGAAGAAGACTCGTCAAGGGAGAGTCAAATTTACGTGTTGGGAATGGAGCAAAGGTTCTTTGCACTCGCCATCGAACGATTTGTTGAACTCCTGCAGGACTTGTCTTAGAAGGGACAATTGCTTTTATGTTCCTTGTTGATAAAGAACATCATTTCTATTTCTTGTTTAAATAGAAATGGGTACCATTTGACTTTAGTAACAATTGTTGTTACATAACTTTGAATGGAGTTCTTTATGGACCGGAACTTTAAGCAATGGTGTTTATACGCTGGACGATATCCAAAGGATGTTTTCAATATCGAAGCGAGCAACAAGAGTGCTCGAAAAGATAATCAATAATACTCCTACATGTGGAATTGTCGTCTTGGCCAAGTAATAAATAAACGCATGTCCGAATTACAACGAAGTGGAATTCTGGAAACGTTAGAATAGGATTCATACAATACATGCGAATCATGCTTAAAAGGCAAGATGACTAAGTTACCTTTTACTGGAAAAGGTGAACGAGTGGGAGAGTTACTAGGTCTTATACATACTTATGTATGTGGACCTATGTCAACTCAATCTTTAGGAGGCTATAGCTACTTCATTACCTTCACCGATGATCACTCACGGTTTGGGTATGTGTTCTTGATTAAACTCTAGTCTGAAGCCTTTGAAAGGTTCAAAGAATTCAGAAATGAAGTAGAGAAACAACATGACAAGAGTATTAAAATACTTCGATCGGATCGAGGTGGTGAATACTTAAGTCAAGAGTTTCTTGATTATCTAAGAGACAATGGCATATTGTCTCAATGGACTCCGCCCTATACACCACAGCATAATGGTGTATCTGAGAGGCGTAACCGGACCTTGTTGGACATGGTCAGGTCAATGATGAATCATGCAACTCTTCCCAAGTCCTTTTGGGCAAATTGTTTACTTGTTAAATGTAATGCCTACCAAGGTAGTCTCAACTACTCCATATGAGATATGGAATGGTAAGAAACCTCATGTATCTTACTTGAAGATATGGGGTTGTCCTCGCTTATGTGAAGGATCAGACGTGCATAAATTGGATGCTAAGTCTGATAAATGTCTATTTATTGGATACCCTAAGGAAACAAGGGGTTACAAATTCTATCATCCTGTGGAACAAAAGGTGTTTGTTTCAAGGCATGCTGTGTTTCTAGAGAAAGAGTTTCTCTTGCAAGAAAACAGTGGGAGTATCATCGAGCTTGAGGAGGCTCGAGAGACTCAAATAGACATTGATGAGATACCTGGTGAAGCACAACAGCCGACAACTCATAGTGATGAGCAATCGGCTGGACCTATTGTAACACCACATCTTCGTAGATCTGGTAGAACATGCAATATTCCTGAGAGATATGGATTTCTCGTAAGTGAATCGAACGACGTGTTACTCATTGATGATGAGGAGCCTACCAGTTATGAAGAAGTGCTGACAAGTTCAGAAAGGGATAAGTGGCTTGGTGCCATGAAGTCGGAAATGGATTCCATGTACGAAAACCAAGTTTGGAACTTGACTCCACCAAGGCATAAAGCCTATAGGGTGCAAGTGGGTTTTCAAGAAGAAAACCGACATGGATGGTAATGTGATTACCTATAAGGCTAGATTGGTGGCGAAAGGATATCGCCAAAAACAAGGTGTTGATTATGACGAAACCTATTCGCTGTAGCTATGCTTAAATCCATTCGATGCTCCTCGCCATAGCGGCTCATTATGATTATGAGATATGGCGATGGATGTGAAAATAGCTTTCCTTAATGGAAACCCGCCGAGGACGTGTATATGATACACCGAGGGTTTCACATCGCTGATAAAACCAAGAAATTGCGACGATCCATTTATGGATTGAAGCAAGCATCCAGGAGCTGGAATATCCGTTTTGATGAGACGATCAAAAAGTTTGATTTCTCACAAAATCCAGACGAACCTTGTGTGTACAAGAAGGTTAGTGGGAGTGCAGTCGTGTTCCTAGTATTGTATGTCGATGACATATTACTTATAGGAAACGATGTGTCAATCTTACAGTCAGTTAAGGTTTGGTTATCCAAGACATTCTCCATGAAAGACCTGGGAGAAGCAACCTACATCCTTGGGATTAAGATCTATAGAGATAGATCGAAACGGTTGCTTGGTCTTTCGCAGTCTACATATATAGACCGAGTGCTAAAGAGGTTTAGCATGTCGGAATCCAAGAAAGGTTATCTGCCCATCAGGCATGGGGTACACCTTTCGAAGTCTATGTGTCCGCGCACAGAAGACGAGAGGATTTTCATGAGTAAGATTCCCTATGCATCCGCAATAGGATCTATCATGTATGCCGATCCAGAATGGATCAAGGATGATTCCGATACGTGTTCACCTTGAATGGGGGCGCAGTGAGTTGGAAAAGTTCCAAACAAGAGACTGTAGCGGATTCTACCACTGAGGCAGAATATATTGCAGCTTCGGAAGCAGCAAAGGAAGCGGTTTGGATCAAGAAGTTCGTTCATGAACTTGGTGTGATTCCGGCCATTGTTGAAGCAATACGGCTATCGACAACAATGGAGCAATTGCACAGGCGAAAGAGCCAAGGTCTCCTCAACGATCCAAACATGTGCTTCGCCGCTATCATCTTATCAGAGAGATCATAAGTAGGAACGAAATACAAATCGAGAAAATTCCCACTGAAAGGAACTTAGCGGATCCTTTGACTAAAGCATTACCTCAAAGTAAGTTTGAGGGTCATGTAAGAGCTTATGGTATTGGATACCGTACCGATTGGCATTAGGCCAAGTGGGAGTCTGTTAGTAATATATGAGAGATGTCCTAAGGCAATCGCCTTATGTATGAACCATTTATATGATAAATGAAGATTCACTATTTGAGTATACATGTTTTATGTATTTGATTGGATCTTAAACTCATTTATGAATGTCCACGATACGATTCACAAAGATGAGAGAATTTGTGATTGGATCACAACTAGTGAGTATCTCTACATGTGTAATTGTGATGTATCGGAATTATCCCTAGTCGATGAATTGATGGATTTGGACACCATCAATTCTGTCGAGACTAGCACGAGGTATACTCCTTGGTGTATCCAAGCAGCTGATTCTCACTGGCTGGAGACATGGTGATGTCCGGAGTTAATCGTGGATGCTAGTTATGGTAACTAGTTCATTCGAGTGACCAGCCGTAAGACTTCATATGGTTCTCTGCATATATAGATATGTCAATGAAGTTCTTACTGTGGCTTAAGTGCGATGTTCCTTTGACTTGCGGTATTCAAGTCATCTTGATCATGGAGACTTATGCTTTAACATCTTAAGCAAACATCTCTAAGGAGATGTGGACCCGGGATGATTGGGTATAAGTCGAAGTGATCGAAGGTGTTTGAATAGCCTATAAAGGATTCACCACTCCTTGCGAGATGTATACCCATGGCCTCTCGTCGGATTGTTACTAAAGTCTTTGGCCAAAGCATTACATGTTTAGAGTAAGGTACTCTTCGATACATGTGGAGTAACTAGAACTGTGAGGATGAGGAAATGATACTTGGGCTAGGTGTGACGAGTGACCTAGTGGGATCGGACACAATAGACCATGTCCCGAACCAAGTGGGTATAAGATGAGTGAAGGGAATGGGGCACGAATTCATTCGAGCTCAAGGGTTTCGTAAATAGTTCGATCAACCGCTGATCTTTTCGGTTAATTGGGGATCATGATGTACTACTAGGTGCCACTCATGATCGTTCTATAATTAATGGTTAATTATAGACGGCCAACATAAACCGAGAACCTATTTGGTCACACGCACAACGAGCGTAATCCAAAGGATTTAAAACGAGCTTGAGAATGAGATTCTCAGACCGAGAGAAACTAAGTTTGGTTGGACCAAACTTAAAGGGAGCATGAAATCATTTCAGTCGCAATGGAAGCGTGGATGAGCCGTGTCTTATGAAGACATAATGGATGGACCAAAATGGTTTGGTTCTAATCCAATGGAGGAGAATAAACCAAAGGGTTTGGTTTATTTTAAACGAATGAACCAAAAGTTGGTTCGGTTCATTTTAACTTAAAATAAACCATCATGGTTTGGTTTATTTTAACTTATCTTAATGGAGCGGGTTAACGGGCCTAATGGTTATGATCCAATAACCATTAAGAGAATTAGTTCTCTATAAAAAAGGGTTTTAGGGTTTGTTAAGCCCTAATGAAGAGGCAACCCTAGTTTGGCCGCCCACCTCATCTTCCCTTTTGAGTTGGCGCCAACTTCTCTTGCCGCCCAGCCCATAGCTCCTCCAACCGGCGTCCAGAAGGCTGCTTCCTTCCTCCTCGCCGGCGTCGAGCTGCTGCCGGAAGACTTCCGGCGATCCTCCTTAGGTTTGACATCAAGTTGAGCACTTGGCTTCCTTTGTTGGCCGGCGCCTTTCTCCTCCACCAAGCTGTCCAGTTTTCTGGACAGCTTCTTCTCCTCTCGTCGGAGCGTTGTTTGGACGACGGTTAGAGCTCCGACAGTGGATAAATTACCGGGGATTCGATCTCCGGTAATCCTCTGAGGTGGAGGACGAAGGATTCGTCAATCGGTTGACGAATACCTCTCCGGAGAAGCGAGTTTTGAGGACTTGTCTTAGGATCCGAATTTGGATTCGGATCGTGATCATCTCTCGATCACGTCGTCTTCAACACGAGGCTAGTAACCCGTACGAAGACGAAGCTCGTGGCTTAGCGAAGTCATCCCGAGGAACTCGGCGTGGATACAGATAGAGACGATTCTAGCGAGAATCGTTCTGGTTGATGCCGTTCCCGCTACACGTCATACGAAAGGTATAACGTAGATAAATTTCCTTTTATTGCAAATTTTAATTTACGGTTATGTCTACACTTGTTGTAATATGCATGCGTGTGTTGTGTGTGTTGTAATAAATATAGATTTATTATTTTTTAATTGCTTCCGCTGTGCTCATGTTTACGAAACATAATTGAACACACACATGCTGCGGTGCCGGAAACCCAACACCGAGGAGGAAGATGAGTCCGAAGAAGAAGTTGACCCGGAATTGACTGCCGAACTAATGAACCTAGCTCAAAGGAGAACCAAGGGACGAAAGCGAACCACAACTCGACCCAACCAAGGTAAGCCTAAAAGTTCTAATATTAGGTGTTATGAGTATAACATATAAAGTCCGGTGCCCCAAGCTCAACCACCAAGCACCTAAGCACAAGAAGGCCCTCAACGCGACATGGGAAGAAGCGCTATCCAAGAAGACGAAGACCACGCCTTCATGGCGAAATCAATTGAGTCGACACGAGACCGAACTTGAGTCGAACTCGAGGATGACTGACTACGGTTACCTTCAAGTCAAGCCACGGATACGCATCCGCTCAAAATATACCCTTAAGGTGAGTCAACTTATTTAATACTTTACATAATACTTAAGTTTTTTGTCTAGGAAGTTAGCTAAGTCCGAGTCCAAGGTCGAGACCCTGGTTGAGGAAGTTAAACTCCTCAAACACAAGGTCTCCCTAACCTCTTCGACTAGTCGAGTTCAAGAGAAGGACTCAACTCGGGTTGACAAACTCGAAGTTGAGAACTCACTCTTGAAAAGTCAAGTCGAAGATCTTAGGAAGACGTTGGAAAGGTTTACTTTGGGATCCAAAGGACTTGACCTCCTACTTGGATCGCAAAGGGCCGTGTACAACAAGGTCGGACTAGGGTTTAGCTCAAACACGACCAATAAGTCGTATATGTCAATCGTAAGTAGACATAAAAAATGTGTCCAAGCATGGGTCCCTAAGACCACTTTGATTTCAACTCTAGGATCCAACTCGTACTGGGTTCCCAAGGACCAAATCCACTATGTGGATAGACCGAACCGATTCAACGGTCTAGGGGGAGCCAGTACAAAACATGTTTGTGTTTTAACTTAGAAATTGCATGCTTAGATTTTTTTTTGTTTTTTTTCGTGAACTCACTTAGAACACGTAAATAACCAACTAAAATTCTTCGAAAAGATTGAGCCTCGGGGAGCCTCTTTTCAAATAACCAACTAAAATCCTTTGAAAAGATTGAGCCTCGGGGAGCCTCTTTTCAAAAATAACTAGTTAGACGAGGAAATAATTTTAGGTGAGTCAAGTCATCATTTTCTTGAAAATGGCTTTGTCTAAGGAAGTGGTCGATGATCCGATAAAAGAAGGCCCTCGCTCGCCACGACCTGGAAGCCATGATCTTGAAAAGGTAAACTTGACAAGCCTAGGGTTAAATCCAAATCTAACATAAAATTACTTGAACCTAAATCCACTTAATCAACTTAATTGGAATTCATCTAAAAAAAAAACACATAAGTATAACATGCTTGATCATATAGACTCCGGTGAGATGACCTTGGGTTAACAACTTACAATCAATTTTCTTAACAAAAATCTAACATCCAATCCAACCACCTTGTGTGTAGGATCAATGGATGTTGGACAGCGGTTGCTCCCGACACATGACCGGGGATCAACTCAAATTCACAAAGCTTCGATTCAAACGACAAGGATCGGTAGCCTTTGGGAATAACGACAAGCTCAAAATCATCGGATCAGGTGATATCGAGCTTAACACGAATTTTGTCATTAAAAATGTATTACTTGTAGAGAATTTTGAATATAACTTACTTAGTGTAAGCCAATTGTGTGATAATAGCTATAAGGTTATATTTCTAGAAATTGAATGCGTAATTAATACCAACAAAACCTCTGAAACAATTCTTAAAGGAACTAGAAATAACAACATTTATACGATCAATTTAACCAACTCCTCAACTAAGTGTCTTATGACACGGCAAGAGGAATCATGGTTGTGGCACCGACGACTTATTACTTCAGACTCAAGACTCATCCACAAGATGAGTCAGAGTGGCTTAGTCAGAGGCTTACCCAACCTCAACAACTTGGTTAATAAAATCTGTAATGCTTGTCAACAAGAAAAACAACCTAGGACACAACACAAGTTAACTAACCAAGAACGAACCTCAAGTGTACTTGAGCTCCTGCATATGGATCTATTCGATTCACATGGAGCCAAGTCACTCAATAGAAGTCAATATTGCTTAGTCATAATTGACGACTACTCCAGGTTTACCTGGGTTAGGTTCATCAAATATAAAAATGATACCCTAGATCAATTAATTAATCTATTCAAATTAATCGAGAATCAAAATGACCTTAAGGTTAAAAGACTTAAAAGCGATCATGGTGGTGAATTCAAAAATCAAAGGTTCACCGACTTCTGTAACCTAAAAGGATACCACCATGATTTCTCTTGCCCTAGGACCCCTCAACAAAATGGCCTAGTGGAGCGGAAAAACCGAACTCTACAAGAAGCCGCTAGGACCATGTTGAACGAATACGATCTACCCGATAGGTTTTGGGCGTATGCTAGCACGGCTTGCTATGTCCGTAATAGGATTCTTATGGTAAAAGGCACCTTAAGACCTCAGACGAGATTTATCACGATAAAATACCTAACATCAAGTACTTTAGGGTATTTGGGTGTAAGGTACATATCCTAAACACTAAGGATTACCTAGGAAATTTACATCCAAAACCACGACCGAATCTTTCTAGGATACTCACTACAAGTAGAGCTTATAGAGTATATAACCACACACCTTAGAGTCGAGGAGACTATCAATGTAGTATTTGATGAAGAACATGAACCTACAAAACCCCTGGCAACCCCAATTAGCGAGCCGATTCATACTAGACCTAACTCTGATCCGGAGATCAAGTCTAGTGTTAACCCTAACCTAGGTCAACCTAGTCATTGATCAAGTGATAGATGACTCCAACCAAACTAGTGTTCAACCAAGTCACCACATTGATCAAGCATTAGGTGACACAAACCCAACCCAATCTAGGATTCAGACTAACCACCCTATCGATCAAGTCATAGGAGATCCTAATCTAGGAGTTCGAACTAGAGCATCCTATAGGAACCTTAGTCAAATTTCCTTAATTTCAAAGATAGAACCCAAATCAATTGAACAAGCTCTTCTTGATCCCGATTGGATTATTGCAATGCAAGAAGAGCTAGCTCAATTTACTAGGAACGAGGTGTGGGAATTAGTACTACCACCTAAAGACAAAACGATAATTGGAACAAGGTGGGTGTTTCGAAATAAGCTTGATGATAAAGGTGAAGTAGTTAGAAACAAGGCTAGGTTAGTCGCCAAAGGTTTTAGCCAAGTCGAAGGCTTAGATTACGACGAAACCTATGCCCCAGTAGCTAGACTCGAATCCATTCGAATGTTGCTAGCTTATGCCGCACATCGAGGATTTAAGCTGTTTCAAATGGATGTTAAGTCGGCATTCCTAAATGGATACATTAAAGAAGAAGTTTATGTTAGCCAACCCCCCGGATTCGAAAATCTAGATAAACCCGACCATGTTCTAAAACTTAAGAAAGCTCTCTATGAACTTAAACAAGCTCCTCGAGCTTGGTACGAGAGACTTTCAATCCATCTTAAGTCAAAAGGGTTTAACCAAGGCTTAGTTGACCCAACTCTCTTTGTAAAAACCTTAGGTAAAGAAATATTCATAGCTCAAATTTACGTAGACGATATAATTTTTGGAACCTCTAACTCAGCCTTACTAAACGAGTTCGTTTCACTCATGGAAAGTGAGTTCGAAATGAACTTTGTAGGCGAGTTAAGTTTCTTTTTAGGTCTACAAATTAAACAAACTAAGGATGGTATATACCTATATCAACAAAATACACTAAGGAGTTAATTAAAAGATTTGGAATGCAAGACGCTAAGATAATAAACACCCCAATGGCGATTAATGTTAACATAGGAGAAGACCTAGAAAGTAAGTCCATTGACTTATCTACCACCTCATCACGATGGGTGAGTGTGTCACTCAAATACTAAACTTCACGTAGATAACATTAGTTCAATTAATCTTACCAAGAATCCAATATGTCACTCTAGGACCAAACATATAAAAGTCAAACACCATTTCATTCGAGAACATGTGGCCAACGGAGCCATACAACTCGATCACGCTGAATCAAATCTAACCTAGGCACTCCATTTACTAAACCCCTACCCGTCGAATTTAGTCTATTAAGACGAAAATTGGGCATGTGCGTAATAGAATAAGAACTTGCAAACTATATTTTCTTACTACTATTTTTCATTTTGATGGAACTAGCATAAGACATACCTTAGATATCATGCACCTATAGATTTAAGGAGCCAGTACATCTCACAACACATAGGACTAATGTGTTTGTGTACTTAGCCACGTAGATGGGCGTGAGATGTTAGGACCCTACCTGTGTTCCAAGATGTAGATCAAGTGCATCAATATGAACCTCGGAGTATAAATATGCAACTAATATTAACCAACTCTAATCAGGACTTATTGATAATATCATTTCAATCAAGTCAAACTAGAGTTGAACATTTAGATGAATTATTTTCACATACTATTTTCAAAATCATCATGCTTGGACTTAAGGTTTTCTTAAAACCCCCCCCACCCCCCACTTTTTGATTGATTTATGTCAAAAGGGGGAGAAAGGGCCAAAGTTAAGGTTCAATAGGCCAAAGTTAAGGTTCAATTTAAATTTTAACTTTGATTCTGGCCTACGTTAAGGGGGAGTAAGGTTTAGGTTTCAACTCTTCTGAATTGAAAACTTTAAAGGCCTAAATGTCATTTACTTAACTCGTTATCTTTTGTGTTTGGAGTTAAGTAATGCAATTTACTTAACTCGTTACCTTTTGTGTTTGGAGAACTAAAAGTCTTTTTCAAAGTACTCACCCTCAGTCAAGGGGAAGGGTTCCTCTAAGGGGAGAACTTGAGAAATATCTTTACTACTCCTACTTTTGCTTCTTGTCTTTACTGTTTCATGCACTTAATTTCCTTAACTTTGTGTGTTTTTGCCATAGATCAAAAAGGGGGAGATTGTTGGTGCAGTGAGGCACCGAAATCGAACCTGTATTTTGATTATAGCAAAGACACAAAAGTTAAGTCTATTTTGTTTTCTCACGAGCTGAATCGAGTGTGCATAAGATTGATATAGCTGGAGCTGAAGGCTAGCGACACCCGGAGGAAGCCGCGGTGGTCGGGCGATACTCGAGTTACTTCGGAGGAAGCCGAAGGAATCAAGTGGAAGGCCGGAAGCAAAAGCGACACGTAAGTATCGAGGTAAGCTCGTGTGTGCGAGAGTAAGTAAGGTCGTATCCTCTTTACGGGGATGATCTTAAGCGTATATCCGACCAAAGACATCTTATAGATGGTCTAGGTCGAGATCGGATGGTCGACGACCATCGAAATTATGTTTTTGCTGTGCTAACTTTGACTTGCAGCAAGTGTAACGCCCGTAAAATTCCTAGCAATTTTACAAGAATTTTTGGCTTGATGATCATGGGCTTTATGTGGGCCTTTTCAAAAATAAAAGAAAATAAGCCGAAAAGGGGTGCAAGGCCTAGGAATTGAACTCCAAACCTCTAGAGATAGCCAAGCCTTATAGATGCACCCACTAACCAGAAGCCCAATAGGATTATATGATTAAGGAAGAGGGGGAAACTATAGATAAGTGGGACTAGGAGTAAATGAAGAGGCATGGAAAAGAAAAGAGGAACTTCTCTTCCTCCCCCCTTTATAAAGAAGAGGGAAGGTTGAATTTGGTCACTTCCTCTCTTCTTCTTCCTCTTCTCACCAAAAATCTTGAGATCCCTCTCCATTTCTCCATTGGCCAACCTCCTTCAAGCAAGAAGCAAGGGCTAGGGTTGGTTCTTAGGTCATCTTCCACCCAAAACAAAGCGAAGGAAGTAAGTATCCCTCACCTGCATACGAGTAGTTGCGATTGAATGTTTGAACAACTTGTATGTTATATTCGGCCAAGCATGTTTTAGTTTACCAATGAAGTTGAAATCTATGTTTAGGAAGGATATGATGATGCTAAGATGGGAAAAGAGGGTTGGTTACAAAGCTAACCCTAGTTGAGCCCTTATGTGTTTCGGCCACCCTAGGAAGTTAGGGTTAGGGTTTCATGAATGCCATGTTTTAATTTCTATATGATGTAGTTAGGGTTTAAAGTGGATTAGGACAAAAGCTAACCCTAATGAACCCTAAGAACCATTCGGCCAAGTCATGGACTAGGGTCTAAATGAAGCTCCATGTTATGTTTATGCTATGTTCTATAACTAGAGGATGATGTTAGGGGTTAAAGTGGATTAGGACAAAAGCTAACCCTAATGAACCCTAAGAACCATTCGGCCAAGTCAAGGACTAGGGTCTAAATGAAGCTCCATGTTATGTTTATGCTATGTTCTATAACTAGATGATGATGTTAGGGGTTAAAGTGGATTAGGACAAAAGCTAACCCTAATGAACCCTAAAGACCATTCGCCAAGTCATACTTTTAGGGTTTCAAATGAAGCTCCATGTTATGTTTATGCCATGTTCTATAACTAGATGATGATGTTAGGGTTAAAGTGGATTAGGACAAAAGCTAACCCTAATGAACCCTAAGAACCATTCGCCAATATGGATCTTGGTGTTTTATTGAAGTTTTATAGCTTGTTTTACTTGTAAGAAATGATGTTAACATGTTAGGGTTGAGGATAAATATCTAAACCCTAAAAAGCCTATAAGGGCCATTCGGCCACCTTTGAGTTTTTAGGTTACAATGATGTTCATACAATGAACTTTATGGAATTTGTATGCATATGTATGTTACTTGAATTAGGTTAAAGGTCTAAACCCTAAAAAGCCTATAAGGGCCATTCGGCCACCTTTGACCTCTTTAGGTTACAATGAAGTTCATACCATGAAGTATGCTATGCTATGTTAATGAAATAAGCTAAGTTGTTATGAAATGAAGTATGCTATGCTATGTTAATGAAATGAAGCATGATGTGTATGAAATGAAGTATGCTATGCTATGTTAATGAAATAAGCTATGATGTTATGAAATGAAGTATGCTATGCTATGTGAATGAAATGAAGCATGATGCGTTATGAAATGAAGTATGTTATGCTATGTTAAAGAAATAAGCTATGTTGTAAAATAAGCATATAAGTATTTTACTTTCTGCATGGCTTGTACCAAGACCTTAACAAGGTCCAAAGAAGGGATGGGCTCCTAAGATGCCCTAGGTCGATGGAATAAGACTCGGGCCTAGGATGGGCTTCTATGTATGATTGCCCCTAGGTCGATGGAATAAGATTCGGGCCTAGTACGGGATGGGCTCCAAGATGCCTTAGGTCGATGGAGTAAGACTCGGGCCTAGGATGGGCTTCTACGCTATGACGATTGCCCCTAGGTCGATGGAATAAGACTCGGGCCTAGGAACCTATTAGGTTCGAGACTTGCTACCTCGGGCCTATTTAGGGATGTGCGCTATGATAATGAAGAAGTGGTACAATGCCGGGCCCAAATATGTTGAGATCTATATTTACGTACCTAACATATATGTTTTCAAAAGCATCTTTCATATGTATGCCATGATTGTTTAAGTTACCTGTTATGCTAGATGATATGCCATAATGTTAAGTTACATGTTATGTTAGATGATATGCCATGATTGTTTACGTTACATGTTATGTAAGATGATATGCCATAATGTTTAAGTTACCTGTTATGTTAGATGATATGCCATAATGTTAAGTTACATGTTATGTTAGATGATATGCCATAATGTTTTATGCTAGATGATATGCCATAATGTTAAGTTACATGTTATGTTAGATGATATGCCATGATTGTTTACGTTACATGTTATGTTAGATGATATGCCATAATGTTTAAGTTACCTGTTATGTTAGATGATATGCCATAATGTTAAGTTACATGTTATGTTAGATGATATGCCATAATGTTTAAGTTACTGTTGCTAGATGATATGCCATAATGTTAAGTTACATGTTATGTTAGATGATATGCCATGATTGTTTACGTTACATGTTATGTTAGATGATATGCCATAATGTTTAAGTTACCTGTTATGCTAGATGATATGCCATAATGTTAAGTTACAAGTTATGTTAGATGATATGCCATAATGTTAAGTTACATGTTATGTTAGATGATATGCCATGATTGTTTACGTTACATGTTATGTTAGATGATATGCCATAATGTTTGCTGTTATTATGCTAGATGATATGCCATAATGTTAAGTTACATGTTATGTTAGATGATATGCCATGATTGTTTACGTTACATGTTATGTCGATGATATGCCATAATGTTTAAGTTAATTGTTATGCTAGATGATATGCCATAATGTTTAAGTTACACTGTTATGTTAAATGATATGTCATGATGTATAAGTTACATGTTATGTCTGATGGCACGCTATGATGTTAGGTTACTAAGTTACATATGATGCCATGTATGTTATGTTTATGTTACTTAAGCTACAAGTTGTTGAAGATGCCATGTATGTTACATGATATATTGACTATATGTTATAAATGCTACAAGTCATGATTAATGATGATGTATGGTTTTTGTGAGTAGGATCTTACTAAGCCTATGTGCTTATAGTTTATTTTCCTCAGCATCGCAGATAAGGGTAAGGGATGGATAAACCAAAGGGAGCAGCAGGAGGGTCAATGTGTGGGTAGTGGCATGGTGGAGAAGATCCGTTAAGTCTACTTATACATGTATTACCTATAATGATGATGTATATGGATGTCTTTACTTATGTCTCCTACGACGATGATGTTATGAACCTACTAAGCCTTAAGTATCTATATATATATATGATGCATGCGTTATGTTGATGAGAAGAAGTAAAGAAGAAGTAAGAAGAAGTATCTATGCATGCTATGCTATGAAACATACTCTATGTTAAGAAGAAGTGTTAATGCATATTTATGTTTAAAAGAAAAAAAAAGTATTTAGGTCTCAAGTCTTCCGCTGTAAGAAATAAGAAGTACATATATAAAAAGTCTTCTGTATGAAATGTATGAATGTCATACACGCACCGCCTCTCCGACATTTAGGGTCCCGAAGGGCGGGCGTGACAGTTGGTATCGAGCGGATCCGCTTTCCACTACACACACATCAAGCTCCAAACTCACGCTCCAAGTAAGAATTCTATGTCTATACTCTAAATTTTGTTAATTTTGATCATGCATGATATGAAATATCTTTAGATTATTTAGTTCATGTATAATATGAAATGCCTCTAGCTTAATTATAAAATGCCTTCACCTTATGCTTGTTCATGAATGATAGGAAATGCTTCTCGCTTAAAATGCATGGAATATGTATGATACCCTTATGACTTGTTCATGTATGATGTAAAATACCTTAAGTTTAAACTATGCATGAGGACATGAATGATGATGCCTTGCTTAAAATGACTTTATGTTAGTCTAAGTATGTGAGGGACAACGAACGGAACTTATACTAGTTTTACCTTAATGTATGAAGATAAACATGTCCGAAGACGCAGAGTAGAACTGATGAGCTAGCACCCCGCATGACCTTACACACATAGTCACGTAACTCCAACGCATAAGTTACGTAACAACAACAAGTAATAACTACCCTAATGAATCAGGAAACCCCATCGCTTCACCAACGGGCCCCGCCCGATGGTTCGACAGAAGCTTACCTCGATCCAAAGGGCGTAGACTAAAGCCGAAAATTTCTTCCGCATCGTGGTGAACCATGGGATGCCCAGGCCTGGTTCAAGATGGTGGAAAGCATCGTGGAGCTACTGGACTGGCCCGAATGCGAGAAGATTAAGTGTGTATCATTCTGCCTGTCGGGAGATGCTCGGATGTGGTGGGAACGGGTTAAAACCAAGAGACAAGTAAATCAGATGAGATGGACAGATTTCGAGTACGAATTCTTCGAAGAATTCTTCCACATGAGGGTGACCAACAAGCATTACGACGAGTTCATGTTTCGACAAGGTGACCTATCGGTCGGCCGTGAAGAGATTCAACCGACTTGCGCTGTGCGAGTTGGTCGGCGAAGAGAAAGGGTCGACTCATGCTGAAGATGCTCACCAGAAATAGCTCAATGTGGCCGGGAGTTCATAGAGCGCATCGGAGAGGAGGCTGTTCAAGAGTGCCTTAATTAAGCATTACTTGAACAACATTAGTCGCCAGTGAAAGCGAAGGCAGGCGAGGCCCAGTCAGGAGGTCAGAGGAACCAGAGTGCTTGGAAGGGGAACCCCACTGGCAAGAGAAGACAATGGGAGAATCCTAAAGGAGGTCCAGTAAACAAGCAGCCCAGGTTCCCTCTGTGTGCTACCTGCGGGAAGATACATCCTGGAGTATGCTACCAAGGCACAAATCGATGTTATAACTGTGGACGGACAGGGCATAGAATCAAGGACTGTCCTATCCAGACTCAAGCACCTCCTCAGCCGTATGCTCAGGTGCCCCTTCACGATTACACATCGGATGCGAGCCGCAATAGAAGGGACCCAATCCACCAAGGGAGACTAGAAGCCCCACCAGCTATGACAGATGCTAGGGTATTCTCTCTCACCCAAGAAGACGTGGCAAACGCCTCCACAGTTGTCACAGGTCAGATATTTATTTTCTGCCAGCATGCCACTGCATTATTTGATACTGGGGCAACACATTCGTTTGTTTCTACACACTTTACCGGAAACATAGACATACCACCACAAGCCCTAGATCACAAGTTCTTAACTACCCTGCCCTCGGGAGAGGTAATGCCCTCCACTCATATGTCTTTGCGGCGGCACCCATCGTAATTGCAGATAGAGAACTCTACTGCGATCTGATAGTGCTCGACATGCAGGATTATGACATTATCTTGGGCATGGATTTCCTAAGCAAGTACGGTTCTTCGATCGAGTGCCGAAAAAGGAAAGTGGTATTCGTAGGGGCGGAGCCTAAGTTCGAATTTATCGGAGAGAGAAGAAGAGTCAATAAGATTTTATCACCCTCTACAGCACGTAAGATGTTAGACGATTGGGTGCACTTTGGGTTTTTGCACACGTGGTTGATACAAGCCAAGATGAGGACCAAAAGCTAGAGAATGTCGAGTGGTATGCACTACCACCAGGTATTTCGGATGAGCTACCGAGGTTAGCCCAGATAGAGAAGTAGAATTTGAGATCGAGTTGATTCCTCGGTACTAACCCGATCTCTAAAGCACCTTTACCGTATGGCGCCGGTGAATTAAAGGAACTTCAGGGAGCTACAGGAGTTGCTCGACAAGGGACTTATTCGCCCAAGTCGCTCTCCATGGGAGCTCCAAAGGTCTTTGTTGGTGAAGAAGAAAGATGGGTCTATGCATGTGCATAGACTACCGAAACCGTAATGATCAAGAACCAGATCCTTTACCGCGGATTGATGACTTTGCTCGACCAACTAAAAGGTGCCGCCGTCTTCTCAAAGATTGACTGAGGTCCGCTATCATCAAGTAAAGTAAAACCAGATGATATACCAAAGACGGCCTTCCGGACAAGGTATGGACATTACGAGTTCGTAGTTATGCCCTTCGGAGTAACGAATGCACCTGCCCTGTTCATGGATTTGATGAATCGGGTATTCTCGGCATTCCTCGACAAGTTTGTGATCGTCTTCATAGACGACATACTAATATATTCGAGAACCCCCGAGGAGCATGCAGAACACCTGAATGTGGTATTGCAGATTCTTCGGGAAAAACAGCTATTCGCAAAGTTCTCCAAATGCGAGTTCTGGCTTGAACAAGTATCATTTTTGGGTCACGTAATATCCAAGCACGGAGTGATGGTAGACCCAATAAAGATTGAAGCCGTGAGTAACTGGAACCGACCAAAGAATGCCAGCGAAATCAGAAGTTTTCTTGGGCTAGCAAGCTACTACCGGAAGTTTGTAGAGAACTTCTCCAGGATTGCCGCCCCCATGACAGTCCTCACCAGAAAGGACAAGAAATATGAGTGGACGGACACCTGCGAGAGGAGTTTCAAAGAGTTAAAAAGGAGACTGACCAGCGCTCCAATTCTTGCTCTTCCGGACAGTAACGAAGGCTTCGACATGTACAGTGACGCTTCCAAGATGGGACTCGGAGCTGTACTTATGCAGAATGGCAAGGTCATTGCCTACGCCTCTAGGCAACTCAAGGAACACGAAAGGAATTATCCCACCCACGATTTAGAGCTAGCAGCCGTGGTCTTTGCTCTCAAAACATGGAGGCATTATCTCTATGGAGCTCAGTGTAGGATCTATACAGACCACCAGAGTCTGAAATATTTCTTCACACGTATGACTGAACATGAGGCAGCAGATGGCTCGAGCTCGTCAAGGATTATGACTGCGAGATTCTTTACCATCCGGGGAAAGCTAACAAGGTGGCTGATGCACTCAGCAGGAAGTCCTGCGCCACCTTGATGTCCCTCTCGATGCTATCTCGACCCTTAGAAAAAGAGATTATGCGTTACGGGGTTGAAATCATCTCCGGACAGCTCTCGACCCTGACGATAGCGCCGACATTGTTCGATGATATCGAAAAGCAAGCACGTGACCCAAGCCTTCGTGAGGATCAAACAAGAGGTCCTAGAGGGAAAGGGCGATGGGTTCGGATCTACGATAGTGGAGTACTCTACCTCGAGGATCGCTTGTGTATTTCGACAATCCGAGTGCGGGAGGAGATATTTGAGGAAGCTCACAAAACTCCTATGCGATGCATCTGGAACCACCAAGATGTACCAAGACCTTAAGCGAAAGTTACGGTGGTTCGGAATGAAAAGAGATGTGGCTCGTATGTCAAGATTTGCCGACCGCCAAAGGGTTAAGCGAGCACCAAAGACACGGAGGAACACCTGGTAGATCCAGATTCGAGAATGGAAATGGGAGGACATTTCTATGGATTTCATCTCGGGATTGCCCAAGGCGACAAGCGGTTACGATGCTATATGGGTGATTATAGAAGTTGACTAAGTCCGCCCATTTCTTAGCAATCAAGATGACCTATTCGACGAGCAACTAGCTCGATTATATGCTAGAAATTATCGTACATGGAATTCCTAAGACCATCATTTCGACGAGATGGTCTCTTTATCTCCCATCTCTGGGAATGCGTTCAGAAGGCCTTAGGCACGGTTATTGTTCAAGATCGCTTCCATCCCAGACGACTGACAGGGCCAGAGAGTAAATCAAGTACTGGAGGATATGTTAAGAGCCTGTGCCCTGGATTTCAAAGGTAGCTGGTGTCGATACTTATGTCTGGCAGAATTCGCCTACAATAATAGCTACCAAGCTACCATTGGAATGGCACCCTACGAAGCCCTATACGGGAGGAAATGTAGATCTCCCATATGCTGGCACGAAGGTGGTGAAAAGAAGAGGATGGAACTCCAGACGGATTTCATCGACGACACCACCAAAGCTATACGAAATATCCGCCAGAGAATTGAAACTGCTCAGAGCCGGCAAAAGAGCTATGCGGATAAGAGGCGTAGACCGTTAGAATTCGAAGTTGGGGACCTAGTATTCCTCAAAGTAGCTCCCATGAAGGGAGTAATGAGGTTCGGAAGGAAGGGTAAACTGAGTCCACGTTACGTGGGACCGTATCCGATATCGCAGAGGATTGGCAAGGTAGCTTACAAGCTAGAGCTCTCTCAAGAGATGTCGGCTATTCACAACGTGTTTCATGTCTCTGTGCCAAAGAAATGCATTTCCAGTACGGACCAAGTGATCGAGCCACAAACAGTACAAGTTCAAGAGGACCTGAGTATTGAAAGTCAGCCAATCCAAATATTAGACCGAGAAGTCAAGAGGCTAAGGAACAAAGAGGTGCCCTTAGTAAAGGTCCTGTGGCAGAATCAACGGTACGAGGAAGCTACCTGGGAACGCGAGGAGGACATGAAGCAAAAGTACCCCCAATTGTTCTAAGTTTAGAGGACGAAACTTTTTAAAGGTATGAAGGATTGTAACGCCCGTAAAATTCCTAGCAATTTTACAAGAATTTTTGGCTTGATGATCATGGGCTTTATGTGGGCCTTTTCAAAAATAAAAGAAAATAAGCCGAAAAGGGGTGCAAGGCCTAGGAATTGAACTCCAAACCTCTAGAGATAGCCAAGCCTTATAGATGCACCCACTAACCAGAAGCCCAATATGATTATATGATTAAGGAAGAGGGGGAAACTATAGATAAGTGGGACTAGGAGTAAATGAAGAGGCATGGAAAAGAAAAGAGGAACTTCTCTTCCTCCCCCCTTTATAAAGAAGAGGGAAGGTTGAATTTGGTCACTTCCTCTCTTCTTCTTCCTCTTCTCACCGAAAATCTTGAGCTCCCTCTCCATTTCCTCCATTGGCCGAACCTCCTTCAAGCAAGAAGCAAGGGCTAGGGTTGGTTCTTAGGTCATCTTCTCCACCCAAAACAAAGCGAAGGAAGTAAGTATCCCTCACCGCATACACAGTAGTTATTGAATGTTTGAACAACTTGTATGTTATATTCGCCAAGCATGTTTTAGTTTACCAATGAAGTTGAAATCTATGTTTAGGAAGGATATGATGATGCTAAGATGGGAAAAGAGGGTTGGTTACAAAGCAAACCCTAGTTGAGCCCTTATGTGTTTCGGCCACCCTAGGAAGTTAGGGTTAGGGTTTCATGAATGCCATGTTTTAATTGCTATATGATGTAGTTAGGGTTTAAAGTGGATTAGGACAAAAGCTAACCCTAATGAACCCTAAGAACCATTCGGCCAAGTCATGGACTAGGGTCTAAATGAAGCTCCATGTTATGTTTATGCTATGTTCTATAACTAGAGGATGATGTTAGGGGTTAAAGTGGATTAGGACAAAAGCTAACCCTAATGAACCCTAAGAACCATTCGGCCAAGTCATGGACTAGGGTCTAAATGAAGCTCCATGTTATGTTTATGCTATGTTCTATAACTAGATGATGATGTTAGGGGTTAAAGTGGATTAGGACAAAAGCTAACCCTAATGAACCCTAAGAACCATTCGGCCAAGTCATGGACTAGGGTCTAAATGAAGCTCCATGTTATGTTTATGCTATGTTCTATAACTAGATGATGATGTTAGGGGTTAAAGTGGATTAGGACAAAAGCTAACCCTAATGAACCCTAAGAACCATTCGGCCAATATGGATCTTGGTGTTTTATTGAAGTTTTATAGCTTGTTTTACTTGTAAGAAATGATGTTAACATGTTAGGGGGTTGAGGATAAAGATCTAAACCCTAAAAAGCCTATAAGGGCCATTCGGCCACCTTTGAGTTTTTAGGTTACAATGAAGTTCATACCATGAATTTTATGGAATTTGTATGCATATGTATGTTACTTGAATTAGGTTAAAGGTCTAAACCCCAAAAAGCCTATAAGGGCCATTCGGCCACCTTTGACCTCTTTAGGTTACAATGAAGTTCATACCATGAAGTATGCTATGCTATGTTAATGAAATAAGCTATGTTGTTATGAAATGAAGTATGCTATGCTATGTGAATGAAATGAAGCATGATGTGTATGAAATGAAGTATGCTATGCTATGTTAATGAAATAAGCTAAGATGTTATGAAATGAAGTATGCTATGCTATGTGAATGAAATGAAGCATGATGCGTTATGAAATGAAGTATGCTATGCTATGTTAAAGAAATAAGCTATGTTGTAAAATAAGCATATAAGTATTTTACTTTCTGCATGGCTTGTACCAAGACCTTAACAAGGTCCAAAGAAGGGATGGGCTCCTAAGATGCCCTAGGTCGATGGAATAAGACTCGGGCCTAGGATGGGCTTCTATGTATGATTGCCCCTAGGTCGATGGAATAAGATTCGGGCCTAGTACGGGATGGGCTCCAAGATGCCTTAGGTCGATGGAGTAAGACTCGGGCCTAGGATGGGCTTCTACGCTATGACGATTGCCCCTAGGTCGATGGAATAAGACTCGGGCCTAGGAACCTATTAGGTTCGAGACTTGCTACCTCGGGCCTATTTAGGGATGCGCGCTATGATAATGAAGAAGTGGTACAATGCCGGGCCCAAATATGTTGAGATCTATATTTATGTACCTAACATATATGTTTTCAAAAGCATCTTGCATATGTATGCCATGATTGTTTAAGTTACCTGTTATGCTAGATGATATGCCATAATGTTAAGTTACATGTTATGTTAGATGATATGCCATGATTGTTTACGTTACATGTTATGTTAGATGATATGCCATAATGTTTAAGTTACCTGTTATGTTAGATGATATGCTATAATGTTAAGTTACATGTTATGTTAGATGATATGCCATAATGTTTAAGTTACCTGTTATGCTAGATGATATGCCATAATGTTAAGTTACATGTTATGTTAGATGATATGCCATGATTGTTTATGTTACATGTTATGTTAGATGATATGCCATAATGTTTAAGTTACCTGTTATGTTAGATGATATGCCATAATGTTAAGTTACATGTTATGTTAGATGATATGCCATAATGTTTAAGTTACCTGTTATGCTAGATGATATGCCATAATGTTAAGTTACATGTTATGTTAGATGATATGCCATGATTGTTTACGTTACATGTTATGTTAGATGATATGCCATAATGTTTAAGTTACCTATTATGCTAGATGATATGCCATAATGTTTAAGTTACCTGTTATGCTAGATGATATGCCATAATGTTAAGTTACCTGTTATGTTAGATGATATGCCATGATTGTTTACGTTACATGTTATGTTAGATGATATGCCATAATGTTTAAGTTACCTGTTATGCTAGATGATATGCCATAATGTTAAGTTACATGTTATGTTAGATGATATGCCATGATTGTTTACGTTACATGTTATGTCAGATGATATGCCATAATGTTTAAGTTACCTGTTATGCTAGATGATATGCCATAATGTTTAAGTTACCTGTTATGTTAAATGATATGTCATGATGTATAAGTTACATGTTATGTTCGATGGCACGCTATGATGTTAGGTTACTAAGTTACATATGATGCCATGTATGTTATGTTTATGTTACATAAGCTACAAGTTAAGTTGAAGATGCCATGTATGTTACATGATATATTGACTATATGTTATAAATGCTACAAGTCATGATTAATGATGATGTATGGTTTTTTGTGAGTAGGACAGGATCTTACTAAGCCTATGTGCTTATAGTTTATTTTCCCTCGTACTGCAGATAAGGGTAAGGGATGGATAAACTAAAGGGAGCAGCAGGAGGGGTCAATGTGTGTGGTAGTGGCATGGTGGAGAAGATCCGTTAAGTCTACTTATACATGTATTACCTATAATGATGATGTATATGGATGTCTTTACTTATGTCTCCCTATGACGATGATGTTATGAACCTACTAAGCCTTAAGTATCTATATATATATATGATGCATGCTTTATGTTGATAAGAAGAAGTAAAGAAGAAGTAAGAAGAAGTATCTATGCATGCTATGCTATGAAACATACTCTATGTTAAGAAGAAGTGTTAATGCATATTTATGTTTAAAAGAAAAAAAAAGTATTTAGGTCTCAAGTCTTCCGCTGTAAGAAATAAGAAGTACATATATATAAAGTCTTCCGCTGTATGAAATGTATGTACGGTCGCGTCACGCACCGCCTCTCCGGACATTTAGGGTCCGCGGAAGGCGCCTGACGACAAGCATCGATCGTACCCGGCTTGGAGGACTCATTGCCGTCAAACGATCGAGAAGGTCGAGAATCGGACCGATCGCCATCGATCGATGATGGCCATCATCGATGGTCAATGATCAGATTCGAGGAGTCAAGGATTATGACCAAATTTCAAGGGAAGATGTGCTCAAATTTGATTGGCTAGGGTTCCTCTCGAAAAGGGGCTCAAAGGCTATAAAAGGAGGGCCAAACCTAGGGTTTCATCAACATTTTCTAAGCCTCCAAAAAGTCTCCGCAAAGCTACAATTCTCCGACAACGATGTCCTTCCTTCCGACGTCTAGGTTTAATTTTTCTTATTTGTCTTTGTACATCGGTATTATTTTGTTATCAATTGTTCATCCACTTTTCGGAGCTTTTATCGTATACGAGGAGAGGGGGATTGTCCCTCTACCTTAAAGTTTTTTTTGTATCGATTAACTCCTACCTCCAACGAGGAGGAGTTCCTTTAGTGCTTCTGCCCTCCGTACGTGGTCAAGGACCACTAGGGCCTTGGAGTAGTAGCCTTCAGCTACGAACCAAGTAAAACCCTTGTGTCGATTGTCTCTTTTATTTTATATTTACATTTCCGCTGCAATTAATTTATTATCTCTCGAGTTTTAACAAACAAAAGAAAAAGAAAAGATTTTTCGCTATTCACCCCCCCCTCTAGCGAACCGCATCGATCCAACATTTAAGATATCGAATGTCCGTCAATTAATTGATTTACTGACCATCAATTAATTAACATCTAACTCCTCGAGTAGTACCACTCAACCTTATCATCATGTTGACTAAGTCAACCATCTAGGTTTACATGATGAACCTTATGAGCTCCTCAAGGGGACATCATCAACCTAATATATAGGACACGGTTTCCTCCTATAATCTATGGCACACCATGTAAATAATATCATTTCCCAACTAACCGGGCATATTGATTTAATCCATCTAAATCTCACCCTATGGTAAATCAAAGAAATAAATACTAAGTACATGTGCCCGTTATTATATCGGGATTAAGAGTATGTACAACATAATATCTGAGGTCCGATTCAATTATGTAGTCAGCAATAAATTGAATCACCTCTATGTCGGTCCTGCTCAATACACCTAAGTGTACTAGTGTAACTTTATGTTCAAGACAAAACAATACCAAGCTACACTACAACCATGCCAATGGTTTGTCCAAAACCATCTTAGTTGTGAGCCTCTACTTATATTCTACAAGGGACTGATAACATGATCTTCTGTGCCACACCAAGCACCATGTTATCTACAATGTAAAATATTAGACAATATGCACACATATAAAAAACATATAAAGTGCAAACAATGATCATGTGATTCTTATTTCAAAATAAAAATTTCCATACAAGAAGAGCTAGGCTTTCAGTATACATTCCAACAATTTCTGCACTCCAAGTTATATCATCCCTATTACATGAATGATAAATTTCTGATATGAAATATTTCTGCACTTCATGCTATATTTCAGAAATTGAGATGAATTGTATTTATATCACCTAAACTTAAAACATGTTGTCAAACATCAAAAAGGGGGAGATTGTTAGTGCAATCAAGCCCATCTAATGTTTCAATGTTTAACAACAAGGTTTAAGTCAAGGAAATAGAAATATAGTTTGAGATAGAGTGTAGTCAAGACATTACCTCGACTGATACAAACCTAAGGTCACTAAGTTAGATGTTTAGAGTGACATTAGACCTTGGGAGAAATCCAAGGGTAAGCCTTGGTATGGATGAGAAATCCAAGGGTAAGCCTTGGTATGGATGAGAAATTCAAGGGTAAGCCTTGGTATGGATGGAAATCCAAAGGGGAACCTAGGTAGAGGAAGAGTACAAGCTGGTCGGAGGTCCGGAAGCTTAGTGATGGAGAGGGCATAGTAACGTGCTCGTTCTCCATTGGAGTTAGAGAGGGCACAAGGGAGTGCTCGGTCTCAAGCTAGTGTACTCGTTTGTATTAGAGGGCATAGTAACGTGCTCGGGTCCAATGCATTGTGAAGCCGTTCGCTTAGTGCATTTGGGAAGTCTTGAGAACTTGGCAAGTTCACTAGGCTCGGGTCCTTGAGTCGGTGAAGGATGGCATTGCGAAGCCGTGCGCTTGGTGCATCCGAGGGATCGCCGGACGGGGAGCGAATGGAGTGAGCCCAAAGGGAAGCATACTTCTAGGGCATGAGACGCGAAGGATGGCGTTGCGAAGCCGTGCGCTTGGCGCATCCGAGGGACGTAGGCCGAGGGAAGATAGCTTCGGTGGGGAACTCCATTAGGGATAAGGTGGACTTGGCCAAGTGGCTAAGACTGAGTGTCGGAGGCTCAAACTTGATGTTTGAGGGTTTACCCGACGGTCGGATGCTCAAACAACTTGGTGTTTGAGGTTTTGCCCGACATCAGTCGACTGGCATAGGTGCCGGTTCGACTGATCCAAGTCGACTAGAGTTTGACTGGTGTAAGGCTAGGGTTTTGTGCTTAGCGTTGATCGCCATGGGATGCAATCGACTTAAGTCGGCAGCGCAATGATCGCCGAGGGATGGCAGTCGACTAATGGGAGTGTCGCGAGCACAGAACGCTCCATAGCCGACTGGGCAGTAGACTACTAGGTCACCAGTCGACTGATGGGCATCATCAGTCGACTGGTAGGTGATCCGTTGGAACTTGTCCGACGTGGATCTTGCCGTTGTGAGACAACGGCGAGGACGATCGTAGGGCCTTTTGGCGATCAGCTAAAGCGCGAAAATAGCTCGGGAGCTCGAGATGGACATTTTTGCAATGGTTTTTGTGGAGCTATTGGAGGGGAATTGCTGCTGCATTCCAGTCCTTCAAGAGCCAATCAAAGCAAGCAACAAGCAAAGCGATCAAAGCAATCGGTGAAAGTTTTCTTGTGTATTGTATTTGTGTATTTGCTTGTATTTCTATATTACATTGTAATTGCTTGTGAGAGGTTTCTCAACCTCCGACGTGTTGTCGAGAAGGAGTGTTATAGTTAGTGTCGTGCGCATAACTAGAGCTCGGTGAGCTCGCCCGTGGAGTAGGAACCATTCGGTTCTAAACCACGTATATGCTTATGTATTGATTGTGCTTGTATTGTTGTTATTTCTATTGTTATTCCGCTGCGTATATTAACGACAATTGTAGACAAGCACATGAGAAAGAGAGAATTACGACATCCATCGTAACAGGGCTATTCACCCCCCCTCTAGCCGCCCAATCGATCCCCTACAAGTGGTATCAGAGCCGAGGTTGCTCTTCAAGGACTAACCGCCGCAAGATCACTACAAGATGGCCGGCTACAACCTTCAACCACCAAAGTTTGAAGGAGATTTTCTATGGTGGAAAAGAAAAATGGAGGTATACCTAGAAACCGATTTTGATTTTATGCTAATCTTAGAAAATGGTTTCGAATTGCCTAGAAATGAAAGAAATAGGCAAATTGAGAAGTCAAGGTGGACCGAGGACCAAATCAAGAACTTTGAGACAAATCGCAAGGTAATCGAATTACTTAGTGATTTGATTCCTAACCATATTTGGTCTAGGTTGGATGATTATAGGGATGCAAGGGAATTATGGAATAAGATAATGAAATTCCAAGAAAATTCCCAACCGGTACAAGTAGAGGAGAATGCCGAAGAAGAAGTACCCACATTTGAAGATGTTGATGACTTGGTGGAGACCTCCACCTCTAGTATTGAGGGGGAGGAAAGGGTTTCTATTCCGGAGTAAGACCAAAACGAAGCATCTACCTCCAGAAGAAGTGAAGAAGCCTCCACCACCACCCTAGGTAACTCAAGTGTTATTATTTTAAATAAAAATCACATAATATTCTTTGAGTGTAGGGAGAAAGGGCACTACAAGAGTAAATGCCCAAAATTGGCTAGGGAAAAGGCATCAACACCAAAAGTCAACCCAAAGTCAAAGGATGCCGGTGTTCCCAAAATCAAGAGCAAAGAGCACATTGTGTGCTTCAAATGCAATCAAAAGGGACACTACCGAAGCCAATGCCCTAGGGGGAGGAAGAAAGGGCAAGAAGGTGCAACTCATGTAGGGGGAGCTCCTAAAGCTAACCCTAAGGTAAAGTTATTTAATGCACCTTTAATTCCTAGAGTTAAAAAGCATGCTAAGAGAAATAATAAGGTTTATTGCTTAGGTGCCAAGCATGTTAGTTTCTCTAAGGACAAACCTAGGACTCAAAACACTAGATCTATTTTACCTAGGGAGTCAATTAGGAGAATTGAAGAAAACTTGGGTGTTAATCCCAAGAAATCTAGGCATATGCCTAAGAAGAAGAACATTTCCCCTAAACCTAATGAAAATTCAAAAGTGAGGAAATTAGAGGTGGAGAACCAAGCCTTGAGGTCAAGGCTAGAAAAATTTGAGAAGACCCTAGCAATAATATCAAACTCGGTTAAGGTGTCTAATGCACAAAAGTCAAGACCTAGGAAACAAGAAACATCTAAGGGAAAGAAGGGTTTGGGTCACAAACCTATGTCCTACCATAATGTTCCATTTAATTATGGAACCACATCTAGGTCTAGGAAAACCAAGGCGAATAGGGAAGTCATCCCTATGTCTAGCCATGGTATGTGTTTAGTGGCTAACACCTCAAAGAAATCAAATGTAGCCACTAAGAAGGTCAATGGAGGAGTCACCTCTAGAGTTGACCTAGGAAAGACCCAAAAGACTATGGCTTCAAAGCCTAAAAAGTCATTAGGAAGGTATCTAGGGAAGTTATCCCTAGGGAATACCTTGTTAACCCAAGGAGCTCCAATAGATATTGGGTTCCTAAGATCGTGATTGATTCACGCTAAATGGGTTAGGGTGTGTCAACCCTAAGTGGATGGGTAGTTAACCTAGCCATTGTGAGTTGACACATTAGACTGTGCCAATAGGGTTTGAGAAGTTAAAAATGATTTAAATTGGCACAACTAGGTCTTAGAGGTATTGGTGTGCCATTTTGGATTTTTGGCACACTAGGGAAATGAATGGTTTAAGGAAAAATGAATTTAATCCCTAGAAATGGAAAATTGATTTTAACACTTAGGTATTCTATACCTTAGTATATTTTACTTGCCATGCTTTATTTGCTTTGCTATGTCATGACATCATTTTCATTTTTATCTATAAAATGTCATGATCCTGCTTAGACTTATCCTTATATGTCATGTATGCTAAAACATCATTCACATGTCATGACATCATGATATTGGCATATGTTTTTAGTTAAATCATATTTATGCCATAATCATCATGCATAAATTAAAAGGAAATTAAGGATTATGGCATGATTTGATGGGAATCAAATAATATTGCCTAGAAATATGCATGAGACCATTTTAAAGAACAAAAACCCACATCTTACTAGATTAATTACCTTGAATGTATTTTTACACATCTAGATATAAGTGAGACGTTTAAGGAAAAGAAATTAAAGGTTTTGAAAACTTTTTGAAAACATTTTGAAAAACCTTGGTGAGGCCTATCTTTTGATAGCTATCACCATTGAATGGGATGATACAAAGAGGGCTCTTTATTGAAGCTTTTCTAAACTTTTGAACTTTGTATCAATCTCCTAATTTAGTCGGTAAAATAATTTTCCAATATTTTTCACCCATAGTGTTTAGGATAAGTATTATACGTATGCTTTTTCAAGATTTTTAAAATTACATATATTTACTTTTGGATTTGAATCCATTTCGAATAAAATCGAATAGTTATCAAGATCACCGCCATGGATCGGCAATGATCGATTGGCAATGATCGATTGATTTCAATGATCGCCTGCCGTCGATTTCGGGTAAATCTTGTTGGTTAGGCCCATGTTCAGCTAGGTTAAGGTCCCCTAACCACTCCTAACCCTAGGATATGCTTGGGAGAGCATTAGAGAGGGTGGAAATCCATTGGACATGGATTAGGAGAAGGGTTTTAGAAAGGGTATCAACTTTAAGGTGGAAGAGAGTTCATTGTTGAACTTTGCTTTAATTTTGATTTGGTTAATGTTCCTATTGGCTTAGGGACTCTCCAAGGACATTGTTGGTGTAATGGTCAAGGGGGAGCAAGCCTCTAGGGGGAGGTATCCATCATGGGAAGATGGATTTGTATTTCCTCATGGGAGGAAAATTGGGTTGCCTCTCTTTGAGTGATATGGGATCACTAGAAAGATTGTAGGCATGTGTTCCTCCAAGGGAGAGATTGTAAGATCTCATTGGGATATGAGACATTCATACCCTTGGGGAGGACCTTTTTGATGTAATGTCAAAAAGGGGGAGAAGTTACCAAGTTACCAATCAGGGTTCGTTGAAATTATCATTGGGATATGAGAATTGCCAACATGGGAGAATTGATAGACTTGAGATGGTAGTTTTGTCGATCATCAAAAAGGGGGAGATTGTTGGTGCAATCGGCCCAGGTTGACTCGAGTTTGACTCGAGCAGTACCTTGATAGTATTTTGATGATAGACAAAACTCATGACATGGGATTGTCATGGGAAAGTCCAACATGGGGTTGGCATGGAAAATCCAAGCATGGAGCTTGGTGTGGAAGTCCAAGGGGGAAGCCTTGGCATGGGAAAGTCCAAAGCATTGCGAAGCCGTGCGCTTGGTGCTTGGCATGGGAAATCCAAAGCATTGCAAAGCCGTGCGCTTGGTGCATTTGGGAAGTCTTGAGAACTTGGCAAGTTCACTAGGCTCGGGTCCTTGAGTCGGTGAAGGATGGAATTGCGAAGCCGTGCGCTTGGTGCATCCGAGGGACCGCCGGACGGGGAGAGAATGGAGTGAGCCCAAAGGGAAGCATACTTCTAGGGCATGAGACGCGAAGGATGGCGTTGCGAAGTCATGCGCTTGGTGCATCCGAGAGACGTAGGCCGAGGGAAGAGAGCTTCGGTGGGGAACTCCATGAGGGATAAGGTGGACTTGGCCAAGTGGCTAAGACTGAGTGTCGGAGGCTCAAACTTGATGTTTGAGGGTTTACCCGACGGTCGGATGCTCAAACAACTTGGTGTTTGAGGTTTGCCCGACATCAGTCGACTGGCATAGGTGCCGGTTCGACTGATCCAAGTCGACTAGAGTTCGACTGATGTAAGGCTAGGGTTTTGTGCTTGGCGGTCATTGATCAGTGTGCGATCGGCAAATCGGCCCGTGATCCGCCAGGGATGGCGATCGGTGATGGGAGTGTCGCGACGAAGCGCTCTGTAGCCGGCCCAGGCGATCGACTCTTGGGACACCGATCGTGATGGGCATCATCAGTCGACTGGTAGGTGATCCGTTGGAACTTGTCCGACGTGGATCTGGCCATTGCTAGACAACGACTACAGGGGCAGTCGACTGGGGCCTTTTGGTAGTTGACTGCTATGCACGAAAACAGCTCGATGCAGGTTATAAAAGGAGCTCGAGATGGACATTTTTGCAATGGTTTTTGTGGAGCTATTGGAGAGGAATTACTGCTGCATTCCAGTCCTTCAAGAGCCAATCAAAGCAAGCAACAAGCAAAGCGATCAAAGCAATCGGTGAAAGTTTTCTTGTGTATTGTATTTGTGTATTTGCTTGTATTTTTATATTACATAATAATTGCTTGTGAGAGGTTTCTCCACCTCCGACGTATTGTCGAGAAGGAGTGTTATAGTTAGTGTCGTGCGCATAACTAGAACTCGGTGAGCTCGCCCTTTGAGTAGGAACCATTCGGTTCCGAACCACGTATATGCTTGTGTATTGATTGTGCTTGTATTGTTGTTATTTCTATTGTTATTCCGCTGCGTATATTAACGACAATTGTAGACAAGCACACGAGAAAGAGAGAATTACGACATCCATCGTAAGAGGGCTATTCACTCCCCCTCTAGCCGGCCAATCGATCCCCTACAGGGTTGTCACGCCCGCCCTTTCCAAAGGTCCGGAGGGGCGGCGCGTGACGCGATCCTACACACATACACTTCTTACAGCGGAAGACTTTATACATATTTCGTACTTCTTACAGCGGAAGACTTTAAGACTTATTTTTTTTTCTTTTAAATATAAACATGCATCGTCATTTCATAGATACTTCTTCTTAACATAGAACATGCATCATTATTTCATAGACACTTCTTCTTAAACATAGGGCATGCATCATCAGTTCATAAGTACTTAGTTCTAATTCATAAGCTAAATCATTTTAGGGAAAACATGCATAAAGAACATAACAGATCTCTTCCACCATGCCACTGCCACACACACTTTGCTCCTCCTGCTGCTCCCTTTAGTTTATCCACCCTTTACCCTTATCTGCACTACAAGGGAACATAAACTATAAGCACATAGGCTTAGTAAGATCCTGTCCTACTCTCAAAAACTATACATCGACATTAAGCATAGCATGTAACATTCATAACATATAAGCAGCATAACATGTAACATATATGACATAAGCAAATATAACATGTAGCATAAGTAACATAAGCAAACATTACATGTAACATATATATCATAGCAACATATCATGTACATATATGACATAATCAAACATAACATGCAACATATATAACATAGCAACATAACATGTAAACATAACAATCATAACATGTAAACATAACAATCATAACATGTAAACATATGCAGGATGCTCTTTGAAAACATATATTATAGGTACGTAAACATAAATCTCAACATATTGGGCCCGACATTGTACCACATCATCATCATCATCATCATAGCGCGCATCCCTAAATAGACCCGAGGTAGTAAGTCTCGAACCTACTAGGTTACTAGGCCCGATCTTAGTCCATCGACCTAGGGGCCATCATCATAACATAGAAGCCCATCCTAGGGCCGATCTTAGTCCGTCAGCCTAGGGCATCTGAGAGCTCATCCCGTACTAGGCCCGATCTTAGTCCGTCGACCTAGGGGCAATCATAACATAGAAGCCCATACTAGGCCCGATCTTAGTCTGTCGACCTAGGGCAACTTAGGAGCCCATCCCTTTGGACCTTGTTAGGGTCCTGGTACAAGCCATGCAGAAGGTAAAAAACTTACATTCTTCTTATCATAACATGTCATATTTCATTTCGCAAACATATCATATTTCATTTCATAAACATATCATATTTCATTTCATAAACATATCATATTTCACTTCATAACATATCATGTTTCATTTCATGAACATATCATATTTCACATCATAACATATCATCTTTCACTTCATAAACATATCATGTTTCATTTCATGAACATATCATATTTCATTTCATAATCATATCATGTTTCATTTCATGAACATATCATATTTCATTTCATAATCATTATCATATTTCACTTCATAACATATCTTAAATATCACACACATATAGGGCATGGCATAAGGCATAAACATCAAGAGTAAGTAAACACTAACCTAGAGCACGTTATCTTCATCTAGCATCATTTAACATCACAAGTTAACATGAACTCACCTAAGCATGAAACACATGTTAACCTAACCTAGAGCATGTTATCTTCATCTAGCATCATTTAATATCACAAGTTATCATGAACTCACCTAAAGCATGGCATAAGGAACACATTAGGGGTCTTGGCCGAATGGTTCAAAAAGGGTTTCATGGGTCAACCACTTAACTAACTCATCTAAAAATCCCTCATCATAATATTAATACAAGATATAGCATGGATCATCATGGTGAGCCCAAGTTATGGTCTTGGCCGAATGTTCAAGGGGGGGGGGGCTTTTAGCATTAAACTCTTAACCTAATCCATCTAGCATCCTAACTTCATCATATTCATACAAGTATGGCATGGAACTTCATAGAGAACTCAAGTAGAGGTCTTGGCCGAAAGGTCAAGAGGGCTTTTAGGGTTAAACTCTTAACCTAATCCATCTAACATCCTAACCTCATCATATTCATACAAGTATGGCATGGAACTTCATGGAAAGCTTCAAGTAAAGGTCTTGGCCGAAAGGTCAAGAGGGATTTTAGGGTTAAACTCTTAACCTAATCCATCTAACATCCTAACATCATCATATTCATACAAGTATGGCATAGGACTTCATGGAAAACTTCAAGTAAAGGTCTTGGCCGAAAGGTCAAGAGGTCCTTTAGGGTTAAACTCTTAACCTAATCCATCTAACATCCTAACATCATCATATTCATACAAGTATGGCATAGGACTTCATGGAAAACTTCAAGTAAAGGTCTTGGCCGAAAGGTCAAGAGGGCCTTTAGGGTTAAACTCTTAACCTAATCCATCTAACATCCTAACATCATTATATTCATACAAGTATGGCATAGAACTTCATGGAAAACTTCAAGTAAAAGATTTGGGCCGAATGGTCAAGGGGGCTTTTAGGGTTAAACTCTTAACCTAATCCATCTAACATCCTAACATCATCATATTCATACAAGTATGGCATAGAACTTCATGGAGAACTTCAAGTAAAAGATTTGGCCGAATGGTCAAGAAGGATTTTAGGGTTAAACTCTTAACCTAATCCATCTAACATCCTAACATCATCATATTCATACAAGTATGGCATAGAACTTCATGGAGAACTCAAGTAAAAGACTTGGCCGAATGGATCATGGAGAATTTGACACAAACGTCAATCGAAAAGCTACTTGTATGCAGGTGAGGGGATACTTACATCCTTCGCTTTGCTTTTTGGTTGGAAGATGACCTAAGGGAAGCAATCCTAGCCTTCTTCTTGCTTGGATGACTTTCGGACAAAGGGTGAGAAGGGGGAGCTCTAGGGTTCGGTGAGGAAGAAGAAGAGAGGAGAAAATGTCAGGTTTGCTTCCTCATGTCTCCTCAATCCCTATTTATTCATTTGAAGTGTCCCTTAGCCTCCCTTACCCTTAACTATCACTTCCCATATTCCCCTAATAGTACAACCTTGCTGGGCTTCTGGTTATTGGATGCATCTTTAGGGCTTGGCTATCTCTAGAGGTTTGGGGGTTCAATTCCTAGGCCTTCCATCCTTTTTGGCTCATTTTCTTTTATTTTTGAAAGACCCCACATAAATCCCATCATAATCAACCAAAAATTCTTGTAAAATTGCTAAAAAAATTTACGGGCATTACAAGGGTGCTTGAAACTCTAGGTGTGGCAGCTTACTAGAAAAGATACTCATATGTCTCAAATATTTACCACATCAGTCGAGCCACCATGGGGGTCAGCTCGACTGGCACTCTTGCACAAAGGCACAAAATCGAGCTGGCTCGACTGCCAGCTCGACTACTTATCATTTGGTATAGCACATAATCGAGTTGCCTCGACTACCAGCTTGACTGCTCATTACGTGGAACAGCACATAATCGAGCCCAGCTCCACTATGGGCTCGACTATATACTCTGATCTCCAAACTCTAAACCCTATACCAGTCGAGTCGATTTGGTAGCGGCTCGACTGGTAGCTATAGATTCGATCATAGAATCGAGCCCGGCTTGGATGCGGGCTCGACTGATACGTGTTTTTCGAGCATAGATGTGAGTCAGACTCGACTATAGGCTCGACTGTGGAGGCGGCAATGCGATGCTTCCGTTTTGAGTAAAGATTCAAACGCGACATTTTCTGATTGGAGGAGTAGGATCCTTTCCTAGCAAACCACCAGAGGTTGGAAGTGGTTATGGGGACAAGCTCAGGTGGTCAGATTTTGGTCGAGCATGATTTCTAGGGTTCAAATGGAGAAAGATAAAAGCTTTGTTGAAGAACAAGAGAAACAGTTCTTGGCCTCCAGTTTTCATTTTTGAGTGATACAAGCTTCCTGTGATTCATTATGAAGGAGAAGAAGAAAAAGTCTTGCTCTCATCTCGCCTCCTCTCCAACAAGTGCTCACAACTGTTGTCAATCATCTTCTTGCAAGTTCTACAACTTCATCCTCAACGCAAGAAGCCAAAAAGCGATCTATAATTTTCTTTAACTTCTTAGCTTACTATTCTTGATTATTTTCATTACATTGTAAGCTTGTAAGAGGTGAAGTTTTCACCTCTGAAATCATTTCGATCCATTCATAGAAGACTATCCTTTTGAGCTGCCCATGGAGTAGGAATTGCTGAGTTATGAACCACGTAAATACCTGCGTATTGGTTGTGTTTGTGCATTGTGCTTTGTTTTTCTATTTCTGCTGCGTAATCCACTTTTTTGTGTTGGGGATCGATACGACCGGCTAGAGGGGGGTGAATAGCCCTCTTACGATGGATTTCGGTATTTGTTCGTCTACAAAGAGATTAGCGCAACGGAAACAATAAAGCAAGACAAGCAAATAGAAATACAAGAAATCAAACGCTAACAAGATGGTGTAACGTGGTTCACGGGTACGCCGCTAATCCACGGTAGACCTGGCAAATTTGGACACGACACGAATACGATCCGCTTTTTTCGTGTATGGATCGTGCATTTTCGGATTCGTGTCTATTTCGTATCTATCCGTTAGATACGTAAAAATTTCGTGTCGGATTAGTGTCTTATCTTCTGGATCCGTTAGATCCGTTAGACCCGTTTACTTTTTTTTTACTTAAAAAAATCTAGACATGAAAAGGAAAGAATGAATGACATTTGCATAATCTCTACAAGTTGCAATCTTTGAAATTCATTTTATATTTTTATGATAATTTTAGGATGTATATTTTATAGTCATTCACTTATAATCATAATTGGGTAGTGTGGATTGTGGGGATTGTTAATTTTTTGAAAGCTCATTGGTTTAATTTATTACATTATCGTGTACTTATGAATCCTTTTCCGTCTATTAGTATAGATCATGTCTAATAATCTATTTTATACTTTTTTAAGTTATTGCATTTTCGTGTAATTATGGGTTATTTTGTGCCTATTGGTTCAGATCATATCTTGCAATCCGTTTTACACATATTTTTTCGTGTCTAATGGATCGTATCGTGTCTATCCGAAATTAAGCGGTTCATGTTCGGATTGAACCCATTGACACGAAAAATTAAATGGATTGGATATGGATTAACATTTTCAGATTGTGTCTAGATCGTGTCAAGACACGAATCCGATCCATTATCCGATTTGCCAGGTCTAATCTACGGTCCCCGATTCGTCCTCGGTGAATCACTCTGCCAAAACCAATCCACTAATGGTCTCTCCTTTGCACCAAGCTAGGTGGAGGTAACCTTTACAACCAAGATCACTCTTCTTACAATAAGATTGAAGTAAAGACAAGTAAGAAGAGTTTAAAGCTTGTGGGGCACTAGGAAGATCACTTAGAGCATAAGCATTTAGCCTCTCAAAGGCTCACACCCTCTCTTTTTATAGAGAGGGCTGATTTCTTCCCGTTGGCCGCCACCAGTCGACTGCTGCCCATGGCAGTCGACTTCCATCACTACAATGGTCTCCGAACACGTCGGATCTCGATCGTTGTAGTCCAATGGAATACTTGGCAGCTGAATGATGGACCTCACCAGTCGACTGCTGCCTCCGTAGTCGACTGCCCAGTCGGCTACGAGCGGTTCGTCTGACATCCTCCGTAGTCGATCATTATTCCATGATGATCGCTAGGCATAAACCCATCGATCGGATACCGCGAACACACTCGACTCGGGAGCGATCGCCATTACATGGCAGTCGACTGGTGCCGTGTGAAACTCAAACTTAACATAAGTTTGAGCTTCCAACGGTCGGGTAAACCTTAACCCTTGAGGTCAAGTCTCTGACACTCAGCCATTCGGCCAAGTTCACCTAATGAGCTACTTACGTTTCACTCATTCTCTCATCTCACTCGAAGTCCCTCGCCGAAGCTCTCTTCGTTCGCGTCCACATCCCTCGGCAGCATCAGGCGCACGACTCTGCAATGCTCCTTCGCGTCTCTTGCCTCCGAAGTCTTCTTCCTTGGCTTCACTTCAAGTCATCTCGTCCGGCGGTCCCTCGGCAGCATCAAGCGCACGGCTCTGCAATGCTCCTTCTCCGACTCAAGGACCGAGGTTGTGAGGGTGAACACGCCAAGGCTCCATGTGCGAATTACTAAGCCCTGTAAGACTCCAACGCACATATCAAATAACAATACCAACCTAACTTAAACCCTTTGCCACACACATCAAAACCTTATCATGGCAAGAGATTGTCTTAACAATCTCCCCCTTTTTGATGTGTGGCAATCCGTTTAAGTTAGGTAAAAACATTTGATATAAATTTCTAAGGTAAGAAAGCATGTAAACATAAACATGATATAGCAACATGCAACTCCCCCTTAATCCATGAAACTCTCTCTACAAATTCTCCCCGTATCATAATTTACTTAAACACAATTATTTCTCCCCCTTTGACACCATCAAAAAGATTAATACTAAGTTATAAATCCATGGCATCAAGTATAATAGAAGGAAAATACCAAAAACATGTTTAAAAATCTGAAATCAAAAAATATTAGACTATTTTTCAGGTGAGCAGTCGACTGCTATCAGTATGGCAGTCGACTGGCACAATGGTTTCCGAAATTCTGATTTTCTGGGCGAATTTTAGAAATGCATTAAAAATTCTAGAAAATTAAAAAAATCATGAAATTTGGGGAACATATTTCTTGTAAGATTCTTTATCAGTGAAAATTAGTTTTTCATGAAAAGGCAATATATTTCCAGAGATTTGACAAAAATCCAAAAGTTTTAAAAACCACTTGGTTGTTGATCATTCTAGTATCAAGTTTAACACCTAGTTTTAGTTTGAATTGTTTCAAAACATGAATACATATATTTTAAGGTAAGAAATTGTTTTGAAAAATATATGAAATATCCAACCATGATCTTTGGGCAATATGTTTATCAATTAAACATAAGCCTTCCCCATGATTGGTCTATTATTGCTATTTTGATACCTTAAATGACCATCTAAGTGCCATAGGCATTAGTGGACATTTGTATCATCCTAACATCTCACTCATGCTAAGTTTTCAATCATGGTAGCCTATAGTGAATGTGAGATGTATCCTAGGGGGTATTTGTATATACTTAACCATTATATTCATACAATTCTATCAAGGTTAAGTATCAACCTAACAATCCTCATGATCATAAAGGCATATATCAATTAATTCTACATTATGATCATGAAACACATGTATTCATTGAATTGTTATCATACATTAGGTATTATGTCATGATAATAAACAAATTACCACCTAAGGCATGATTTAAACCCTATTTCTCATGATGACGTGCCAAATTTCAAAATCATAAATCATGATTGCAAACATACATAGCAATTACATTAATTATCATGATTTAAGCATTATTAACTATTTATAGGCACGTTATCATCACCTAATACTATTTAAAAATGTTGTCCCTCCATCCTAAGTCAACCAAAATATGATATAGGTCAATTGCATATGGTTGACTACCCTAGGGGTTTTCTAACCCTTAAGGATGGATTTTGGAACCCAACACAAATTCTTTCCTATGGGGTTCACAAGATAATCCTTGGGGATCCATTTCCTTGCTATTACCTTCTTTTTATCTTGTCCCCTAGCAATTAGGCATTTATAGGCCTTTTCATTTTTCTTTTCTTTATAACCTAGGCCTTTCTTATTGAAGCTAGCTCTTTGGCTCCCAATTATCATATTCAATGTGTTGGAGCCAATTGTGAATTTTTCTAGGGCTTTTGTCAAATAGTCTACCTTTTCCCTTAGAGCCCTATTTTCATCCATGCATGCATCACTAACATTAAATGGCATATATTCATGTGAGCATGCATCATTTAAGCTAGAAGAAATATTTTCATTTTCAATTAAGCATGTTTTTTCTAGTTTATTTTCTAGATCCTTAATTTGATCTAGCATGCTCTTATTCTTCTTCTTAGCTCTAAATAAATCCCTAGTTAAGCTAGAGATAATAGAAACTATTTTACTAGGTGAAAGATTGGTTACCTTAGTTTCCATGTCCTCTTCTTCTTCGGATGAGGAGGTAGAGGAGGCTCCCCCTTCACTTGAGCTCTCTCCACTTGTGCTTGATTCTTCATTTTCGGTGGAGGAGCAATCCAAGTCATCGAAAGCCATCAATGCTAGGTTGGTGACAAATGCATTTTCTTCCTCAGATGAGGAAGAGGAAGAGGGGTCATCCCATGTCTTGGCCTTGAATGCTTTGGCCTTCCCCTTTTCCTTTGCCTTCTTTTCTTCTTCCTTTTTCTTGTTCCCCTTCTTCTTCCTCTTTTCTTCTTTCTTTTTCTTCTCTTCCTTGCTCTTATTTAGAAGGGGACAATTATCCCTTATATGTCCCTCTCCTTGGCAATTGTAGCATATGACTTTCCCCCTTGGTCTTCTACTCCTATCATTGGATTTATTAAATAAAAAACCTTTTAAAGCACGCCTTACCCTCCTTACCATATACTCTTCTTCCGTGCTATCCATGGAGGAAGAGGAAGATGCTTCATCATCGGAGGAGGAGGGGATCTCTATCTTCTTCTTCCCCTTGTTTGCCATCAAAGCTACTCCTCTTGAAGGTTGGATTTTTGGCTCTTCTTGTATTCCTTCAAGCATTGTTTCGTGGAGCTCCATTGTTGAGAAGAACTCCTCCAAGGTGCTCAATTCTAAATTCTTCGAGATATAGAAGGAGTCCACCATGGAGCTCCACTCTTGAGGACCGGGGGAAAGGCATCTATAGCTCTTCATGAGCATGTCCCGTCCCATAGCTTCACCTACACTACACTTAGCAATACGTAACTGAACGAAGTAATACTGAAAATGGTTATTGGTAGGATTTGAACCCTGAACCTCCTAATAGGGAGGTAGCCTTGACACCACTAGACCCTAGGATAATTTATGAATAAGATATATAAAGAATATACAAAGAATATAGATGGGAAGATGAGGAGTTGGTTCATTCCCCCCCCCCCATGAAAGGAAGATGGGTGTTCATTCCCTAGGTATTAAAGAGGAGAATTAAGAGAAGAGTGGAAGTAAAACCCCACTTTCCTTCTTCATTCTCCTTCTTCCTCATACTTGGCCGAATTCCCCATTTCCCTTTCCTCCCTTTTCATCCCAAGCTCTAGAAATTTTATAAGAAATTTTGTATGATTATAGGGACTTTATGTGGGCTCCTTCAAAAATAAAAGAAAAAGAGCCAAAAAGGATGCAAGGCCTAGGAATTGAACCCCAAAACTCTAGAGATAGCCAAGCCCTATAGATGCACCCACTAACCATAAGCCCAATAGGATATTATCATTAGAGGAATAGGGGAAATTATTGTTAAGTGTAAGGGAGATCTAAGTGAATAAATAGGGGAAATGAGGGGGTTTGAGTTAGCAAATTTGTTTTCTCCTCTTCTCTTCTTCTTCCTCACCGAATCCTAGAGCTCTCCCTCTCCATTTTCATCCCTTGGCCGAAACTCATCCAAGCAAGAAGCTAGGGATAGGTTTTGTGTTCCTTAGGTTATCTTCACACTACAAGCAAAGCGAAGGATGTAAGTATCCCTCACCTGCATACGAATAGCTTCGATTGATGTTTGTAAAAGAAATCTATATGTTATATCCGGCCAAGCTATGTTTTAGTTTATCAATGAAGTTGTATGCTATGTTTAGGAAGTAGATGATGATGTTAAGATGGAAAAAGGGATTAGGTTAAAAGCTCACCCTAATAGCCACTAAAGCCTATTCAGCCAAGCCATGATTTTAGGTTTCAATGAAGTTCCATGCTATGTTTTCTTTGTACCTATATGATGATGCTAGGATTTAAAATGGATTAGGTTAAAGGTTAACCCTTGTTATTCTGTAACTTAGAGATACCTAACTTACATGAAAGAAGCCCTATTTATAGACAAGATTAGGGCTTATTCAAAAGAATAAATCAAACCCTATCCTTGGAATAAATCAAAATTCTATCCTAAGAAATAATTATTCCTAATGATATTTAGGGATAACAATTATCCCTAATCATATCTATAATATTCTAACACTCCCCCTCAAGCGGGAGCATATAAATTATATGCACCCAGCTTGTTACATATGTAGTCAATTCGGGGACCTCTCAGAGACTTAGTAAATATATCTGCTAGTTGATCATGCGAGTTAACAAAACTAGTAGATATTTCTCCAGATATGACTTTCTCTCTGACAAAGTGACAGTCGACTTCAATATGCTTTGTCCTCTCATGAAAAACTGGATTTGACGCGATATGCATGGCGGCCTGGTTATCACATATGAGTGACATTTGTGTAACATCTCCAAACCTGAGCTCCCGAAGCAATTGTTTGAGCCATATAAGCTCTTGACTGGCTATGGCCATAGCTCGATACTCTGCCTCCGCACTGGATCTCGCCACAACATTCTGCTTTTTGCTTTTCCAAGAAACAAGGTTACCTCCGACAAATATACAAAAACCAGAGGTGGATCTCCTATCAATTGGAGATCCTGCCCAATCTGCATCAGAATACCCTATAACTCGAGTATGTCCTTTGTTTTCGAACAAAAGACCTTTTCCTGGAGCGCCTTTGATATATCGAACAATGCGAATCACAGCATCCCAATGTTCTTTACACGGAGAGTTGAGAAACTGACTTACTACACTTACGGCAAATGAGATATCTGGACGAGTAACAGTAAGGTAGCTTAGTCTCCCTACTAATCGCCTGTATCGTTCGGGATCCGTAGAGGCTCTCCGATTTGGCGGTGAGCTTAACATTAGGATCCATAGGGTTGTCAATCGCTTTGAGTTTAACATTCCTGTTTCTTCTAGAATATCCATTGCATATTTCCTTTGGGATATAATGATCCCATTTCTGGACTGTGCTACTTCTATCCCCAAGAAATATTTGAGTTTGCCGAGATCTTTTGTCTGGAAATGTTTGAAAAGATGTTGTTTCACCTGTGAAATCCCAAGATGATCACTGCCTGTGATGACAATATCATCAACATAAACCACTAGATAGATGCAACCAGTAGATGAGTGGCGATAAAAGACAGAATGGTCAGCCTCGCTCCGAGTCATGCCGAACTGTTGAATTACAATACTGAATCTACCGAACCATGCTCTAGGTGACTGCTTGAGACCATATAAAGATTTTCGCAAGCGGCATACAAGACCGGAAGACTCCCCCTGAGCAACAAAACACGGAGGTTGCTCCATGTAGACTTCTTCGAGCAGATCACCATGTAAGAACGCATTCTTGATGTCTAACTGATAAAGAGGCCAGTGTTGAATCGCAGCAATGGACATGAATAGACGTATTGAAGACATTTTAGCAACAGGGGAAAAAGTATCCCCATAATCCAATCCAAAGATCTGAGTATAGCCTTTAGCAACAAGACGAGCCTTAAGTCTTTCAACCGTTCCGTCTGAACCAACCTTCACCGTATATACCCATCGACAGCCAACAACTGATTTTCCTGGTGGTAGAGGGACGAGGTCCCAAGTCCCACAGCTCCGTAAGGCACTCATTTCGTCTAGCATAGCCTGTTTCCATCCTGGATGGGCAAATGCATCTCCTGCAGTTTTCGGAAGAGAAACAGACGACAAAGAGGAAAGACAAGAATAATAGGAAGAAGAAAGGCGATGATAACTCAAAGACACATAATGAGGAGAAGGATTACGAGTTGAACGTATACCTTTGCGAAGTGCAATGGGAATATCATATTCAGAAGATTGTACTGGAGGAAGGGGCGGAGGATCTGGCTCCGGACATGATTCCACAGTAGAATCAGTGTTGGGCGGCGGCATAGCAGGCTGAAGACGACGCTGATAAACCTACAACGGAGGAGAAATTGAAGCTGAGGGTGATAAAGAGTCCTCCGGAGGATAAAAGACTGGCGTAGTACGTATGAGGAAACTCGGACGACTCTGAAGGTCCAAAGAAAGGAACCGAATCAAAGAACGTGACATCAGCAGAGATGAAATACCGACGGAGAGTAGGAGAATAACACTTGTACCCTTTTTGAGACCGTGGATATCCAAGAAAAACACATTTATGCGACCGAGGAGAGAGTTTATCAATGCCAGGATCAAGAGCATGAGCAAAACATGTAGAACCAAAGACCTTAGGTGGTAAAGGATGAAGGGACTGATTTGGATAAAGTACATGATGAGGTATTTGACCCTGTAAAATAGAGGAAGGCATGCGATTGATAAGATAACATGCAGTAAGTACAGCTTCTCCCCAAAAACGAAGAGGAAGATGAGAGGACAAAGCATATTGAAGTCGACTGTCACTTTGTCTGATACCATGTTATTCTGTAACTTAGAGATTGAATTCGAGAACCATTTTCCATGGTGACAAATGGTAAATAACCGGAAGTAGATAGTGAAGAAAAAAGAGATCTATTACCAGTGATATGATCGGTGGCCCCAGAGTCAAGTATCCAAGGACTCGCAGAGCGAGATATACCAATAAAGGAAATATCAACTTGTGTAACAGCAGCAAGGGAATTAGAACTGGCCATCTGGCGTATTGGAGTTGTCGGAAAGGGTCCGTACTGTGTTATTGTTACGGAGGACTTGCTGGAAGAAGATGGCAGTGGACTTTTTGATGGAGGAACGGGTACAGAACTGTTGCAGCGATGACACGCAGCGGTAGCTTTGCTTCAGAACCAGAGGAGGCAGCACGAGACCAAGCTTGCGGCAAGACAGCGGCGGCAAAAGGAAGACAGCCAGATCCACCGTCGTAGACAGAGCTCGCGGCAGAGGCGGGCTGGCAAAAGGAGGATGACGACCCTTATTGTCGCCGAGGTTTGGAGAAGATGCGACTGCGGTGGATGTAGGAAAACAAGGATCGGGAGAAGAAAGCAGCGACAATCGCGACGAAGGAGCCGGGCTCTGCTCGCTCTGTTTGCGAACCCTAATCCACAGCGTCGACCGTCGATTTGTGGGCGGATAGCGATCCGAGGGGAGGGATCGCAAGGGTGGCAGACGCGACGAAGGAGCCGGCGGCGGTGCTGCGATGGCGCGACTGCGACAACACACGAGCTGGAGAGGCCGTTGATAACGATGTCGCTGGCGTCGCCGGCGTCGCTGGCTCTGCTGGCGTCGGTTTCTGGTGTCGGAGAGAAACGACGGAGAAGAAGACGGAGAAAGGGGCGTCGGGAAGCTGCTGCTGAACGAACGCCGAAAGGAATGTCGGATTTGTCGTCGTCGCCGGCTGGAGAGAAAGACCGTCGCTCGCCGGCTGGAGATGAAGTCGCCGAAAGCGCTGTGCGTCGCGAGGAAGAAAGCTTTCTGTCGCGCGATGGAGAAGCTTTTGCCTGTCTCCGCCCGCTCGTGCGTGAGGAAGCTGCCCGCGTGAGGATGAAGAACGCGGTGAAAGACGCGTTGGGAGAAGAATGCGGCAGAAGAAAAATTAGGGATTAGCGCTCTGATACCATGTTCTAGGTGACTGCTTGAGACCATATAAAGATTTTCGCAAGCGGCATACAAGACCGGAAGACTCCCCCTGAGCAACAAAACACGGAGGTTGCTCCATGTAGACTTCTTCGAGCAGGTCACCATGTAAGAACGCATTCTTGATGTCTAACTGATAAAGAGGCCAGTGTTGAATCGCAGCAATGGACATGAATAGACGTATCGAAGACATTTTAGCAACAGGGGAAAAAGTATCCCCATAATCCAATCCAAAGATCTGAGTATAGCCTTTAGCAACAAGACGAGCCTTAAGTCTTTCAACCGTTCCGTCTGGACCAACCTTCACCGTATATACCCATCGACAGCCAACAACTGATTTTCCTGGTGGTAGAGGGACGAGGTCCCAAGTCCCACAGCTCCGTAAGGCACTCATTTCGTCCAGCATAGCCTGTTTCCATCCTGGATGGGCAAATGCATCTCCTGTAGTTTACGGAAGAGAAACAGACGACAAAAAGGAAAGACAAGAATAATAGGAAGAAGAAAGGCGATGATAACTCAAAGACACATAATGAGGAGAAGGATTACGAGTTGAACGTATACATTTGCGAAGTGCAATGGGAATATCAGAAGATTGTACCGGAGGAAAGGGCGGAGGATCTAGCTCCGGACATGATTCCATAGTAGAATCAGTGTTGGGCGCAGATAGCAGTCAAGACGATGTTGATAAACCCGCAACGGAGGAGAAATTGAAGCCGGGGTGATAAAGAGTCCTCCGAGGATAAAAAGATCGCGTAGGTACGTATGAGGAAACTCCCTGACACTCAAGGTCCAAAGAAAGGAACCAATCAAAGAACGTGACATCACAGAGATGAAATACCGACTGAGAGTATGAGAATAACACTCAGACCTTTTGAGACCGTGGATATCCAAGAAAAACACATTTATGACCCAGGAGAGAGTTTATCAATGCCGGATCAAGAGCATGAGCAAAACATGTAGAACCAAAGACCTTAGGTGGTAAAGGATGAAGGGATTTGGATAAAGTACATGATGAGGTATTTGACTGTAAAATAGTGGAAGGCATGCGATTGATAAGATAACATGCAAAGTACGACTTCTCTCCAGCGAAGAGAGAGTGATGAAGAAGAGTCAGGCGGTCTCGAGAAGATGTCGATTCTTGCGTTATGCGCAACTCCGTTCTGTTGGGAGTGAGGACAAGATGTTCGATGTCATACGCTAGAAGCTAAGAAGGGTAGATAGATACTCACGTGCATTATCACTTTGTAAGGATCGAAGAGGGATACCAAATTGTATTTTGACTTCATTAAAAAAAGATTGAAAAATAGAAAAAAGAACAATCCTTCATGGATATAACCAAGTGCAACGGAAAAATCGTCTATGAAGGTAACAAAATATCGTGATCAGAATGTAGAAGAAACACGACTCGGACCCCAAATATCGGAATGAACCAAAGCAAAAGGAGACGAGTTATACTTATAGAGAAAATGAACTACGAACATGCTTGCCTAATGACTATGAGATACAAGATAAAGACTTTAAGTGAGAAAGACTAGGATGTAATTGTTTTAACTTATCAAGACTAGGATGTCCCAACGAGCATGAATAACAAGTGGATGATGCCACTGAAACCAACAAAAGAAATGAGCCATGAAATGAGACTCATCCGAGCCGATCATCCTCCTACTCGGTCTCAGTAATGACACGAAGATTTAGTAAACGAGACAACGCAATCAAGAGACCGAAGTAATTTGTCTTATTGATAACAAATTAAAGGGGCTCGGGAACATAAAGAACATTATGAATGGAAAGAGATGGAGAAGGATGAACAATACCAATTCCTTGAGAGATCAGAGAACCATTTGCCATGGTGACAAATGACAAATGGTAAATAGTGAAGAAGTAGAAGAAGAAAAAGAGATCTATTACGGTGATATGATCGGTGTCAAGTATCCAAGGACGCAGAGCGAGATATATAAAGGAAATATCAACTTGTGTAACAGAAGTTAGAAGCGCCATATGGCATATTGGAGTTATCGGAAAGGGTCCGTCTTGTTATTATTACGGAGGACTTCTTTGGAAGAAGATGGCGATGGACTTTTTGATGGAGGAGCAGATGCACACGCTAGAGGTACGTAGCAGAGGAGAGAACCAGAGACCAAGCTTGCGGCAAGACAGCGGCGACAAAAGGAAAACAGCCAGATCCACCATCGTAGACAGAGCTCGCGCGAGGCGGTGGCAAAGGAAGATGGCGACCCTTATTATGTAGGGTTTGGAGAGAGAATTGCGGTGGATGTAGGAAAACAAGGATCGGGAGAAGCAATCGCGGCGAAGGCGGGCTCTGCTCCCCTAATCCTCGTCGGCCGTCGATTTGTGGCGGATAGCGATCAGAGGAGGATCGCAAGGGTGGCGACGCGACGAAGCGGGCGCGATCGATGCGACAACACACGAGCTGGAGAGGCCATTGATAACGATGTCGCTAGCGCGTCCGGCGGCGCTGGCGTCGGTTTTACGGTCGAGAGAAAGCGATGGAGAAGAAGAGAAAGGCGTTGAAGTCTTGAACGAACGCCGGAATGTCGGATTTCGTCGCCGCCGCCGGAGAGAAAGGCCGTCACTCGATTTGGAGATGAAGTCGCCGATGCAGCTGCTGGCGTCGCGAGGAAGAAAGCTACATCGTGCGATGGAGAAGTCCACTATCTCGCTGGCCGCAGCGTGAGGAAGCTGCCCGCGTGAGGAAGAAGAACGCGGTGAAAGACACGTCGGGAGAAGAACGCGGCGGAAGAAAAATTAGGGATTAGCGCTCTGATACCATGTTATTCTGTAACTTAGAGATACCTAACTTACATGAAAGAAGCCCTATTTATAGACAAGATTAGGGCTTATTCAAAAGAATAAATCAAACCCTATCCTAGGAATAAATCAAAATTCTATCCTAAGAAATAATTATTCCTAATGATATTTAGGGATAACAATTATCCCTAATCATATCTATAATATTCTAACAACCCTAAAGACCTACATGGACCATTCGGCCACCCCTAGATCTTGATGATTCAATGAAGTTTAATCCATGGTTTTGTAGGATTACGATGTTGTTGTTATGCTAAATGAATTAGGTTAAAGGTTAACCTAACCCTAAAGACCTACATGGACCATTCGGCCACCCCTAGATCTTGATAATTCAATGAAGTTTAATCCATGTTTTTGTGGGATTATGATGTTGTTGTTATGTTAAATGAATTAGGTTAAAGGTTAACCCTAAAAACCCTACATGGACCATTCGGCCAACCTATGTCTTGGGTGACTAAATGAAATTTTAATCCATGTTCTATATGCAAATGAAGTTGTTGTTATGTTAAATGAATTAGGTTAAAGGATAACACTAGAAAACCCTATGGATCATTCGGCCACCATGAATTTTGGGTGATTAAATGAAGTCTAATTCATGTTCTATGTGCAAATGAAGTTGTGGTTGTGTTAAATGAATTAGGATGAAGGATAACCCTAGAAACCCCTATGGACCATGTATTCATCATGTATTTTTGGGGATTAGATGAAGTTTTAATTCAAGTTTTATGTGCATATGAAGTTGTTGTTAAGTTAAATGAATAGGCTAACATGTGTTTTATGTTGGGTGAATGCATGTTGACTTGTGATATTAATTAATGCTAGATGAAGATAACATGCCTTAGGTTAATTCAAGTCTTATGTGCATATGAAGTTGTTGTTAAGTTAAATGAATAGGCTAACATGTGTTTTATGTTGGGTGAATGCATGTTGACTTGTGATATTAATTAATGCTAGATGAAGATAACATGCCTTAGGTTAATTCAAGTCTTATGTGCATATGAAGTTGTTGTTAAGTTAAATGAATAGGCTAACATGTGTTTTATGTTGGGTGAATGCATGTTGACTTGTGATATTAATTAATGCTAGATGAAGATAACATGCCTTAGGTTAATTCAAGTCTTATGTGCATATGAAGTTGTTGTTAAGTTAAATAAATAGGCTAACATGTGTTTTATGTTGGGTAAATGCATGTCATGCCTTATGCCATGTCTATGTGTATGCGATGTTTAAAATATGTTATGAAATGGAAAAAGATAAGATTATGAAATGAAACAAAACGATATGTTCACGACATGAATATGACATGATGATGAAATGAAGAATGATATGTTATGAAATGAAGAATGGTATGTTTACGAAATGAAAGATGATATGTTCATGAAGGGGAAGCATGATGTGTTATGAAATGAAGTATGCTATGTTTGCAAAATGAAATAAGCTATGTTGTAAAAATAAGCATATAAGTATTTTACCTTCTGCATGGCTTGTACCAAGACCCTAATAAGGTCCAAGAAGGGATGGGCTCCTAAGATGCCCTAGGTCGATGGAATAAGACTCGGGCCTAGGATGGGCTTCTATGTATGATTGCCCCTAGGTCGATGGAATAAGACTCGGGCCTAGGATGGGCTTCTATGTATGATTGCCCCTAGGTCGATGGAATAAGACTCGGGCCTAGTACGGGATGGGCTCCAAGATGCCTTAGGTCGATGGAGTAAGACTCGGGCCTAGGATGGGCTTCTACGCTATGACGATTGCCCTAGGTCGACGGACTAAGATCGGGCCTAGTAACCTAGTAGGTTCGAGATTTGCTACCTCGGGTCTATTTAGGGATGCGCGCTATGATAATGAAGAAGTGGTACAATGTCGGGCCCAAATATGTTGAGATTTATGTTTACGTACCTATAATATATGTTTTCAAAAGCATCCTGCATATGTTACATGATTAGATTGTTATGTTCACATGCTATGTTGATATGTTACATATGATGTAGGTTATGTTTGATATGCCATGTTTATGCCACTATGTAACATATGATGTAGGGTATGTTTGATATGCCATGTTTATGCCACTATGTTACATATGATGTAGGTTAAGTTTGATATGCCATGTTTATGCCACTATGTTACATATGATGTAGTTTATGTTTGATATGCCATGTTTATGCCACTATGTTACATATGATGTATGTTATGTTTGATATGTCATACATATATGTTGTATGTTATGTTGATTTGCTATGTTACGTATGTTATATGTTATGTTTGATTAAGTCATATATTTACATGATATACTGCTATGTTATAGATGATACATGTTATGCTGCCATGTTATGGATGATACATGTTATGTTTACTCACGTTACTTATGATACATGTTAAGTTGATTACGCCATGTATGTTACATGTTCTATTGCTTATATGTTATGAATGTTACATGACATGATTAATGTCGATGTATGGTTTTTGTGAGTAGGACAGGATCTTACTAAGCCTATGTGCTTATAGTTTATCTTTCCCTCGTACTGCAGATAAGGGTAAGGGATGGATAAACTAAAGGGAGCAGCAGAAGGGGCCAAATGTGTGTGGTAGTGGCATGGTGGAGAGGATCCGTTAGGTCTATATATATATGTTTACCTATGATGATGATGTCTATGGATGTCCTTACTTATGTCTCCTTATGACGAGGATGTTTATGAACCTGAATTAAGCACTAAGTATCTATATATATGATGCATGCTCTATGTTGATAAGAAGAAGTAAAGAAGAAGTAAGAAGAAGTATCTATACATGTTATGAAGCATACTCTATGTTAAAAAGAAGAAGTACATATATATATATGTATATATATATGTCAATGCATGTTTATGTTTTAAAAAAAAAAATAGGTCTAAAGTCTTCCGCTGTAAAAATTAAGAAGTATGTATAAAGTCTTCCGTTGTATGTAATGTATGTATGTACGGTCGCGTCATGCGCCGCCCCTCCGGGTGTTGGGTCCGAAAAGGGCGGGCGTGACAGGTTGGTATAAGAGCGGATCTGCCTTTCCACTACACACACATCAAGCTCCAAATCCTGCCGCTCCAAGTAAGAATTCTATGTCTACTCTAATTTTGTTAATTTTGTTAATGTATGATATAAAATGCCTTTAGCTTATTTTGTTCACGTATGATATAAAATGCCTTAGCTTATTTTGTTCATGTATGATATAAAATGTCTTAGCTTATTTTGTTCATGTATGATATGAAAAGCCTTTAGCTTAAATATGCATGAAAACATGAATGATAACTTTATGCTAGCTTTAGTCTAATTATGCGTAGATGAACGAACGAAAAACTTATACTAGCTTTACTTTAATACATGAAGATAAGTGTATGATAAAGAACATTTTTAGTTTAAATATGCATGAATATATGTATAAGATAAGTGTATGATAAGGAATGGTTTTAGTCTAAATATGCATGAATATATATATGATAATCTTATGCTAGCCTAGCCTTTAGTTTAAGTAATGCATGAATATACAAATGATAGCTTTATGCTAGCTTTAGTTTAATTACGCGTAGAGAAACGAACCAAAAAAAAAAAAAACTTATACTAGCTTCACAAGAAATACTTGTGATTTGGTCAAAGATAGACAAATTAGGTAAATCAAAATTGATCACCGAAGAAATTTGACGATGGTCAATTTAAATAATAACCCGAGTGTCGAATAGTTGTTAGTACAACTTGAATTCGGAATAAAAAACTAGGGGAGTCGATTGTTCAGTTGAACTCATCAACCAAAAAAAAAACTCCTAAAATTACGAAGAATTGATTTTCGTAATTAATTGTGTAAGGTCTATGCTCATATAAATTGAATTAAGCGGCATCGGGTTAGTCTTTTTATCGACTTAATTTATTTCAATTTCAGATGACATGGACAATCACTACGATGACCCGTCGTGATGTGTTACGAAACCAATTGAGGGAAGCTATTGAAGAAATAGTTTATAAACCTGATGGTGGGGTCATCGGACACATGAGAAGGCTCGATGGGCTTTTTAGGAGACTCGAGCAGCAGGAGTTTCTGTTACTGGACAATTATCGGATATGGGCCTTGGTACGCTCTTTGCCAAATGATTTCATGGTAGTTGCACATCGCGTATGGGGCCGCTATGAAGGGCGGATAACATACGCTGAGTTGTGCTGGGAACTATTGGAGCACAAGGTTCAAGAGAATCCTATCGTAGAGAATCCTGTGGTAGCTAGCCTCGAAAAGAATGAAGAGAGTTCTACAAAGAGTCAACTTATTGGCCAGCCTGAGACTATCCTAGTGAGGCCAAAGAAGATAGGACTAAAAATAATTACAACTGCACTAGGGTTTGTCCTAGTGGGAGTCGTAATGAACTATCTTCTCAAGTAGTTTTGTTTAGATTAGAAATAAGGAATGTTATATGTTAACATTTTTTTTTCTTTTCTGAAAGTATGAATAAGAAATGATAAGTTCGTTTCCTTTGAAATTAGTGATTAGTTCATTGCATGGGGTGTATATGGTATAGTTGATCAATGTCGGTTAGATTGGAATGTACAAATGATGAGTGGAAACAAAGTTGCCACTTGATTTTGTAAACCAAAAGTTTGAAGAAGCAACATAGGAACGTGAGGATGACATGAAATAAAAATATCCAGAGTTGTTCTAAGTTTCGAGGACGAAACTTTTATAGGTATGAAGGATTGTAACGCCCGCAAAATTATAAACAATGCAAAGTAATTATATAGGTTTTAAGGCCATAAAAAGTTTAAAATAAAATAAAATAAAATAAATGGTTATAGGTAGGATTTGAACCCTGAACCTCCTAATAGGGAGGTAGCCTTGACACCACTAGACGCTAGGATAATTTATGAATAAGATATATAAAGAATATACAAAGAATATAGATGGGAAGATGAGGAGTTGGTTCATTCCCCCCCCCCCCCCCCTATGAAAGGAAGATGGGTGTTCATTCCCTAGGTATTAAAGAGGAGAATTAAGAGAAGAGTGGAAGTAAAACCCCACTTTCCTTCTTCATTCTCCTTCTTCCTCATACTTGGCCGAATTCCCCATTTCCCTTTCCTCCCTTTTCATCCCAAGCTCTAGAAATTTTATAAGAAATTTTGTATGATTATAGGGACTTTATGTGGGCTCCTTCAAAAATAAAAGAAAAAGAGCCAAAAAGGATGCAAGGCCTAGGAATTGAACCCCAAAACTCTAGAGATAGCCAAGCCCTATAGATGCACCCACTAACCATAAGCCCAATAGGATATTAACATTAGAGGAATAGGGGAAATTATGGTTAAGTGTAAGGGAGATCAAGGGACTCTCTAAGTGAATAAATAGGGGAAATGAGGGGGCTTGAGTTAGCAAATTTGTTTTCTCCTCTTCTCTTCTTCTTCCTCACCGAATCCTAGAGCTCTCCCTCTCCATTTTCATCCCTTGGCCGAAACTCATCCAAGCAAGAAGCTAGGGCTAGGTTTTGTGTTCCTTAGGTTATCTTCACACTACAAGCAAAGCGAAGGATGTAAGTATCCCTCACCTGCATACGAGTAGCTTCGATTGATGTTTGTAAAAGAAATCTATATGTTATATCCGGCCAAGCTATGTTTTAGTTTATCAATGAAGTTGTATGCTATGTTTAGGAAGTAGATGATGATGTTAAGATGGAAAAAGGGATTAGGTTAAAAGCTAACCGTAATAGCCACTAAAGCCTATTCGGCCAAGCCATGATTTTAGGTTTCAATGAAGTTCCATGCTATGTTTTCTTTGTAACTATATGATGATGCTAGGATTTAAAATGGATTAGGATAAAGGTTAACCCTAAAGACCTACATGGACCATTCGGCCACCCTAGATCTTGATGATTCAATGAAGTTTAATCCATGGTTTTGTAGGATTACGATGTTGTTGTTATGCTAAATGAATTAGGTTAAAGGTTAACCTAACCCTAAAGACCTACATGGACCATTCGGACACCCCTAGATCTTGATGATTCAATGAAGTTTAATCCATGTTTTTGTGGGATTATGATGTTGTTGTTATGTTAAATGAATTAGGTTAAAGGTTAACCCTAAAAACCCTACATGGACCATTCGGCCAACCTATGTCTTGGGTGACTAAATGAAATTTTAATCCATGTTCTATATGCAAATGAAGTTGTTGTTATGTTAAATGAATTAGGTTAAAGGATAACACTAGAAAACCCTATGGATCATTCGGCCACCATGAATTTTGAGTGATTAAATGAAGTCTAATTCATGTTCTATGTGCAAATGAAGTTGTGGTTGTGTTAAATGAATTAGGATGAAGGATAACCCTAGAAACCCCTATGGACCATTCGGCCATCATGTATTTTTGGGGATTAGATGAAGTTTTAATTCATGTTTTATGTGCATATGAAGTTGTTGTTAAGTTAAATGAATAGGCTAACATGTGTTTTATGTTGGGTGAATGCATGTTGACTTGTGATATTAATTAATGCTTGATGAAGATAACATGCCTTAGGTTAATTCAAGTCTTATGTGCATATGAAGTTGTTGTTAAGTTAAATGAATAGGCTAACATGTGTTTTATGTTGGGTGAATGCATGTTGACTTGTGATATTAATTAATGCTAGATGAAGATAACATGCCTTAGGTTAATTCAAGTCTTATGTGCATATGAAGTTGTTGTTAAGTTAAATAAATAGGCTAACATGTGTTTTATGTTGGGTAAATGCATGCCATACCTTATGCCATGTCTATGTGTATGCGATGTTTAAAATATGTTATGAAATGGAAAAAGATAAGATTATGAAATGAAACAAAATGATATGTTCACGAAAAGAATATGACATGATGATGAAATGAAGAATGATATGTTATGAAATGAAGAATGGTATGTTTACGAAATGAAAGATGATATGTTCATGAAGGGGAAGCATGATGTGTTATGAAATGAAGTATGCTATGTTTGCAAAATGAAATAAGCTATGTTATAAAAATAAGAATATAAGTATTTTACGTTCTGCATGGCTTGTACCAAGACCCTAACAAGGTCCAAGAAGGGATGGGCTCCTAAGATGCCCTAGGTCGATGGAATAAGACTCGGTCCTAGGATGGGCTTCTATGTATGATTGCCCCTAGGTCGATGGAATAAGACTCGGGCCTAGTACGGGATGGGCTCCAAGATGCCTTAGGTCGATGGAGTAAGACTCGGGCCTAGGATGGGCTTCTACGCTATGACGATTGCCCTAGGTCGACGGACTAAGATCGGGCCTAGTAACCTAGTAGGTTCGAGATTTGCTACCTCGGGTCTATTTAGGGATGCGCGCTATGATAATGAAGAAGTTTTACAATGTCGGGCCCAAATATATTGAGATTTATGTTTACGTACCTATAATATATGTTTTCAAAAGCATCCTGCATATGTTACATGATTAGATTGTTATGTTCCAATGCTATGTTGATATGTTACATATGATGTAGGTTATGTTTGATATGCCATGTTTATGCCACTATGTTACATATGATGTAGGGTATGTTTGATATGCCATGTTTATGCCACTATGTTACATATGATGTAGGTTATGTTTGATATGCCATGTTTATGCCACTATGTTACATATGATGTAGGTTATGTTTGATATGCCATGTTTATGCCACTATGTTACATATGATGTAGGTTATGTTTGATATGCCATGTTTATGCCACTATGTTACATATGATGTATGTTATGTTTGATATGTCATACATATATGTTGTATGTTATGTTGATTTGCTATGTTACGTATGTTATATGTTATGTTTGATTAAGTCATATATTTACATGATATGCTGCTATGTTATAGATGATACATGTTATGCTGCCATGTTATGGATGATACATGTTATGTTTACTCACGTTACTTATGCTACATGTTATGTTGATTACGCCATGTATGTTACATGTTATATTGCTTATATGTTATGAATGTTACATTACATGATTAATGTCGATGTATGGTTTTTGTGAGTAGGACAGGATCTTACTAAGCCTATGTGCTTATAGTTTATCTTTCCCTCGTACTGCAGATAAGGGTAAGGGATGGATAAACTAAAGGGAGTAGCAGGAGGGGCCAAATGTGTGTGGTAGTGGCATGGTGGAGAGGATCCGTTAGGTCTATATATATATGTTTACCTATGATGATGATGTCTATGGATGTCCTTACTTATGTCTCCTTATGATGATGATGTTTATGAACCTGAACTAAGCACTAAGTATCTATATATATGATGCATGCTCTATGTTGATAAGAAGAAGTAAAGAAGAAGTAAGAAGAAGTATCTATACATGTTATGAAGCATACTCTATGTTAAAAAGAAGAAGTACATATATATATATATGTATATATATATGTCAATGCATGTTTATGTTTTAAAAATAAAAAAATAGGTCTAAAGTCTTCCGTTGTATGTAATGTATGTATGTACGGTCGCGTCACGCGCCGCCCCTCTGGGTTTTGGGTCCGAAAAGGGCGGGCGTGACATCTATAGCCTTCATAACCATATCCCGGTTTGATAGCTTCTCACCTACACTTGACAAACCGGTTATAATTTCCTTGAAACGAGAATGTAAGGAATTACCTTTTCTCCCTTTTCTAGTTTAATGTTGTTGATTTGGGACCGAAGGATATCTCTCCTTGCTAGCTTCGCCTCGGATGTGCCTTCATGAAGCTCAATTAGTTTCTCCCTCATCTCCTTGGCACTTAGGCATTCTCCAATTCGGTTGATCTCTTGTTGGGGAAGCACATTGAAAAGATGATGCTTGGCTTTTGAGTTTGCAAGGTGCTCTTCCCTTTGCTTTTTAGTCCACCTAGATTTCTCTATTGGCTTTCCTTCTTCATCCCTTGGAAAAACGAAATCGGATTCCATTGTAATCATAATATCAAAATCCGTTTCGAAAAATACCTCCATTCTCTTTTTCCACAAAGAGAATTCGCCGTCGAACTTCGGTGGGTGGATGTTGGAGCCGGCCATTTTGAATGTTGCTTGTTGTGGCGGTTAGTCCTCGACAAGCTTTCCTTGGCTCTGATACCACTTGTTGGGGATCGATAAGTCTGGCTAGAGGGGGGTGAATAGCCCTCTTACGATGGATGTCGGTATTTGCTCGTCTACAAAGAGATTAGCGCAACGAAAACAATAAAGCAAGACAAGCAAATAGAAATACAAGAAATCAAATGCTAACAAGATGGTGTAACGTGGTTCACGGCTACGCCGCTAATCCACGGTCCCCGATTCATCCTCGGTGAATCACTCCGCCAAAACCAATCCACTAATGGTCTCTCCTTTGCACCAAGCTAGGTGGAGGTAACCTTTACAACCAAGATCACTCTTCTTACAATAAGATTGAAGTAAATACAAGTAAGAAGAGTTTAAAGCTTGTGGGGCACTAGGAAGATCACTTAGAGCATAAGCATTTATCCTCTTAAAGGCTCACACCCTCTCTTTTTATAGAGAGGGCTGATTTCTTCCGTTGGCCACGATCATTGCGCCCATTGTCATTCTTGTCACTAGGTCTCACATCGGATCCCGCCGTTGTAGTCAGCGAATACTTAGCGATCGGTGATGGACCTCACCCGATCATTCGGCCTCCGTAGTCATTGCCCGATCGGCTACGGCGGTTAATGCTCGCGACATCCTCTGGCAGTCGACTGTCATTCCGTGGCAGTCGACTGCTGGGCATAAACCCATCAGTGGGATACCAGTCGAACACACTCGACTCAAAGCAGTCGACTTCCATTACATGGCAGTCGACTGGTGCCGTGTGAAACTCAAACTTAACATAAGTTTGAGTTTCCGGCGGTTGGGTAAACCTTAACCCTTGCGGTCAAGTCTCCGACACTCAACCATTCGGCCAAGTTCATCTAATGAGCTACTTACATTTCACTCATTCTCTCATCTCACTCGAAGTCCCTCGCCGAAGCTCTCTTCGTTCGCGGCCACATCCCTCAGGCATCAGACTACTGCAATGCTCCTTCGCGTCTCTTGCCTCCGAAGTCTGCTTCCTTGGCTTAACTTCAAGTCATCTCGTCCGGCGGTCCCTCGGCAGCATCAAGTGCACGACTCTGCAATGCTCCTTCTCCGACTCAAGGACCGAGGTTGTGAGGGTGAACCCGCCAAGGCTCCATGTTCGAATTACTAAGTCCTGCAAGACTCCAACGCACATATCAAATAACAATACCAACCTAACTTAAACCCTTTTCCACACACATCAAAACCTTATCATGGCAAGAGATTGCCCTAACATTTTGTAGTATAAGTTGTGTTAGATTTTTCAACTCGCTATTCACCCCTCCCTCTAGCAAGCCTCGATCCAAACAAATAACTCCTTCTCGACAACATGTCGGAGGTGGAAAATGTTGGTGCAGGGGCACCAGATGATCGAACTTGTGTTTTGATTATGGCAAAAGATGCAAAGTTAAGATTACAATGTTATCTCATGAGCTTAATCGAGTGTCCAAAAAAGTGCAAAAGATGATGTTGAAGGCTAGCGACACCCGGAGAAAGCTACGGTGGTCGGGCGACACTCAAGTGACTTCGGAGGGAGCCGAAGGAATGGAGTGGAAGGCCAGAAGCGAAAGCTACAAAGTAAGTTTTGAGGTAAGCTCGTGTCTGTGAGCGTAAGTGAGGTCGTATCCTCCTTACGGGGATGGTCTTAAGCGTAGATCCGACCAAAGACATCCCATGGATGGTCTAGGTCGAGATTGGACAATTGACGACCGTCGAAATTATGTTTTTGTTAAGCTAACTTGTGATTTCAGCTAGCATCAGTTGACTGCCCAAAAGAGCCACTCGTCAGTCAACTGCTGAGTGTTGCGACTCGACTAGGGCTGCAATCAGTCGACTGATGATGGCCATCAATCGATTGATGGTCAAGGATCAGCTTTAAGGAAATCAAGCCTTATCACCTCGTTCCAAGGAGCTTTTGTGCCTATTTGTGATTGGTTGAAGACCCATTCGATGAGGGTCTCAAAGGCTATAAAAGGATGACTTCTCCTAGGGTTTTTCATCAATTCAAAAAGCCTCCGAGTGCTTCCGATACGCTATGAGTCTCCGACATCCCTATGACGAAGCGCTGCAGACACTACGACTAGAGCTCCATCTTTTCATCTACGAGTCGTCAGTAATAGTTTGTTTGAGTTTCAATCTATATTTGAGTTTTTTTTATCGTGCTTTTATTGTAGCAAGAAGAGGGGGAGTGTCCCTCTATCTCGATCCTTTTCGTGGTTTTGTATCCGATTAACTCCTACCTCTAACGAGGAGGAGTTCGTTAGTGATTTGGCCTCCTTGTGTGGTCAAGGACCACTAGGGCCTTGGAGTAGTAGCCGAAGGCTATGAACCAAGTAAAAAACTCTCGTGTCTTCTTTATTTTTATTGTTTTATTCTTTCCGCTCTGTAACTCAAGAGTCGAAATGAACGAAAGTTTTTATCGCTATTCACCCCCCTCTAGCGATGCGCTCGATCCAATAATTGGTATCAGAGCCGGGGGCGCTAAGATTTGGTGAAACCACCAATCTAGCCTTTTTTAGAGATTTGTTTTTGAATTTTACAAATCTTTTTTCATTCGTTTAAATTTTCTCCCGCACTACTAATCCAAGACAAAGTCTTGGTACTCTTCTTTTGGTTTTGTTTTGCAAGTATTCGCTTTTAGAGTTGCCGACTGTTGGTGCAGTAGGCACCTAAGTCGAACCTGAGTTTTAATTATAGAAAACGATAAAAAGTTAAGCTCATGTCATTATCTCACTAGCTGAATCAAGTATGCAGAAATTCTAAGCTAAGTCGAAGGTCAGTGACACTCGGAGACAACCGTAGTGGTCGGGCGACACCGGGAGGACTTCGGAGAGAGCCGAAGGAATCAGGTGGAGACCGAAAGCAAGGCTTCAAAGGTAAATGTTGAGGTAAGCTCGTGTGAGTGAGCGTAAGTAAGGTCGAGTCCTCCATACGGGGACATACTTAGGCGACGATCCGACCAAGACTTCCCATGGAAGGTCTATGTTGAGATCGGATGGCAAGTGGCCGTCGAATTCACTTATATTTCAAGCTAACTCTTTATTACAGATGAAAAGTCTGAAAATTAGTTCAACTGGCCAAGGATCAGTTCAACTGCTAAGCCATCAGTTCAACCGGCCAAGGATCAGTTCAACTGCTGAGCCATCAGTTCAATCGGCCAAGAAATCAGTTCAACCGATGGTCAAAAATCAGCCTCGAGGAGTCAAGCTTTATCACCATTATTCAAGGAGTTTTGTGCCCAATTCCTATTGGTTGAAGACCCATTCGATGAGGGGCTTAAAGGCTATAAAAGGAGGGCTTCTCCTAGGGTTTTTCATCATCTCTAAGTGCTCAAAAACCTTTGCAACTCCGCAATTCTCCGACGACTCTACGACGAAGTGCTGTCAACAACCCTAGCTTAGTTTCTACTCTTTAGTTGTTGATATTTTAATTTGTTGTCTCTTTAAATATTGCAATTTCTTTTATTAATCGAGGTTTTCTATCGTTGCACTTTACATTAATAGAAGAGAGGGTTTGTCTCTCTATCTTTTCTTTCGAAGGTTTTTTGTAATCGTCAAACTCCAACCTCCAACGAGGAGTGTTTTTAGTGAATTGCCCTTTGTGCGTGATCAAGGATCACTAGGGCCTTGGAGTAGTAGCCGAAGGCTACCAACCAAGTAAAAATATTTGTCTCATTTTATTTATTGCTTATCTTTCCGGTGCAAATTAATTATCTACTCGAGTTTTAACGAACGAACAAAAAAAAGGTTTTATCGCTATTCACCCCCCTCTAGCGATCCGCTTCGATCCAACACCGACAGTAAAATAGGCATAACTTGTCGTACAAGTTGACCCACTAAATGGGCTACATACCAAAACAAAGCTCTCTGAGAGATCTACACTTCTTATAAGGGTTTACCTTCATAATAAGCTGTCTTCATCCCCGAAAACCAATGTTTTGTACCGTTTCAGACACATCGAAGGTTGTAAGTGATCATCTTTTATTTTAGTCCGTTATTTATCGTTTATTCATTTTGTTTCTTTTCATTTCCTACATTACTAATCCAAGGCGAAGTCATGGAACCTTTTTCGTGTTTTTTATTATTTTGTGTGCAAGGTTTTCCTTCCAAATGGCCCACATTGAGGGGTACATCACCACCCGACCTCCGTTCTTTAACGGAGATGATTTCCATTATTGGAAAAGTCAGATGGAGTGTTTTCTAAAAACACAAGTAGAGACATGGATAATCATCCAAATCGGCTTTGCACTACCCACCAATGATCAAGGCAAGCCCTTGGAATTTGACAAGTGGACCAATACAACCAAGTGGCAAATCGAAGCCGATGCAAAAGCGACCCAAATGTTGCAGTGTAGTCTGACCAACGAGGAGCTCAACCGCATCAGACCCTTCATCAGCGTAAAGGACCTATGGAACAAATTAATCGAGCTACACAAAGGAACGTCCAATGCTAAGGTATGTAAATGTGACCTTCTTTTCAATAAGTTGTATAACCTTAAAATGTAGGAACACAAGACGGTAACGCAACTACACATCCGCGTCAAGGGCATTGTCAACGACCTGCACACCATAAGACACAAGGTCGAAAACCGTGACCTTCTAAGGTATGTTCTTAATTCATTTCCTAGGACTACCTTGTGGGCATCCATGGTCGATGCCTACAAGGTCTCTAAGGACCTTTCGAAGCTTAGGTTAGACGAATTATTTTTTGAGTTTAAACTTCACAAGCAGACTAATTTGGTCCAGGCCGAGAGAGGTATTGCTCTACTTGCAGGACAAACAAGCAAGCCACCTACTAGGCAAGAAGATGGACTCGAACCCGAAGATGAATCAGAGTCCGAATCCGAAGTGGTGTAAGCAATAGTGAACGTAGTGCGGAAGATCATTCGGAGGGAAATGAGGCTACTAAAGAACCAAAAGAGGGCACAATTAAAATAAAAATCAAAAAAGCCTTTTCATGCAACATGGGACAATGAAGAAGGCGTCGGCATAGCGTGTATAGCAAGACCCGAAGAGTCCGAGCCAGAGTCCGAATCCGAATCCGAATCCAATTACAACACCGACTCCGAACTCGAGGACTACTTCGAGAAGCAACTTAAAGCCGGACCAAAAGGGAAAATTAAGGTTAGTCGTTCACTAATTCATATGCTTTACAATACAATTAAATTGCTAACTAGGAAATTAGCTAAATCCGAGTCTAGGGTCGAGTCCTTGGTTGAGGAGGTTCAAACCCTCAAACAAGAGACACCCCTAAACTCTTCGACTAGTCAAATTCAAGAGGAGGACTCAACTCGAGTTGAAAAACTCAAAGAAGAGAACTCTTTCATGACCGGACGAGTCCAAGAGCTCGAAGCTCGGTTGAACAACTTATCGACGAGGTCGACGAATCTTAACCGACTTCTTGGAACTCAGAGAGTCATGTACAATAGAGCCGAACTCGGATATAGCTCAAAGACTACGAATAGATCTTACAAGTCTTGTAGGGGATCGATCGACCGGCTAGAGGGGGTGAATATTCCTCTTTCGTTGGATAACGGAATTTGCTCGTCTACAAACAAGATTAGCGCAAGCGGAAAAACAAAACAAGACAAGAAAATAGAAATGACAAGAATACAAATGCTAACACAATATGTAATGTGGTTCACGGCTACGCCGCTAATCCACGGTCCGATTCGTCCAAGGTGAATCACTCCGCAAGCTTCCACTAGATCTCTCCTTTGCACAAAGCTAGATGGAGGTAACCTCTTTTACCCAAGGATCACTCTTCTACAATAGAATGAAGTTTAGCACTAGTAGAAGAGTGGAAAACCATTTAGGGCACTTTGGGAGTAGTTAGGAGTTCAAACATTTGGTTCCCAAAGCCCCACACCCTTCCTCTATATAGAGGAAGAGGGTTTCTTCCCGTTGACACAGGAGTAGTCAACTGATGTCCCTATCAGTCGACTGGTCCTGTAGTCGTTGCCCAATGACGGCTGCTTTCCATGTTGGATTTCATCCAATGACACTGGCATCAGTCGATTGATATTGCCATCGATCGATGATGCGATCGATCGAGTGCTCTCTGAGCTCGACTCGACATTCGCCTGCGGTGCTGATCGATCGACTTCCATCCCTTGGCGATCGGCGATCCATGGCAGTCGACTACTTGGGCCAAAAGCCCATCAGTCGGATACCAGTCGAACCCATTCAACTTAGAGCAGTCGACTGCCATTCCATGGCAGTTGACTGATGTCGGGAAATCTCATCCGACACTTAGCCAAATGGCCATGTTTCACCTAGGAGCTCTACCCCTTCCTGGGTTACATTCGCTCACTCTCATCCCTCGGAGTCCCTCACCTTTGAAGTTATCTTCGTCCAACCACATCCCTCGAATGCGCCAAGTGCATGGCTCTGCAGCGCCATCCTTCGCGTCTCGCCCTGAAGTGTACTTCTTCCGGCTTGACTCCGAGCTCCTCGTCCGGCGGTCCCTCAGATGCTCCAAGCGCACGGCTTCCGCAAAGGCATCCTTCACCGACTCAAGGACCGAGTCATGAGAGGTGAAACTCGCCAAGGCTCCATGTGTGAATTACTAAGCCCTGCAATACCCCAACACACATATCAAATCATAATAACAATCTAACTTAAACCCTTTGCCACACACATCAAAACCTTATCATTGCAAGAGATTGCCCTAACAATCTCCCCCTTTTTGATGTGTGGCAATCCGTTTAAGTTAGGTAAAAATATTTGATAAAATATTAAGAAAGGAAAGCATGTGATAACATGATTAGCAACTCTCCCCCTTAATACATGAAACTCCCCCTAAATATATTCCCCTTACTTAAACTATTCTCCCTTACTTAAACATAACATTTCTACCCCTTTGACACCATCAAAAATAATAAACAATGTTTATACAAGCATGGCATCAAGTCTAGAGGTAAACAAAAGCCAAAACATGTTGGATCGAGAAGTGTCGCTAGAGGGGGGTGAATAGCGAGCGTAGAATTTCTTTTCGTTCATTTACGTTCGTTAAAACACGAGTAGACAGAGCGTAAAAATAAGAAGACAAGTTTATTTTTACTTGGTTCACAACCCAACGGTTGCTACTCCAAGGCCCTATCGGTCCTAGACCGCGTACGGAGGGCAAAGCACTATAACGTCTCCTCCTCGTTGGAGGTAGGAGACAATGATCACAAAACCGAATGTACGAGGATGAGGCAACAAGCCTACCTCACCTCGTTACGAAAAAACAACGAATAAAATATTAAAATATATTACTAGATGCTACTGTCGACGAAGAAGATCTGAACTTGTTGTCGCGTCGACGTTATGATGATGTTGGAGCGTTGGCGTTGTAGGAGCACTTGATGAATAAACTTGATGATGTTTGGAGTTGGAATCCACCCCTCCTTTTATAGATTTTAGCCTCTGAATTTGTCTCATATTTCGGAACAGATTACGAAGTTGTATAATTTTTATCACGAAGTGGCCGTGTCAAACCTTATCCATTTTGACCTAGCGCAAAGGTTGATTCGTCGCCATCAGTCGACTGATGCCTCCCATCAGTCGACTAATGAGCATTAGTCGACTGCCCCATGTCCACCAGTCGAATGCCAGCCTGGCCACTTCCTTGCAGTGAGAGGTTAGCTCGGAAAATGATAAATACGACGGTTTCTAACCGTTCGATCTCGACCTAGACCTTCCACAAGAAGTCTTAATTGGATCGCCGCTTACGGTTGTCCCCATACAGAGGACACGACCTTACCATCTCTCACTCACACGAGCTTACCTCGATTCTTACTGTGTCGCTTTCGCTTCCGGCCTTCCACTCGATTCCTTCGGCTCCCTCCGAAGTCACTCGAGTGTCATCCGACCACCGCGGCTTCCTCCGGGTGTCGTTAGCCTTCAGCTCTAGCTTTAGTACTTTTCTGCACACTCGATTTAGCTCGTGAGATAACGATGTAAACATAACTTTGTGTCTTTACCATAATCAAAACACAGGTTCGATTATCTGGTGCCCCTGCACCAACAAAACATGCCTTAAAATTGGATACAAAAGGTTATTGGGCATATTATCAAGCTACCAGTCGACTTGTTCAGACTACTAGTCAACTGGCACATGGATTTCAGAATTTTTGATTTTCCGGGGTGAATTTCAGAAATGCGTAAAAAATTCTATAAAATTCGAAAAATTATGAAATTTGGGGAACATATTTCTTGTAAGTATATTTATAAAGGAAAGATAGTTGCCCATGAAAAATAATTTTATTTTCAAGTATTTGCCAAAAATCCAAAAGCTTTAAAAACCACTAGGTTTTTGATCATGTTTGTATCCATTTTAACACCTAGTTTTGCTTCCAATTGTTTCAAAACATGAACACACAGATTTTAAAGTAAGAAATTGTTTTGAAAACATATGAAATATCCAACCATGGTCTTTGGGCAATATATCTATGAATTAAACATAAGCTTTCCCTATGATTGGTCTATTATTGCTATTTTGATACTTTAAATAACCATCTAAATGCCATAGGCATTAGTGGACATTTGTATCATCCTAACATCTCACCCATGCTAAGTTTTCAATCATGGTATCCTATGGTGAGTGTAAGATGCATCCTAAAGGTATTTGTATATACTTAACCATTATATTCATGCAATTCTATCAAGGTTAAGTATCATCCTATCATTTCACATGATCATAAAGATATATATGAATTAATTTTACATTCTGACCATGAAACACATGTATTCATCAAATTGTTATCATGCATTAGGTATTACATGATGATACTAAGATAAGCATCACCTAAAGCATGATTTATCTATTTATAGGTGCATTATCATCACCTAACACTATTTCAAAAATGTGGTCCCGCCATCCTAAGTCAACCAACAATATGATATAGGTGAAGTCCATATGGTTGAGTATCCTAGGGTTTTCCTAACCCTTTAGGATGGATTTTGAAACCCAAAATAAGTTCTTTCTTATGGGGTTCACTAAATACTCCTTAGGGATCCATTTTCTAGCTATTACCTTCTTTTTATCTTGACCCCTAGCAATTATACATTTATAGGCCTTTTCATTTTTCTTTTCTTTATAACCATGGCCTTTCTTGTTGAAGTTTGCCCTTTGGCTCCCAATTATCATGTTAAGAGTATTGGAGCCTATTGTAAATTTTTCTTGGGCCTTGGTCAAATAGTCTACCTTTTCCCTTAGAGTCCTATTTTCTTCTTTGCATGCATCATTAACATCCAAAGGCATATAGTTATCATGTGAGCATGCATCATCATCATTATCATTTAAGCATGCTTTTTCTAGCTTAATTTTTAAATCCTTAATTTGCTCAAGCATGCATTTATTCTTTTTCTTTGCTCTAAATAAATCCTTAGTGAGGCTAGAAATCATGGACATTATTTGCTTAGGGGGTAGATTCGTTACCTCACTTACCAAATCCTCTTCCGATGATGAGGATGTAGAGGAGGCTCCCCCTTCACTCGAGCTCTCTCTACTTCATCTTGATCCTTCATTTTTGAAGGAGGAGCAATCCAAGTCGTCAAAGGACATTAGGTCAAGATTGGAGTAGACATGTTCTTCCTCTTCGGATGATGATGAGGAAGAAGGATCATCCCATGTCTTTGCTTTGAATGCCTTGGCCTTCCCTTTTTCTTTGGCCTTCTTTTCTTCTTCCTTTTTCTTCTTGCTCCCCTTCTTCTTCTTTTCTTCCTTCTTTCTCTTCTCCTCCTTGCTTTTGTTCAAGAGGGGTCAATTGTCCCTTATGTGTCCCTCTCCTTGGCAATTGTAGCAAATAATTTTCCCCCTTGGTCTTCTACTCCTATCGTTAGATTTATTAAATCTAAAACCTTTTAATGCACGCCTTACCCTACTTACCATATAGGCTTCTTCCGTGATACCCATGGAGGAGGAGGAAGATGCTTCATCGGAGGAGGAGGGGATCTCTATCTTCTTCTTCCCCTTGTGTGCCATCAAGGCTACTCCTCTTGAAGGTTGAAACTTTGTCTCTTCTTGTATTCCTTCAAGCCTCGTTTCGTGGAGCTCCATTGTTGAGAAGAACTCCTCCAAGGTGCTCACTTCTAGGTTCTTGGACATGTAGAAGGAGTCCACCATTGAGCTCCATTTTGATGACCGAGGAAAAGCATCAATTGCTTTCATGAGCATGTCCCGGTTGGAGAGCCTTTCTCCAACACTTGTTAGTCCAATCAAAATTTCCTTAAACCTAGAATGCAATGATGTTACCTTTTCTCCCTTTTCTAATTTGATGTTTGATAGTTGGCAGCGGTGGAGGTCTCTTCTTGCAAGTTTGGCCTCCGAAGTGCCTTCATAATGCTCTACTAGCTTCTCCCACATCTCCTTGGTACTAGAGCATTCCCCAACCCGGTTAACTTCTTGTTGGGGGAGTACATTGTAGAGGTGGTGCTTGGCTTTTGAATTCGCTAAATATTCTTCTCTTTGCCTCTTGCTCCACCTTGCTTTCTCCAATGACTCCCCATCTTCATTCCTAGGCAATTCGAAACTGTTTTCCATAATTAAGAGAATTTCGAATTCGGTCTCGAAAAATACCTCCATTCTCATTTTCCACCACGAGAATTCCCCCTCGAACTTTGGGAGATGAATATTAGAGCCGACCATTCTTGAATGTGCTTGTTGTGGAGGTTAGTCCTTGACAAGCTTTCCTTGGCTCTGATACCTCTTGTAGAAGATCGATCGGCAGGCTAGAGGGGGTGAATAGCCCTCTTTCGTTAGATAACGGAATTTGCTCATCTACAAACAAGATTAGCACAAGCGAAAAAACAAAACAAGACAAGCAAATAGAAATGACAAGAATACAAATGCTAACACAATATGTAATGTGGTTCACGGCTACGCCTCTAATCCACGGTCCAATTCATCCACGGTGAATCACTCCGCAAGCTTCCACTAGATCTCTCCTTTGCACAAAGCTAGGTGGAGGTAACCTCTTTTACACAAGGATCACTCTTCTACAATAGAATGAAGTTTAGCACTAGTAGAAGAGTGGAAAACCGTTTAGGGAACTTTGGGAGTAGTTAGGAGTTCAAGCATTTGGTTCCCAAAGCCCCACACCCTTCCTCTTTATAGAGGAAGAGGGTTTCTTCCCGTTGACACAGGAGCAGTCGACTGATGTCCCTATCAGTCGACTGGTCCTGTAGCCGTTGCCCAATAATGGCTGCTTTCCATGTTAGATTTCATTCAATGACACTTGCATCAGTCGACTGATATTGCCATCAGTCGACTGATGCTAGATCAGTCGAGTGCTCTGCGAGCTCGACTCTATTCGCGCCGTGCAGTGCTATCACGATCATTGTCATCCCTTGGCGATCGATGTCGCTTGATCGATCATTGCCAGTCCATGGAAGTCGATTGCTTAGGCCAAAAGCCCATCAGTCGGATACCAGTCGAACCCATTCGACTTAGAGCAGTCGACTGTCATTCCATGGCAGTCGACTGATGTCGGGAAATCTCATGCGACACTTAGCCAAATTGCCAAGTTTCACCTAGGAGCTCTACGCCTTCCCGGGTTATATTCGATAACTCTCATCTCTTGGAGTCCCTCGCCTTTTAAGTTATCTTCGTCCGACCACGTCCCTCGGATGCTCCAAGCTCACGGCTCTACAGCGCCATCCTTCACGTCTCACACTGAAGTCTACTTCTTCCGGCTTCACTCCGAGCTCCTTGTCCGGCGGTCCCTCGGATGCTCCAAGTGCACGACTTTCGCAAAGCCATCCTTCACCGACTCAAGGACCGAGTCATGAGAGGTGAAACTCGCCAAGGCTCCATGTGCGAATTACTAAGCCCTGCAAGACTCCAACGCACATATCAAATCATAATAACAATCTAACTTAAACGCTTTGCCACACACATCAAAACCATATCATGGCAAGAGATTGCCCTAACATGACTATCGTAAACTGTAGTCATCATCGAGTCCAAGCATGAGTTTTAAAAACTTTATTAAACTCACATATAAGGACCAATAGGTTTTGGATTCCCCAGGATCAAGTTCATTACTTGACCAGACCATATTGGTTCAATGATCCAGGGGGAGCTAATTCCAAAATAGTATATCCGATAATCTAAATTTTTTTAATGGTTAGATAGGACTAGAACTCATCAATGCTTGATAACATAGTACCAGGACGTGGTGAGATGATAGTACGCTAGGAAAACAGAGTTTCGTGTATTCGGGCTAGATAAGGCGTATCTAGTTTGTTGGGTTTCCGGTACTGCAGTGAGTGTGTGTATGAACATGTTTCGTAAACATGTGCACAGTGGAATAAATAAAAAGAAATAAATCTAATTTATTATATCACACACACTACACACATGCATAGTACAACACGTGTAGACATAACCATAGTTTCAAATTTTGCAATAAAAGGAAATTATTCTACGTATACCTGACGTATCACGTGTAGCGGGAAAGGCATCAACCGGAGCGCCCCTCGCTAGAATTGCCTCTATACGTATCTACGCCGAGAATCTTTGGGATGACGTCACAAAGTCACGAGCCTTGTCTTCGTACGAGTCACTAGCCTCGCGTCGAAGACGATGTGATCGAGAGAAGATCACAATCCGAATCAAAATTCGGATTCAAAACCGAGTCCCCAAAACTCGCTTCTCCGGAGAGGTATTCGTCAACCGTTTGACGAATCCTTCATCCTCCACCTATGAGAATTACCAGAGATCGAATTCCCAGCAAGGTAGCCATTTTCGGAGCTCCAAACGTCGTCCAAACGATGCTCCGACAAGAAGGAAACAAGCTGTCCAGAAAACTGGACAGCTTTGGTGGAGAGCTTGTGCCGGCCAAATAAGGAAAGCTAGATGCTCACCTTGTCGCCGGAGGCAAGGAAGATTAGCGGTGGGTTGCCGGAGGATCGCCGGCAGGAGCTTGGACACCAACAACAACTTGGACGACAGCACAAGGGTTGGGTGGCGGCAAGGGGTTGGGCACTGGCTACACAAGGAGAAGAGGGAGAGGGGGCGGCAAGATTAGGGTTGGGTTTTCTCAAAACCCTTAAGCCCTATTTTATAGAGAACAAATTCTCCTAATGGTTATTGGTTCATAGCAAAAAACCCGTTAACTCGCTCCATTAATTTAAGTTAAAATAAACCAAACCAATTTGGTCTATTTTAAGTTAAAACGAACCGAACCAACTTTGGATCATTTGTTTAAAACAAACCAAACCCTATTGGTTCATTCTTCACCATTGGATTAGAAGCAAACCAATTTGATTTATCAATTATGTCTTTGTAAGACACGACCCATCCACGCTTTCATTGTGACTGAAACGATTTCATACTCATTCCTTGTTCGGTCCAACCAAACCTACTTTCTCTCGGTCTGAGAATCTCATTCTCAAGCTCATTTTAAATCCTTCGGATTTCGCTCGTTGTGCGTGTGACCAAATAGGTTCTCAGTTTATGTTGGTCATCTATAATTAACCATTAATTATAGAACGATCATGAGTGGCACCTAGTAGTACATCGTGATTCCCAATTAATCGAAAATATTAACGGTTGATCCTGAACTATTTCTGAAACCCTTCAGCAGCTACAATGAATCATGCTCCATTCCTTTCACTCATCTTATAGCCACTTTATTCTGGACATGGTCTATAGTGTCAGTCCCCACTAGGTTGACTACGTCACACCTAGCCCAAGTATCATTTCTTCATCCTACGGATTCTAGTTACTGCACATGTATCCAAGAGTACCTTACTCTAAACATGTAATTCTTTGGTCAAAGACTTTAGTAACAATCCGACGAGAGGCCATGCGTATACATCTCCACGCAATGAGTGGTGAATCCTTTATAGGTTATTCAAACAACTTCGATCACTTCGACTTATACCCAATCAACCAGGGTCCACATCTCCTCAGAGATGCTTGGTTAAGATGTCAAAGCATAAGTCTTCATGATCAAGATGACTTGAATACTGAAAGTCAAAGGAACATCGCACTTAAGCTGCAGTAAGAACTTCATTGACATATCTATATATGTAGAGAACCATATGAAGTCTTACGGCTGGTCACTCCAATGAACTAGTTACCATAACTAGCATCCACGATTACCTCCGGACATCACAATGTCTCCAGCCAGTGAGAATCAGCTGCTTGGATACACCAAGGAGTATACCTCGTGCTAGTCTCAACATAATTGATGGTGTCCAAATCCATCAATTCATCGACTAAGGATAATTCTAATACATCACAATTATACATGTAGAGATACTCACTAGTTGTGATCCAATCACAAATTCTCTCATGCTGTGAATCGTATCGTGGACATCCAATAAATGAGTTTAAGATCTAATCAAATACATGAAAATATATATACTCAAATAGTGAATCTTCATTTATCATATAAATGGTTCAAACATAAGGCGATTGCCTTAGGACATCTCTCATATATTACTAACAAACTCCCACTTGGCCTAATGCCAATCGCTACGGTATCCAATATCATAAGCTCTAACATGACCCTCAAACTTACTTTGAGGTAATGCCTTAGTCAAAGGATCCGCTAAGTTCCTTTCAGTGGGGATTTTCTCAATTTGTATTTCCTTCCTACTAATGATCTCTCTGATCAAATGATAGCGACGAAGCACATGTTTGGATCGTTGATGAGACCTTGGCTCTTTCGCTTGTGCAGTTGCTCCATTGTTGTCACAGTAGATCGGTATTGCTTCAACAATGGCTGGAACCACACCAAGTTCATAAATGAACTTCTTGATCCAAACCGCTTCCTTTGCTGCTTCCGAAGCTGCAATGTATTCTGCCTCAGTGGTAGAATCCGCTACAGTGTCTTATTTGAAACTTTTCCAACTCACTGCGCCCCCATTCAAGTTGAACACGTACCCAGACTATTACCTGGATTCATCCTTGTCTGTTTGGAAGTTGGCATCCGTATACCTGCGTATCACCATGTCCCCTTTTCCATATATTAGGAACACATCCTTAGTTCTTCTTAAGTACTTAAGGATCGTCTTAACAGTCGCCCAATGATCCATTCCTGGATCAGACTGGTATCTACTCGTGACAGTCAGAGCATACGATACATCGTGTCTCGTATAGAACATAGCATACATGATAGATCTTATTGCGGATGCATAGGGAATCTTACTCATGCAAATCCTCTCATCTTCTGTGCGCGGACACATAGACTTCGAAAGGTGTATCCCATGCTTGATGGGTAGGAAACCTTTCTTGGATTCCGATATGCTAAACCTTTTTAGCACTCGATCTATATATGTAGACTATGAAAGACCAAGCAACCGTTTCGATCTATCTCTATAGATCTTAATCCCGAGGATGTAGGTTGCTTCTCCTAGGTCTTTCATGGAGAATGTCTTGGAATACCAAATCTTAACTGACTGTAAGACTGAAACATCATTTCGTATAAGTAATATGTCATCGACATACAATACTAGGAACACGACTTCACTCCCACTAACCTTCTTGTACACACAAGGTTCATCCGGATTTTGTGAGAAATCAAACATTTTGATTGTCTCATCAAAATGGATATTCCAACTCCTGGACTGTCGCAATTTGCATGCCTTGATTTTAACAACCGATGTGAAACCCTCAGGTTGTATCATATACATATCCTCGAGTAGGTTTCCATTAAGGAAAGTTGTTTTCACATCCATCTGCCATATCTCATAATCATAATGAGCCTCTATGGCCAGAAGCATCTGAATGGATTTAAGCATAGCAACAGGCGAATAGGTTTCGTCATAATCAACACCTTGCTTTTGACGATATCCTTTCATCGCCAATCTAACCTTATAGGTAATCACATTACCATCCATGTCGGTTTTCTTCTTGAAAACCCACTTTCACCCTATAGGCTTTATGCCTTCAGGTGGGTCAACCAAGTTCCAAACTTGGTTTTCATACATGGAATTCATTTTCGACTTCATGGCTTCAAGCCACTTATCCCTTTCTGAACTTGTCAGAACTTCTTCATAACTGGTAGGATCCTCATCATCAATGAGTAACACGTCATTCGATTCACTTACAAGAAATCCATATCTCTTAGGAATATTGCGTGTTCTACCAGATCTACAAAGATGTGGTGTCTCAATAGGTCTAGTCGATTGCTCATCACTATGAGTTATTGGTTGTTGTGCTTCACCAAGTATCTCGTCAATGGATAATTGAGTCTCTCGAGCCTCCTCAAGCTCGATGACACTCCCACTGTTTTCTTGCAAGAGAAACTTTTTCTCTAGAAACACAGTATGCCTTGAAACAAACACCTTTTGTTCCATAGGATGATAGAATTGGTAACCCCTTGTTTCCTTAGGATATCCAATAAATAGACATTTATCAGACTTAGCATCCAATTTGTCCGATACAGTCTGCTTCACATTAGCAGGTCAACCCCATATCTTCAAGTAAGATACATGAGGTTTCTTACTATTTCATATCTCATATGGAGTAGTAGAGACTACCTTGGTTGGCATTCTGTTTAACAAGTAAATAGTTGTCTGAAGTGCATAGACCCAAAAGGACTTGGGACGATTTGCATGATTCATCATTGACCTGACCATGTCCAACAAGATCCAGCTATGCCTCTCAGATACACCATTATGATGTGGTGTATATGGCAGAGTCCATTGAGACAATATACCATGGTCTCTTAGATAATCTAGAAACTCTTGACTTAAGTATTCACCACCTCGATCTGATCGAAGTTTTTTAATACTCTTGTCATGTTGTTTCTCTACTTCATTTCTGAATTTTTTAAACCTTTCAAAGGCTTCAGACTTGTGTTTCATCGAGAACGCATACCTAAACTATGAGTTATCATCAGTGAAGGTAATGAAGTAGCTATAGCCTCCCAAAGCTTGAGTTGACATAGGTCCACATACATCAGTATGTATTAGACCTAGCAACTCTTCCACTCGTTCAACTTTTCCTGTAAAAGGTAACTTAGTCATCTTGCCTTTTAAGCATGATTCGCATGTATTGTATGAATTCAATTCAAATGATTCCAGAATTCCACATCGGTGTAATTCGGACATGCATTTTTTGCATGCATGGCCAAGACGTCAATTCCACATGTAGGAGTCTAATTGATTATCCTTTCGAGCACGCTTGTTGCTCGCTTCGATATTGAAAATGTCACTGAATATGTCCAACATATAAATACCATTGCTCAAGGTTCCAGTCCCATAAAGTGCGCCATTCAAAGTTATATAACAACAATTGTTACTAAACGTCAAATGGTAACCATTTCTATTTAAGCAGGAAATAGAAACAATGTTCTTTATTAGAGAAGAAACACAATAGCAATTGTCCAGTTCTAAGACTAGTCCACTAGGGAGCTTCAGCAAATAAGTTCCGATGGTAACCGCAGCAACCTTTGCTCCATTGCCAACTGGCAAATTTGACTCCCCTCTGACGAGTCTTCTTCAATTCCTTAGCCCCTGTATGTCATTACATATATGTGAGCCACACCTAGTATCCAATACCCAAGTGTCTAAGGAAATAGAATGACAATCAATAACAAAATTACCTGAAGAGGACGGGGCATCGGATGCCTTCTTCTTCTTCACGGACTCAAGATAAATCTTGTAGTTTCTTCGCCAGTGGCCTTCTTTGCCATAATGATGGCAAGTGCCCTTTTGTGTTGGTTCTGCCTTCTTAGCCTTCTTATTCTTCCCTTTCTGCTATTCCTTTGACTTCCTCTTAGAACCTTTCTTTGAGGAATCAACTAACAGCACCGTCCCCTGCTCATGCTTCACAGAAGGCTCCACAGTCTTCAGCATGTTGAGCAGTACCACAGACGAACCTTGTTGCAACTCAAAGGTGAAGAGGAGCTTGGAGACTTTTTAACCTTTTGAATCTCACTTGCTCATCAACCAACTCATAAAGATGAAAGACTATGGTATGAGAATCCATATGCTAATGCAGATTCCGCAGCTCAAGTATCATCGCAGCTAGCATGATGCAACCCGCCATTTAAGAATCAATCACATGTTTCTGATAGGCCAACAATTGGTCCAGAGTTGCGTTATCACTAGGATGGGCGGAAAGAGGCTCTTCGAGGACATACGCAAGCTTTTCTGCCTTGAGAACAATTCTCAAGTTTCTAAGCTAGTCCAAGAAGTTCGACCCAGTCAATTTATTGGAATTCAAAATAGAGGACAAATTCAAAGACATCATGATCAAGCGATTAATCTAGAAATACAAAACGAGCATATATGAGAAAGATGATTTAAAATGCATCAATATACATTCAAAAATCCCATTCATTTTTTCAATTTCAAAAAACCCCAAAATCACTTTGGGAGATCGTAGCTCCATCTCCGAATGGGATGATATCCAACATAGATATGAACAACCTTGGAGAGAGTCCAACAAGCCATTTATAGCTACGATGGTAGGTATCAAATATACAGATTGCATATAACATATATGCAACTATCACAATGTGCTATCAACTAATTGAATGTTCACACATACATCGGGTTGTTAACTCATTAACAAGTATGTATCATATGCATAGCACCCAACTTCACCTCCCTTCACATCGACCTTGGAGAGAGTCCAACAAGCTGATGCTCTAGGTTAAAGCCAACCCATTAATCGAGAAATAGTTTTAATATGGTTAGAGTGCATTCAACCAATTAGCCCGACTTGGAGAGAGTCCAACAACCAAAGCTAACGATTGACCTCTGACTCTTACCTTATTAGTATTAAACTATTCCATGGTTTGAACATGTTCGGGTTTGAGCCGGGCATGGAGAGAGTCCAACAACCCAAACAAGAAACAGAACTCTGGTTCTAACCATATTAATGGAAGGTGTAGGCTTTAATATTGAGTAAAGGTTTTTATGTCTCATCCTCTTTGCATGCAAATAACTATTATCTACATGGCATGACATACATGACATACATCTACATGTCACGACACGCATGGCATAATGATATGCGTCTAATGCAATTACATGACATACAATTATGACATGTACAAAATTTCCTTATATGTCATAATTATTTATGGAAATAAAATATTTTTGAGATTTGATTCTCCAAATCAAATCATGATTAAATTAGGAAACAAATTTCCAAATCTAATCGCATATTTTATTTGTGGAAAGTGTTTGATTAAGGAAAGTTAAATTTAATTTAGGAAACAAATTTCCTAAATTGTCAAAACTATTTATGGAAATAAAATATATTTAAGATTGGATTCCCAAATCAAATCATGATTAAATTAGGAAATAAATTTCCAAATATAATCAAATATTTTATTTATGAAAAATGTTAATTTCCATAAATACATCAAACTTTCCTAAAGTAGAAGATTTCCATAAGTACTTCTAGACTTTCCAAAATTAAAAATTTCGATAAATACTTCTAACTTTCCAAAAGTAGAAAATTTCCATAAATACAATTATGACTATCACAAAACAATTTTATGATTATGTCAAAATACAACCTGGGCTCTGATACCACTGTTGGGTTTCCGGCGCCGCAACGAGTGTATGTTCGAACATGTTTCACAAACATGTGCACAGCGGAATAAATAAAAAGCAATAAATCTAAGTTATTACATCACACGCACCACACACATGCATAGTCAACATGTGTAGACATAACTGTAGTTTCAAATTTTGTAATAATAGGAAATTATTCTACGTATACCTGACGTATCACGTGTAGCGGGAAAGACATCAACCGGAGCGACCCTCGCTAGAATCGCTTCTATCCCTATCCACGCCGAGTATCTTCGGGATGACTTCACAAAGTCATGAGCCTTATCTTTGTATGAGTCACTAGCCTTGTGTCGAAGACGATGTGATCGAGAGAACATTACAATCCGAATAAAAAATCGGATTCAAAACCGAGTCACCAAAACTCGCTTCTCCGGAGAGATATTCATCAACCGTTTGACGAATCCTTCATCCTCCACCTATGCGGATTACCGGAGATCGAATCCCCAGCAAGGTAGCTGCTGTCGGAGCTCCAAATGTCGTCCAAATGACGCTCTGACAAGAAGGAAACAAGCTGTCCAGAAAACTGGACAGCTTTGGTAGAGAACTTGCGCCGGCCAAATAAGGAAAGTTAGGTGCTCACCTTGTCGCCGGAGCCAAGGAATATCATCGGAGGGTCGCCGGTAAGAGCTTGGACGCTGGCAACAACTTGGACGGCGGCACAAGGGCTGGGCGGCGGCAAGGGGTCGGGTGCCGACTACACAAGGAGAAGAGGGAGAGGGGGCGGCAAGATTAGGGTTGGGTTTTCTCAAAACCCTTAAGCCCTATTTTATAGAGAACATATTCTCCTAATGGTTATTGGTTCATAACAAAAAATCCGTTAACCCTCTCCATTAATTAAAGTTAAAATAAACCAAACCGATTAACTCCTACCTCCAACGTGGAGGAGTTCGTTAGTGATTTGCCCTCCGTGCATAGTCAAGGACCACTAGGGCTTTGGAGTAGTAGCCGAAGGCTACGAACCAAATAAAAAACTCTCGTGTCTTCTTTATTTTTATTGTTTTATTCTTTCCACTACGTAACTCAAGAGTCGAAACGAATGAAAGTTTTTATCGCTATTCACCCCCCCCCCTCTAGTGATCCGCTCGATCCAACAGATACACCTCGTACAAGGATTACAAAATTAATACAAGAATTATACAAGAAAATATGAATGAAATACAATAAAAGAAGTGAAGAACACTTTACAAAACACTTTTGAATGCTTGCTTATTGATTGCCTTGGACTAGCCTTGAAAGACTAGAAAGCACCAATTATTCCCCTTCAAATCGCCCAAGAAAATCGTTGCTAAATCCTCCCTTTCAAGCTCCCTTTAAAGCTTCAACTCGAGCTAATCTTGTTGGATCGAGAAGCATCGCTAGAGGGGAGAAAGGGTGAATAGCGAGCGTGAAAATTTTCATTTTGTTCGTTCGATATATGAGAAAGCACAGCGGAAAAATAAAGAGACAAGTTTATTTTTACTTGGTTCACAACCCAGCAGTTTCTAATCCAAGGCCCTAATGGTCCTAGACCGCATACGGAGGGAAAAGCACTATAAGATCTCCTCCTCATTGGAGGTAGGAGATAACGATCACAAAACCGTAAGTATGAGGATGAGGCAACAAGCCTACCTCACCTCGTTACAATTAAAACAAAGAATACAAAAGATATTACTTGCTGCTGCTGTCGACGATGAAGATGGAAGCTTGGCATCGCGTCGGCGTTATGATGGTGTTGGAGCTTTGGCGTTGTAGGAGCACTTGAGAATAATCTTGATTGATATTTGTGTTGGAATCCTCCCCTCCTTTTATAGAGTTTGGCCTCATAATAAGTCTCCTCATATTTCAGAACTAATCACGAGGTGGTACCAAATTTTATCGCGACGTGGTCACGTCAAATATTATCCGTTTTGATCTAGCACAAAAGGCTGATTCATCGCCATCAGTCGACTGATGCCTTCCATCGATCGATGAGCATCGATCGCCTAATGACCTGATCGCCACCGGCTGGCCACTTCCCTGCAATAAGAGGTTATCATGGAAAATGATAAATGCGATGGTTTCTTACCGTCCGATCTCGACCTAGACCTTCCACAGGAAGTCATAGTTGTTGGCAATGTGCTATACCTCGGAATGCTCATAGGCTCCCATGTCCCCGGATTAAAATTTTCACTAATGAAGACTAATCCGGATGGGATGAGTTTCCTAAGCACAACCAATTCGTCATCGTGCCAACGACTCGAGCGATCGCTTGAACAAACTAGTTGTTCAAGCAACCAAACTCTTCTAGTCGATTAGCCGCGGAAGAGACGACGGACGGATTGCCGGTTTTTGTGTTTCTTATTCGGGGTCCATGATTATACAAATACATGCAAATGTAAACTAGTATAATCAACATATACTAACATAAAGAACATAAGCTAGCATATCAAATAAGAACATGCAAAGAACAATAATAAAAGTTTATAAAACTTTTATACCTCTTGATCTTCTATCGTATGTCCTAACCTCCTTGTAGACTTTGTGTGGGCGAAGATCCTCCACAAGTTGAAGCATCCTAGATCATCTCCAATCCAAAGAAAGAAGAACTCTCTTTCCCTTCTTGCTTGAGCCAACCACCATTCCACAAAAGGATTGATGCCGCCGGCCCTAAGAATAGAGAGAACATAATGGAAACAACCAAGGTACCGAACTAGGGACAAACCCTTATTTTGGTGCCACCGGCCAAGATGGAGTGAAGAGGATAAAGGGAATATATTGGGCGCCGGCCACGGTGGAGGGAATAGAGGAAGGAGCCGGCCACAACCTAGGAAGAGGAAGAGCTCTTCTCCTATGGTTGCCGCCCACCTTCCTTGCATACCCTAGCCGCACAACCATAGGAGCCAAACCCTAATTAGGGTTTCCTCCTTAGGTCTTCTTGCCGCCCATCCAAGGTGGAAGGAGGAGATCTAAACCGGCCACCTTTCCTAGGAAGAAGAAGAACTCTTCCACAAGATGCCGCTTACCCTCCTTCCAAACCTTTGCCGCCCATGCAAAGGAGCCAAACCCTAATCAAATTAGGGTTTCCTCCTTAGGGTTTCTTTCCACCCAACCATGATGGAGAGAAGAGATCTAGGAGCTAGCCATCTTCAAGGAAGAAGAAGAGATCTTCCTCAAGTTGCCGCCCACTCATCTTCCAAGCCTTGGCCGGCCAACCCATAGGAGCCAAACCCTAATTAGGGTTTCCTCTTTAGGGTTGCTTGCTGCCCAAGCAATTGGAGGCTAAACCCTAATCTCCTTAGCATCCATCATCCAACATCAACCACTCTTTTTTTTCCGCCCAACCCATAGCCACCCTTTTATAGAACTTAGGAGAAAATTGGTTATTGATGAGGTAGCCAAAACTATAGGAACTAATTCCCAATTTTCTTGCCGCCCACCTTATCCAACCTTTCCTCTCCCTTTTATATAGAGTTAGGTTTAGGCCTTGGTTTAATCTCCACCGTCGGTTCTAGGGTTTTAATCTCAACCGTCAGATTTAGAGATTTAATCTCAACCGTCGGTTCTAGGGTTTTAATCCCAACCATCGGATCTAGAGATTTAATCTCAACCATCGGTTCTAGGGATTTAATCCTAACCGTCGGATCTAGAGATTTGTTTTCCATCATTTGATCTAGACTTCATGAGGTTTATATTAGGCTACGATAGAGACCATGAGGAGGAGTTGGGTCTTGGCCACCCGATGGATCGGAACCACACAAACTTGATCCATCAATGATGTTCCATTCCACTAGAGGATCATCATCGAACTACCTCACCAACCCCCATAAATTAATATGGGCTCCATATATTATTTGTACATCCATCTCCCCGTGTTTAAGATATCGAATGTCCGTCAATTGATTGATTTACTGACCATCAATCAATTAACATCTAACTCCTCGAGTAGTACCACTCAACCTTATCATCATGTTGACTAAGTCAACCTGCAGGGTTTACATGATGAACCTTATGAGCTCCTCAAGGGGACATCATCAACCTAATACATAGGACACGGATTCCTCCTATAATCAACGACACACCATGTAAATAATATCATTTCCCAACTTACCGGGCATATTGATTTAATCCATAGAAATCTCACCCTCTGGTAAATCAAAGAAATAAATACTAAGTACATGTGTCCGTTATTATATAGGGATTAGGAGCATGTACAACATAATATCCGAGGTCCGATTCAATTATGTAGTCAGCAATAAATTGAATCACCTCTATGTCGGTCCTGCTCAATACACCTAAGTGTACTAGTGTAACTCTATGTTCAAGACAAAACAATACCAAGCTACACTACAACCATGCAAATGGTTTATCCAAAACCATCTTGGTTGTGAGCCTTTACTTATATTCTACAAGGGACTGATAACATGATCTTCTGTGCCGCACCCAGGCACCATGTTATCTACAATGTAAAATATTAGACAATATGCACACATATAAATATAACGTGCAAACAATGATCATGTGATTCTTATTTCAAAATAAAGATGTCCATACAAAAGAGCTAGGCTTTCAGTATACATCCCAACAATAGTCGGATCGCCGCTACGGTCGTCCCCGTACAGAGGACATGACCTTACCATCTCTCACTCACACGAGCTTACCTCTAGTCCTTTAAGATCTGTCGCTTTGCTTCTGGTCATCCACCTAGGTTTTTCAACTCCCACGAAGTTCCCTCGGTGTTGCCCGACCACCACTGCTCACTCTGGGTGTCACTGAACTTTGGCTTAGCTTAGCCTTTCTGCACACTTGATTTAGCTCATGAGAACCCGATGTAAACTTAACTTTGTGTCTTTGCTATAATCAAAACACAGGTTCGATTATCTGGTGCCCCTGCACCAACAATCTCCCCCTTTTTTTATCTATGGCAAACTAACACAAAGTTAAGGGAAATTAAAGCATAAAATAAGTATAGTAAATGATGACTGTCATTTCCAAAAACTCCCCCTTAACCAAAACACCCCCTTAAGCCTAGGTGACTTTTGAAAGAGATACTTTAATTTTCAAAATTAAATTTTATGTTACTTGTTAGTAATATATGAGAGATGTCCTAAGGCAATCGCCTTATGTTTGAACCACTTATATGATAAATAAAGATTCACTATTTGAGTATACATGTTTTCATGTATTTGATTAGATCTTAAACTCATTTACTGAATGTCCATAATACGATTCACAGCATGAGAGAATTTGTGATTGGATCACAACTAGTGAGTATCTCTACATGTGTAATTGTGATGTATCGGAATTATCCTTAGTCGATGAATTGATGGATTTGGACACCATTGATTATGTCGAGACTAGCACGAGGTATACTCCTTGGTGTATCCAAGCAGCTGATTCTCACTGGCTGGAGACATTGTGATGTCCGGAGTTAATCGTGGATGCTAGTTATGGTAACTAGTTCATTGGAGTGACCAGCCGTAAGACTTCATATGGTTCTCTGCATATGTAGATATGTCAATGAAGTTCTTACTGCAGCTTAAGTGCAATGTTCCTTTGACTTGCGGTATTCAAGTCATCTTGATCATAAAGACTTATGCTTTGACATCTTAAGCAAGCATCTCTGAGGAGATGTGGACCCGGGATGATTGGGTATAAGTAGAAGTGATCGAAGGTGTATGAATAGCCTATAAAGGAATCACCACTCCTTGCGAGGAGATGTATACCCATGGCCTCTTGTCGGATTGTTACTAAAGTCTTTGGCCAAAGCATTACATGTTTAGAGTAAGGTACTCTTCGATACATGTGCATTAACTAGAATCCGTAGGATGAGGAAATGATACTTGGGCTAGGTGTGACGTAGTCAGCCTAGTGGGGAATGACACTATAGACCATGTCCAGAACCAAGTGGGTATAAGATGAGTGAAGGGAATGGGGCACGGTTCATTCGAGCTGCTGAAGGGTTTCAGAAATAGTTCTGGATCAACTGTTGATCTTTTCGGTTAATTGGGGATCATGATGTACTACTAGGTGCCACACATGATCGTTCTATAATTAATTGTTAATTATAGATGACCAACATAAACTGAGAACCTATTTGGTCACACGCACAATGAGCATAATCCGAAGGATTTAAAACGAGCTTGAGAATGAGATTCTTAGACCGAGAGAAACTAGATTTGGTTGGACCAAATAAGAAGCGAGCATGAAATCGTTTCAGTCGTAATGGAAGCGTGGATGGGCCGTGTCTTATTAAGACATGATGGATGAACAAAATTGGTTTGGTTCTAATCCAATGGAGGAGAATAAACCAAAGGGGTTTGGTTTGTTTTAAACGAATGAACCAAAGTTGGTTCGATTCATTTTAACTTAAAATAGACCAACATGGTTTGGTTTATTTTAACTTAAATTAATGGAGTGGGTTAACGAGCTTTTGGTTATGATCCGATAACCATTAAGAGAATTTGTTCTCTATAAAATAGGGCTTAAGGGTTTTGTTAAGCCCTAATCCAAGCAATCCACAAGTTGTCGCCCACCCCACCTCTCCTCTAGTGGTCGGCGCCCAACCCTAGTCGCCGCCCAGCTTTGTGCCGCCGTCCAAGCTATTTGCCGGTGTCCAAGCTTCTGCCGGTGACCCTCCGGTGACCCTCTAGTGATCTTCTTTGTGTCCGGTGACAAGGTGAGCATCAAGCTTCCTTATTTGGCCGGCCTCTATTCCTCCACCAAAACTCTCAAGTTTTCTGGATAGCTTGTTTATTTTGTGTCGGAGCATCGTTTGGACAACGTTCGGTGCTCCGACAGTGGCTTCCTTGCCGGGGATTCGATCTCCGATAATCCTCATAGGTGGAGGACGAAGGATTCGTCAAACGGTTGACGAATACCTCTCCGGAGAAGCGAGTTTTTGAGGACTCATTTTGATTCAGATCATGATCTTCTCTCGATCACATCATCTTCAACACGAGGCTAGTAACTCGTACGAAGACGAGCCTCGTGACTTTGTGATGTCATCCTGAAGATACTCGACGTGGATACGGATAGAGACGATTCTAGCGAGGATCGTTCCAGTTGATGTCTTTCCCGCTACACGTGATACGTCAGGTATACATAGTATAAATTTCCTTTTATTGTAAAATTTGAATTTATGGTTATGTATACACATGTTGTACTATGCATGCGTGTGATGTGTGTGTTGTAATAAATTAGATTTATTATTTTTATTTCTTCCGTTGTGCACATGTTTACGAAACATGTTCGAACACACACTCGTCGCGGTGCCGCAAACCCAACAGTGGTATCAGAGCCCAGGTTGTGTTTTGACATAATAGTAAAATTGTTTTGCGATAGTCGTAATGGTATTTATGGAAATTTTCTACTTTTGGAACATTCGAAATATTTATGGAAATTTTTAATTTTAGAAAGTCTAGAAGTATTTATGGAAATCTTCTACTTTTGAAAAGTTAGAAGTATTTATGGAAATTGATATTTTCCATAAATATAATATTTGATTAGATTTAGAAATATGTTTCCTAATTTAATCATGATTTGATTTGGGAAATCAAATCTTAAAATATTTTATTTCCATAAGTAGTTTTGATGATCTAGGAAATTTATTTCCTAAATTGACTTTCCTTAATCAACACTTTCCATAAATAAAATATGTGATTAGATTTGGAAATTTGTTTCCTAATTTAATCATGATTTGATTTGGAGAATCAAATCTCAAAAATATTTTATTTCCATAAATAATTATGACACATAAGAAAATTCTGTACATGTCATAATTGTATGTCATGTAATTGCATTAGATGCATATCATTATGCCATGCGTGTGTGACATGTAGATGTATGTCATGTATGTCATGCCATGTAGATAATAGTTATTTGCATGCAAAGAGGATGAGACATAAAAACCTTTACTCAATATTAAAGCCTACATCTTCCATTAATATTGTTAGAACCAGAGTTCCATTTCTTGTTTGGGTTGTTGGACTCTCTCCAAGCCCGGCTCGAACCCGAACATGTTCAAACCATAGAATAGTTTAATACTAATATGGTAAGAGCCAGAGGTCAATCGTTAGCTTTGGTTGTTGGACTCTCTCCAAGCCGGGCTAATTGGTTGAATGTGCTCTAACCATATTAAAACTATTTCTCGATTAATGGGTTGGCTTTAACCTGGAGCATCGGCTTGTTGGACTCTCTCCAAGGTCGATGTGAAGGGAGGTGAAGTTGGGTGATATGCATATGATGCATACTTGTTAATGTGTTAACAACCCGATGTATGTGTGAACATTCAATTAGTTGATAGCACATTGTGATAGTTGCATATACGTGATATGCAATCGATATATTTGATACCTATCATCATAGTTATGAATGGCTTATTGAACTCTCTCCAAGGTTGTTCATATCTATGTTGGATATCAGCCCATTGGGAGATGGACCTACGATCTCCCGAAGTGATTTTGGGGTTTTGAAATTCGAAAAATGAATGAGATTTATGAATGTATATTGATGCATTTTAAATCATCTTTCTCATATATGCTCGTTTTGTATTTCTAAGTTAATCTATTGATCATGATGTCTTTGAATTTGTGTTCGATTTTGGATTCGAATAAATTGACTGGGCCAAACTTCTTGAACTGGCTTAGAAACTTGAGAATTGTTCTCAATGTTGAAAAGCTTGCGAATGTCCTCGAAGCGCCTCTTCCCGCCCGTCCTAGTGACAATGCAACTCTGGACCAATTGTTGGCCTATCAGAAACATGTGACTGATCCTGAAATGATGAGTTGCATCATGCAAGCCATAATGGTACCTGAGCTGCGGAAGCAGCATGAGCATATGGATTCTCATACCATAGTCTTTCATCTTTATGAGTTGTTTGATGAGCAAGTGAGATTCAAAAGGTTCGATGTCTCCAAGCTCCTCTTCACCTATGAGATGCAAGAAGGTTCATCTGTGGTACTGCTCAACATGCAGAAGACTGTGGAGCCTTCTGAGAAGCATGAGCAGGGGACGGTGCTATTAGTTGATTCCTCGAAGAAAGGTTCTAGGAGGAAGTCAAAGGAACAACAAAAGGGGAAGAAGAAAAAGGCTAAAAAGGAAGAACAAGCTCAAAAGGGCACTTGCCATCATTATGGCAAGGAGGGCCATTGGCGAAGAAATTGCAAGATTTATCTTTAGTTCGTGAAGAAGAATAAGGCATCGGATGCCCCATTTTCTTCAGATATCTTCGTTATTGATTGTCATTCTATTTCCTCAAACACTTGGGTATTGGATACTGGGTCTGGCTCACATTTATGTAATGACATACATGGGCTAAGTAATAGAAGAAGACTCGTCAAGGGAGAGTCAAATTTAAGTGTTGGGAATGGAGAAAAGGTTGTTGCACTCGCCATCGGAACGTATTTGTTAAAACTCCCTACAGAACTTGTCTTAGAACTAGACAATTGCTTTTATGTTCCTTCATTGATAAAGAACATCATTTCTATTTCTTGTTGAAAAAGAAATGGTTACCATTTGACTTTTAGTAACAATTGTTGTTACATAACTTTTAATGGCGTACTTTATCGAACTGGAACTTTGAGCAATGGTATTTATACATTGGACGTATCCAGTGATATTTTCAATATCGAAGTGAGCAACAAGCGTGCTCGAAAGGATAATCAATTAGACTCCTACACGTGGCATTGTCGTCTTGGCCATGCAAGCAAGAAACGCATGTCCGAATTACACTGATGTGGAATTCTGGAATCGTTTGAATTGGATTCATACGATACATGCGAATCTTGCTTAAAAGGCAAGATGACTAAGTTACCTTTTACAGTAAAAGGTGAACGAGTGGGAGAGTTGCTAGGTCTAATACATACTGATGTATGTGGACCTATGTCAATTCAAGCTTTAGGAGGCTATAGCTACTTCATTACCTTCACCAATGATCACTCACGGTTTGGGTATGTGTTCTTGATGAAACACAAGTCTGAAGCCTTTGAAAGGTTTAAAGAATTCAGAAATGAAGTAGAGAAACAACATGACAAGAGTATTAAAATACTTCGATCAGATCGAGGTAGTGAATACTTAAGTCAAGAGTTTCTTGATTATCTAAGAGACAATGGTATATTGTCTCAATGGACTCAGCCATATACACCACAACATAATGGTGTATCTGAGAGGCATAATCGGACCTTGTTGGACATGGTCAGGTCAATGATGAATCATCCGAATCTTCCCAAGTCCTTTTGGGGCTATGCACTTTAGACAACTGTTTACTTGTTAAACAGAATGTAAACCAAGTTAGTCTCTACTACTCCATATGATATATGGAATAGTAAGAAACCTCATATATCTTACTTGAAGATATGGGGTTGTCCTCCTTATGTGAAGCGGACTGTATCAGACAAACTGGATGCTAAGTCTGATAAATGTCTATTTATTGGATACCCTAAGGAAAAAAGGGGTTACCAATTCTATCATCCTATGGAACAAAAGGTGTTTGTTTCAAGGCATGCTGTGTTTTTAGAGAAAGAGTTTTTCTTGCAAGAAAACAGTGGGAGTGTCATCGAGCTTGAGGAGGCTCGAGAGACTCAAATAGACATTGATGAGATACCTGGTAAAGCACAACAGCCGATAACTCATAGTGATGAGTAATCAGCTGGACCTATTGAAACACCACATGTTTGTAGATCTGGTAGAACATGCAACATTCCTGAGAGATATGGATTTCTCGTAAGTGAATCGAACGATGTGTTCCTCATTGATGATGAGAAGCTTACCAGTTATGAAGAAGTTCTGACAAGTTCAGAAAGGGATAAGTGGCTTAAAGCCATGAAGTCGGAAATGAATTCCATGTATGAAAACTAAGTTTTGAACTTGGTTGACCCACCTGAAGGCATCAAGCCTATAGGGTGCACGTGGGTTTTCAAGAAGAAAACTGACATGGATGGTAATGTTATTACCTATAAGGCTAGATTAGTGGCGAAAGGATATCGTCAAAAGCAAGGTGTTGATTATGACGAAACCTATTCGCCAGTAGCTATGCTTAAATCCATTCGGATGCTCCTGGCCATAGCGGCTCATTATGATTATGAGATATGACAGATGGATGTGAAAACAACTTTCCTTAATGTTAACCTGCTCGAGGACGTGTATATGATACAGCCTGAGGGTTTCACATAGGTTGATAAAACCAAGGTATGCAAATTGCGACGGTCCATATATGGATTGAAGCAAGCATCCAGGAGCTGGAATATCCGTTTTGATGAGACAATCAAAAAGTTTGATTTCTCACAAAATCCAGACAAACCTTGTGTGTACAAGAAGGTTAGTGGGAGTGCAGTCGTGTTCCTAGTATTGTATGTCGATGACATATTACTTATAGGAAACAACATTTCTGTCTTACAATCAGTTAAGATTTGGTTGTCCAAGACATTCTCCATGAAAGACCTGGGAGAAGCAACCTACATCATCGGGATTAAGATCTATAGAGATAGATCGAAACAGTTGCTTGGTCTTTCGCAGTCTACATATATAGACCGAGTGCTAAAGAGGTTTCCTACCCATCAGGCATGGGATACACCTTTCGAAGTCTGTGTCCGCGCAGAGAAGATGAGAGGATTTGCATGAGTAAGATTCCCTATGCATCCGCAATAGGATCTATCATGTATGTTATGTTATGTATGAGGCCCGATGTATCGTATGCTCTGAATGTCACGAGCAGATACCAGTCTGATCCAGGAATGGATCATTGGGTGACTGTTAAGACGATCCTTAAGTACTTAAGAAGAACTAAGGATACGTTCCTAATATATGGAGAAGGGTACATGGTGATACGTGGGTATACGGATGCCAGCTCCAGATAGACAAGGATGATTCCATGTCTCAGTCTAGGTATGTGTTCACCTGGAATGGAGGCACAATAAGTTGGAAAGGTTCCAAGCTTGACACTATAGCGGATTCTGCCACTAAGGAAGAATACATTGCAGCTTTGGAAGCAGCAAAGGAAGCGGTTTGGATCAAGAAGTTGATCTCTGAACTTGATGTGGTCTCATCAATGATCCAAACATGTGCTTCGCCGCTATCATCTGATCAGAGAGATCATTCGTAGGAAGGAAATACAAATCGAAAAAATACCCACTAAAAGAAACTTAGCGGATCCTTTGACTAATGCCTTACCTCAAAGTAAGTTTGAGGGTCATGTTAGAGCCTATGGTATTGGATACCGTAGCGATTGGCATTAGGCCAAGTGGGAGTTTGTTAGTAATATATGAGAGATGTCCTAAGGCAATCGCCTTATGTTTGAACCATTTATATGATAAATGAAGATTCACTATTTAAGTATACATGTTTTCTTGTATTTGATTAGATCATAAACTCATTAACTGAATGTCCATGATATGATTCACAGCATGAGAGAATTTGTGATTGGAACACAACTAGTGAGTATCTCTACATGTGTAATTGTGATGTATCGAAATTATTTCTAGTCGATGAATTGATGGATTTGGACACCATTGATTCTATTGAGACTAGCACGAGGTATACTCCTTAGTGTATCCAAGTAGCTGATTCTCACTAGCTGGAGATATTGTGATGTCCGGAGTTAATCGTGGATGCTAGTTATGGTAACTAGTTCATTGGGGTGACCAGCCGTAAGACTTCATATGGTTCTCTGCATATATAGATATGTCAATTAAGTTCTTACTGTAGCTTAAGTGCGATGCTCCTTTGACTTGTGGTATTCAAGTCATCTTGATCATAAAGACTTATGCTTTGACATCTTAAGCAAGCATCTCTAAGGAGATGTGGACCGAGGTGATGAACGGGTACATCGAGCGGCTAGCCACCCTCGGTTTTGTGATGGATCATGAGTTAAGTATTGACTTAATTCTGCATTGTTTGCCCAATAGTTTCTCACAATTTGTGATGAACTATCGGATGAACAAAATAGAATCCACGATTCCCGAGCTCCTCAATATACTGAAGCTGTTGAGTTTCCGGCACCGCGGCGTGTATGTGTTCGATCATGTTTCGTAAACATGAACACAGCGGAAGCAATAAAAATAATAAATCTACATTTATTACAACACACACAACACACGCATGCATATTACAACAAGTGTAGACATAACCGTAAATTTAAATTTGCAATAAAAGGAAATTTATCTACGTTATACCTTTCGTATGACGTGTAGCGGGAACGCGGCATCAGCGGAGCGATCCTCGCTAGAATCGTCTCTATCGTATCCACGCCGAGTTCCTCGGGATGACCGCTAAGCCACGAGCCGTCTTGCGGGTTACTAGCCTCGTGTTGAAGGCGGCGTGATCGAGATGATCACGATCCGAATCCAAATTCGGATCCTAATACGAGTTCTCAAAACTCGCTTCTCCGGAGAGGTATTCGTCAACCGATTGATGAATCCTTCGTCCTCCACCTTAGAGGATTACCGGAGTTCGAATCCCCGGTAAGTTAACCGCTGCCGGAGCTCTAACCGTCGTCCAAACGACTCTCCGACGAGAGGAGAATAAGCTGTCCAGAAAACTGGACAGCTTGGTGGAGGAGTAGGCGCCGGCCAAAACAAGGAAGCCAAGTGCTCACCTTTTCACCGAAGCCTAGGAAGATCACCGGAGGGTCGCCGGAGGATCACCGGCTGAAGCTTGGGCCACAGGAGCTATATGGCAGCACAACAAGCTGGGCAATGGAGGTTGGGCGGCACAACTAGGTTGGGCGGCAACTCCAAGCTAGGGTTTTGGATTAGGGCTTAATTATCCATTAAGCCCTCTTTTATAGAGAACTAATTCTCTTAATGGTTATTGGATCATAACCATTAGGCCCGTTAACCCGTTCCATTAAGATAAGTTAAAATAAACCAAACCATGATGGTTTATTTTAAGTTAAAACGAACCGAACCAACTTTTGGTTCATTCGTTTAAAATAAACCAAACCCTTTGGTTTATTCTCCTCCATTGGATTAGAACCAAACCATTTTGGTTCGTCCATTATGTCTTCATAAGACACGGCCCATCCACGCTTCCATTGCGACTGAAACGATTTCATGCTCGCTTTATGTTTGGTCCAACCAAACCTAGTTTCTCTCGGTCTGAGAATCCCATTCTCAAGCTCGTTTTAAATCCTTTGGATTACGCTCGTTGTGCGTGTGACCAAATAGGTTCTCGGTTTATGTTGGCCGTCTATAATTAACCATTAATTATAGAACGATCATGAGTGGCACCTAGTAGTACATCATGATCCCCAATTAACCGAAAAGATCAACGGTTGATCGAGAACTATTTCTGAAACCCTTCAGTAGCTCGAATGAATCGTGCCCCATTCCCTTCACTCATCTTATACCCACTTGGTTCAGGACATGGTCTATTGTGTCAGTCCCCACTAGGCTGACTACGTCACACCTAGCCCAAGTATCATTTCCTCGTCCTACGGATTCTAGTTACTCCACATGTATCGAAGAGTACCTTACTCTAAACATGTAATGCTTTGTCCAAAGACTTTAGTAACAATCCGACGAGAGGCCATGGGTATACATCTCCTCGCAAGGAGTGGTGAATCCTTTATAGGCTATTCAAACACCTTCGATCACTTCGACTTATACCCAATCATCCCGGGTCCACATCTCCTTAGAGATGCTTGCTTAAGATGTCAAAGCATAAGTCTCTATGATCAAGATGACTTGAATACCGCAAGTCAAAGGAACATCGCACTTAAGACACAGTAAGAACTTCATTGACATATCTATATATGCAGAGAACCATATGAAGTCTTACGGCTGGTCACTCCAATGAACTAGTTGTCATAACTAGCATCCATGATTAACTCGGGACATTACTATGTCTCCAGCCAGTGAGAATCAGCTGCTTGGATACACCAAGGAGTATACCTCGTGCTAGTCTCGACAGAATTGATGGTGTCCAAATCCATCAATTTATCGACTAGGGATAATTCCGATACATCACAATTACACATGTAGAGATACTCACTAGTTGTGATCCAATCACAAATTCTCTCATGCTGTGAATCGTATCGTGGACATTCAGTAAATGAGTTTAAGATCCAATCAAATACATAAAACATGTATACTCAAATAGTGAATCTTCATTTATCATATAAATGGTTCATACATAAAGCGATTGCCTTAGGACATCTCTCATATATTACTAACGACTCCACTTGGCCTAATGCCAATCGTTAGCTCGAACATGACCCTCAAACTTATTTTGAGGTAATGCCTTAGTCAAGGGATCCGCTAAGTTCCTTTCAGTGGGAATTTTCTCGATTTGTATTTCGTTCCTACTGATGATCTCTCTGATTTGATGATAGCGGCGAAGCACATGTTTGGATCATTGATAAGACCACATCAAGTTCAAAGATGAACTTCTTGATCCAAACCGCTTCCTTTGCCGCTTCCAAAGCTGCAATGTATTCTGCCTTAGTGGCAGAATCTACTATAGTGTCAAGCTTGGAACCTTTCCAACTTATTGCGCCACCTTTCCAGGTGAATACATACCCAAACTGAGACATGGAATCATCCTTGTCTGTCTGGAGCTGGCATTCGTATACCCACGTATCACCATGTACCCTTCTCCATCTATTAGGAACACATCCTTAGTTCTTCTTAAGTACTTAAGGATCGTCTTAACAGCCGCCCAATGATCCATTCCTGGATCGGACTGGTATCTGCTCGTGACACTTAGAGCGTACGATACATCGGGCCTTGTACATAACATAGCATACATGATAGATCCTATTGCGGATGCATAGGGAATCTTACTCATGCAAATCCTCTCGTCTTCTGTGCATGGACACATAGACTTCGAAAGGTGTACCCCATGCCTGATGGATAAGAAACCTTTCTTGGATTCCGACATGCTAAACCTCTTTAGCACTCGGTCTATATATGTAGACTGCGAAAGACCAAGCAACCATTTCGATCTATCTCTATAGATCTTAATCCCGAGGATGTAGGTTGCTTCTCCCAGGTCTTTCATGGAGAATGTCTTGGATAACCAAACCTTCACTGACTGTAAGATTGAAACATCATTTCCTATAAGTAGTATGTCATCGACATACAATACTAGGAACACGACTGCACTCCCACTAACCTTCTTGTACACACAAGGTTCGTCTGGATTTTGTGAGAAATCAAACTTTTGATTGTCTCATCAAAACGGATATTCCAGCTCCTGGATGCTTGCTTCAATCCATAAATGGACCGTCGCAATTTGCATACCTTGGTTTTATCAACCGATGTGAAACCCTCAGGTTGTATCATATACACGTCCTCGAGCAGGTTTCCATTAAGGAAAGCTATTTTCACATCCATCTGCCATATCTCATAATCATAATGAGCCGCTATGGCCAGGAGCATCCGAATGGATTTAAGCATAGCTACAGGCGAATAGGTTTCGTCATAATCAACACCTTGTTTTTGACGATATCCTTTCGCCACCAATCTAGCCTTATAGGTAATCACATTACCATCCATGTCGGTTTTCTTCTTGAAAACCCATTTGCACCCTATAGGCTTTATGCCTTCAGGTGGGTCAACCAAGTTCCAAACTTGGTTTTCGTACATGGAATCCATTTCCGACTTCATGGCACCAAGCCACTTATCCCTTTCTGAACTTGTCAGCACTTCTTCATAACTGGTAGGCTCCTCATCATCAATGAGTAACACGTCGTTCGATTCACTTACGAGAAATCCATATCTCTCAGGAATATTGCGTGTTCTACCAGATCTACGAAGATGTGGTGTTACAATAGGTCCAGTCGATTGCTCATCACTATGAGTTGTCGGCTGTTGTGCTTCACCAGGTATCTCATCAATGTCTATTTGAGTCTCTCGAGCCTCCTCAAGCTCGACGACACTCCCACTGTTTTCTTGCAAGAGAAACTCTTTCTCTAGAAACACAGCATGCCTTGAAACAAACACCTTTTGTTCCACAGGATGATAGAATTGGTAACCCCTTGTTTCCTTAGAGTATCCAATAAATAGACATTTATCAGACTTAGCATCCAATTTGTCTGATACAGACCGCTTCACATAAGCAGGACAACCCCATATCTTCAAGTAAGATACATGAGGTTTCTTACTATTCCATATCTCATATGGAGTAGTTGAGACTACCTTAGTAGGCATTCTGTTTAACAAGTAAACAGCTGTCTGAAGTGCATAACCCCAAAAGGACTTGGGAAGAGTCGCATGATTCATCATTGACCTGACCATGTCCAACAAGGTCCGGTTACGCCTCTCAGATACACCATTATGCTGTGGTGTATATGGCGGAGTCCATTGAGACAATATACCATTGTCTCTTAGATAATCAAGAAACTCCTGACTCAAGTATTCACCACCTCGATCCGATCGAAGTATTTTAATACTCTTGTCATGTTGTTTCTCTACTTCATTTCTGAATTCTTTGAACCTTTCAAAGGCTTCAGACTTGTGTTTCATCAAGAACACATACCCAAACCGTGAATGATCATCGGTGAAGGTAATGAAGTAGCTATAGCCTCCTAAAGCTTGAGTTGACATAGGTCCACATACATCAGTATGTATTAGACCTAGTAACTCTCCCACTCGTTCACCTTTTCAGTAAAAGGTAACTTAGTCATCTTGCCTTGTAAGCATGATTCGCATGTATCGTATGAATCCAATTCAAACGATTCCAGAATTCCACATCGGTGTAATTCGGACATGCGTTTCTTGCTTATATGGCCAAGACGACAATGCTACATATGAGAGTCTAATTTATTATCCTTTCGAGCACGCTTGTTGCTCGCTTCGATATTGAAGATGTCCTTTGGATCGAGCGTATAAACACCATTGCTTAAAGTTCCAGTCCCATAAAGAACTCCATTCAAAGTTATGTAACAACAATTGTTACTAAAAGTCAAATGGTACCCATTTCTATTTAAACAAGAAATAGAAATGATGTTCTTTATCAACGAAGGAACATAAAAGCAATTGTCCAGTTCTAAGACAAGTCTGTGGGAGTTTCAACAAATGCGTTCAATGGCGAGTGCAGCAACCTTTGCTCCATTCCCAACACGCAAATTTGACTCTCCCTTGACGAGTCTTCTTCTATTCCTTAGCCCATGTATGTCATTACATATGTGTGAGCCACACCCAGTATCCAATACCCAAGTGTTTGAGGAAATAGAATGACAATCAATAACGAAGATATCTGAAGAAGATGGGGCATCCGATGCCTTATTCTTCTTCACAGACTCAAGATAAATCTTGCACTTTCTTCGCAAATGGCTCTCCTTGCCATAATGATGGCAAGTTTCCTTTTGTGCTAGTTCTACCTTCTTAGCCCTTCTCTTCTTTCCCTTCTGCTGTTCCTTTGACTTCCTGTTAGAACCTTTCTTCGAGGAATCAACTAACAGCACCGTCCCCTGCTCATGCTTCTCAGAAGACTCCACAGTCTTCAGCATATTGAGCAGTACCACAGATGAACCTTCTAGCATCTCAGAGGTGAAAAGGAGCTTTGAGATTTCGAACCTTTCGAATCTCACTTGCTCATCAACCAACTCACAAAGATGAAGGACTACGATATGAGCATCCATATGCTCATGCTGCTTTTCGTAGCTTGGGTTCCATCGCGGTTAGCATGATGCAACTTGTCAGTTCAGAATCATTCACATGTTTCTGATAGACCAACAATTGGTCCGGAGTTGCATCGTCACTAGGATGGGCGGGAAGAGGTGCTTCGAGGACATTTGCAAGCTTTTCAACCTTGAGAACAATTCTCAAGCTTCTAAGCCAGTCCAAGAAGCTCGGCCCAGTCAATTTATTCGAATCCAAAATGGAACGCAAATTCAAAGACATCATGATCAATCTTAGAAATACAAAATGAGCATATATGAGAAAAATGATTTTTAATATGCATCAATATACATTTATAAATCCCATTCATTTTTTCGAATTTCAAAAACCCCAAAATCACTTCGGGAGATCGTAGGTCCATCTCCGAATGGGCTGATATCCATCATAGTTATGAACAACCTTGGAGAGAGTCCAACAAGCCATTCATAACTACGACGGTAGGTCTCAACTATACCGATTGCATATCACGTATATGCAACTATCACAATGTGCTATCAACTAATTGAATGTTCACACATACATCGGGTTGTTAACACATTAACAAGTATGCATCATATGCATAGCACCCAACTTCACCTCCCTTTACATCGACCTTGGAGAGAGTCCAACAAGCCGATGCTCCAAGTTAAAGCCAACCCATTAATCGGGAAATAGTTTTAATATGGTTAGAGCGCATTCAACCAATTAGCCCAGCTTGGAGAGAGTCCAACTACCAAAGATAACGATTGACCTCTGACTCTTACCATATTAGTATCAAACTATTCCATGGTTTGAACATGTTCGGGTTCGAGCCGGGCTTGGAGAGAGTCCAACAACCCAAACAAGAAATGGAACTCTGGTTCTAACCATATTAATGGAAGGTGTAGGCTTTAATATTGTTTAAGGGTTTTTATGTCTCATCCTCTTTGCATGCAAATAACCATTATCTACATGGCATGACATACATGGCATACATCTACATGTCAGACACGCATGGCATAATGTTATGCATCTAATGCAATTACATGGCATACAATTATGTCATGTATATAATTTCCTTATATATCATAACTATTTATGGAAATAAAATATGTTTAAGATTTGATTCTCCAAATGAAATCATAATTAAATTAGGAAACAAATTTCCAAATCTAATCACTTATTTTATTCATGGAATTATTTAATTAAGGAAAATCTATTTAGGAAACCAATTTCCTAAATCATTAAAACTACTTATGGAAATAAAATATTTAAAGATTTGATTTCCCAAATAAAATCATGATTAAATTAGGAAACAAATTTTCAGAATCTAATCAAATATTTTATTTATGGAAAATATCAATTTCCATAAATACTTCCAACTTTCCAAAAGTGGAAGATTTCCATAAATACTTCTAGACTTTCCAAAATTGAAAAATTTCCATAAATACTTCTAAATTTCAAAAATTAGAAAATTTCCAGAAATACATTATGACTATCGCAAAACCATTTTTACGATTATGTCGAAACACAACCTGGGCTCTGATACCACTGTTGGGTTTCCGGCACCGCGGCGTGTGTGTGTTCGATCATGTTTCGCAAACATGAGGACAACAGAAGCAATAAAAATAATAAATCTACATTTATTACAATAAGTGTAGACATAACTGTAAATTTAAATTTGTAATAAAAGGAAATTTATCTACGTTATACCTTTCGTATGACGTGTAGCGGGAACGGCATCAACCGGAACGATCCTCGCTAGAATCATCTCTATCCGTATCCACGCCGAGTTCCTCGGGATGACTTCGCTAAGCCACAAGCTTCGTCTTCGTACGGGTTACTAGCCTCGTGTTAAAGACGACGTGATCGAGAGATGATCACGATCCGAATCCAAATTCGGATCCTAATACGAGTTCTCAAAACTCGCTTCTCCGGAGAGGTATTCGTCAACCAATTGACGAATCCTTCATCCTCCACCTCAGAGGATTACCGGAGATCGAATCCCCGGTAAGTTAACTGCTGCCGGCGCTCTAACCGTTGTCCAAACGATGCTCTAACGAGAGGAGAAGAAGCTGTCCAGGAAACTGGACAGCTTGGTGAAGGAGTAGGCGCCGGCCAAAACAAGGAAGCCAAGTGCTCACCTTTTCACCGAAGCCTAGGAAGATCACCGGAGGGTCGCCGGAGGATCACCAGCTGAAGCTTGGACGCCGGCAAGGAGCTTGACGGCAGCACAACAAGCTGGACGGCAATGGAGGTTGGGCGGCACAACTAGGTTGGGCGGCAACTCCAATCTAGGGGTTTTGGATTAGGGCTTAATTATCCATTAAGCCCTCTTTTATAGTGAACTAATTCTCTTAATGGTTATTGGATCATAACCATTTGGCCCGTTAACCCGCTCCATTAAGATAAGTTAAAATAAACCAAACAATGATGGTTTATTTTAAGTTAAAACGAACCGAACAAACTTTTGGTTCATTCGTTTAAAATAAACCAAACCCTTTTGTTTATTCTCCTCCATTGGATTAGAACCAAACCATTTTGGTTCGTCCATTATGTCTTCATAAGACACGACCCATCTACGCTTCCATTGTGACTGAAACGATTTCATGCTCGCTTTATGTTTGGTCCAACCAAACCTAGTTTCTCTCGGTCTGAGAATCTCATTCTCAAGCTCGTTTTAAATTCTTTGGATTACGCTCGTTGTGCGTGTGACCAAATAGGTTCTCGGTTTATGTTGGCCGTCTATGATTAACCATTAATTATAGAACGATCATGAGTGGCACCTAGTAGTACATCATGATCCCCAATTAACCGAAAAGATCAACGGTTGATCCAAAACTATTTTTGAAACCCTTCAGCAGCTCGAATAATTCGTGCCCCATTCCCTTCACTCATCTTATACCCACTTGGTTCAGGACATGGTCTATTGTGTCAGTCCCCACTAGGCTGACTACGTCACACCTAGCCCAAGTATCATTTCCTCGTCCTACGGATTCTAGTTACTCCACATGTATCGAAGTGTACCTTACTCTAAACATGTAATGCTTTGGCCAAAGACTTTAGTAACAATCCGACGAGAGGCCATGGGTATACATATCCTCGCAAGGAGTGGTGAATCCTTTATAGGCTATTCAAACACCTTCGATCACTTTGACTTATACCCAATCATCCCGGGTCCACATCTCCTTAGAGATGCATGCTTAAGATGTCAAAGCATAAGTCTCTATGATCAAGATGACTTGAATACCGCAAGTCAAAGGAACATCGCACTTAAGCCACAGTAATAACTTCATTGACATATCTATATATGCAGAGAACCATATGAAGTCTTAAGGTTGGTCACTCCAATGAACTAGTTACCATAACTAGCATCCACGATTAACTTCGGACATTACTATGTCTCCAGCCAGTGAGAATCAGCTGCTTGGATACACCAAGGAGTATACCTCGTGCTAGTCTCGACAGAATTGATGGTGTCCGAATCCATCAATTCATCGACTAGGGATAATTTCGATACATCACAATTACACATGTAGAGATACTCACTAATTGTGATCCAATCACAAATTCTCTCATGCTGTGAATCGTATCGTGGGCATTCAGTAAATGAGTTTAAGATCCAATCAAATACATAAAACATGTATACTCAAATAGTGAATCTTCATTTATCATATAAATGGTTCATACATAAGACGATTGCCTTAGGACATCTCTCATATATTACTAACAAATATATGATGTATAAGAGATGTAGGGGTGCTAAATTTTGGCCTAAAGAGTTGTAAATAGTCGTTAAGTACAATAGTTGAGAAAATAAGTAGTATTTTGAAAAGGTTATTTTAAGTATATTTCAATTATCCTTAACATCTCACCCATTCTATGTGTCTCAGAATTTATTCACCTTATATGTTTTGTGAGATGATTTGAGATTGATTAAAGATAGTCAACATTGGGTTAGATTCAGATTTAACCTTTAGATCGTTAAGTAAATTTTTGAGAAACTGACTTCCAGGTCGTGGCGAGGCACAGAGGCCTTCTATGATCGGAACAACGACCAATTCCTTAGACAAAGCCAAATTCAAGAAAATATCACTTAAGTCACTTAGGGTTACTTCCTGATCTAACAAGTTTAGGATACGACAAGGTAGCTTTTGCTAGTTCCACTCGGTCAAGTGCATCAAGCTAGATACGCCTTATCTAGCTCGAATACACGAGACTTTATTTCCCTGACATACTATCATCTCGCTGCATCCTGATACTATATTGTCAAGAGTTGACTAACTATTTTCCCTATCTAGCCATTCTAAAAATTAAAATAAAATATGCAATGGTTTTGCTAAGTTAGCGGGTTTACTATTTTAGTGTTGGCTCTCCCTGGACCATTGAACTAATATGGTGTATTCTAATAATTAACTTGGTCCTGGGGAATCCAAAACTTATTAGTCCTTATATGTGAGTTCAATAAAACTTTTGGGACCCATGCTTGGACTCTAATGACTACGATTTACGATAGACATATATGATCTATTCGTAGTCTTTGGACTAAACCCGAGTCCGACTTTGTTGTACACGACTCTTTGGGTTCCAAGTAGTCGGTTACGATTATTAGATTCCAACGTGAACCTTTCCAACCTAGCCTCGACCTTTTGAACTCGGTCTTGCAAGAGAGAATTCTTCTCCTCAAGTTTTTCAACTTGGGCTGAGTTTCCCTCTTGAACTTGACTAGTTGAAGAGGTTAGAGTAGCCTCTTTCTTGAGGGTTTCAACCTCTTCAAGTAACGACTCAACCCTAGACTCGGACTTAGTTAATTTCCTAGTAAGCATTTTAATTGTAAGGTAAAGTGTACTAATTAAAGAGCGGCTAACCTTGACTTTCCCTTTTGGTCCGGCTTTGAGTTTCCTCTCGAAGTAGTCTTCGGGGTCGGAGTCGGAGTTGTAGTTGGACTCGGCTTTGGATTATGACTCGAACTCCTCCGGTCTTAACTTGAATTGCTCTTTGTTCTCATTTTTCAATTGCCTTCTTTCTTGTCGAACTATTCTCCGCACAATGTTGACTATTGCGGCCTCTTCTTCGGATTCGGATTCGGATTCATCCTCTTCCTTGGGGGGGGTGGTTTGTTTGTGACCTTCTTTTTCAAACCTACAAATAAGACAATACCTTTATCAGGAGCCGAATTAGACTGTTCATGGGGTTCAAATTCAGAAAATAATTCATCTAGTCTAAGTTTAGAAAGTTCCTTAGAAACCTTGTAGGCATCGACCATGGATGCCCACAAGGTAGTCCTAGGGAAAGCATTTAAAGCATACCTTATAAGGTCCCGGTTCTCTACGGCTTGCCCGATCGAGTGAAGACTGTTGACGATGTCTTGGATCCGTGCATGCAGTTGGGTGGCGGTCTCGCGATCCTGCATCTTTAGATTGTATTGTTTATTTAAAAGAAAATCCCTTTTACATACCTTAGCATCGGGTGTTCCTTTGTGTAGCTCGATTAATTTGTTCCATAGGTCCTTTGCGTTGATGAAGGGTCCGATGCGGTTGAGCTCCTCTTTGGATAGACCGCACTGCAATATTTGGGTCACCTTTGTATCGACTTCGATTTGCTTCTTGGTTGCATTGGTCCACTTGTCGAAGTCCAATGGTTTGCCTTGATCATTGGTGGGTAGAGCAAAGCCGGTTAGGATGATTATCCAAGTCTTGACTTGTGTTTTTAGAAAACACTCGATCCGACCTTTCCAATACCAAAAATCATCTCCGTTAAAGAACGGAGGTCGGGTGGTGTTGTACCCCTCAATGTGAGCCATTAAATATCTTGCAAAACATGAATAAAAAGCAAAAGTAATTCCAAGACTTGGTCTTGGATTAGTAATACGGGAAATAATAAGAAATAAATAGAAATAAATAATAAGAATATGAAACTAAGAAAAACTAGAAATTTACGACCTTCGATGTCCCCAAAAGGGTATTGTACGTTGGTTACGAGAGTAAACCCTCATAAGAAGTGTAGATTTTTTAAAGAGCTTCGATTTGGTAGGTAGATCGTTTCGTGAGTTCACTTGTGTGAAAAGTTATGGCCGTTTTACCGTCAGCTACTCCAAAAGAGAATACTTGCAAACACAACCAAAAGAAAGGTATTAAGATTTCGTCTTGGATTAGTAGTGTGGGAAAAAAAACTTAAAAAAAATGAATCGAAAAATACGAAAAGAAAACAAAAAAGTGCTAGATTGGTGGTTTCACCAAATCTTAGCGCCCCCGCTCTGATACCAATTGTTGGATCGAGAAGCGTCGCTAGAGGGGGGTGAATAGTGAGCGTGAAATTTTTCGTTTCGTTCGTTCGATATACGAGAAAGTACAGCGGAAAAATAAAGAGACAAGTTTATTTTTACTTGGTTCACAACCCAGCGGTTGCTACTCCAAGGCCCTAACGGTTCTAGACCGCATACGGAGGACAAAGCACTATAAGATCTCCTCCTCGTTCGAGGTAGGAGATAACGATCACAAAACTGGAAGTACGAGGATGAGGCAACAATCCTACCTCACCTTGTTACAATTAAAACAAAGAATACAAAAGATATTACTTGTTGCTGCTCCCGACAAAGAAGTCTCTCCCCAAGGGTGTCAATGTCTCATATCCCAATGAGATCTTACAATCTCCCCCTTGGTCCAAAAACATCTAGGATGTCTTTACTCTTCCTAGTCATAAGTCCCATATCACTAAAGAGAGGCAATCCTCACTTCTCTAAAAACTCAAAATTCTCCTCCTCATGAGGAAGAATGCATCCATCATCCTATGATGGATAATCTCCCCCTAAAGGCTTGCTCCCCCTTGACCATTACACCAATAATGTCCTTGGAGAGTCCCCAAGCCTATTGGAACACTAAACCATCAAAATTAAGATTAAAAGTTCATCCTTGAACTTTCACACACCTTAAAATTGATACACACCCAAACAACTCTCCTAATCCATATCCAATGGATTTTCACCATTTTCCAAAGCACATCCTAGGGCTAGGAATAATATGGGTAGCCTAACACAGCTGAAACATGGGCCCAAACATCCTTGTTTACCTGAAATCAGCATTGACAGTTAACCCCTTCAGTCAATAGTCGACTATCCTATGCATCAGTTGACTGCCCACAATTGACAGTCGACTGATATCTGTAAAATGCATAAATCAATTTCAGAAAGTAAAATTACGAAAATCATAAGTAATTATACATAAATCAAAAAATCATGAAATTTCATATGTATAATACTTATGTCAATCATTATGGGTGAAAAATATTAGAAAAATAAAATACTCATAAAATAATGAGATTGACACAAAGTTCAAAACCATTGAAAAGTTCAATATTTTGACCCTACTTTGTATCAACTCTATCAATGGTGATTGTTATCAAAAGATAGACTTCACCAAGATTTTTTTTAAAATATTTTTGAAATATTTTTAAAACCTTATATTGAACCATGGTCTATGGGCTTAATGAACATGACTTGTACATAAGTTTTCCACATGATTCACCCATGGTATAAGATGAGTTTGAGTTCATCTAGATGCAAAAACTATGCACCTTGAACTTAACTCATTTCCTAGCATCTCACATGTATCTAAGGTGCATCAATACACACAAATGTCAATGTGATGTGAGATGTGATTTTTGTTCATCCTAGACTAAAGCCTCATGCATTTTCTAAGGCAACACTACTTGATACATGGGACTTCAAGTCATGTCATAGTTCTTAACTCAATTTTATTAAATCCTAAATACACGAATGATCATGGCATAAATGATAACATAAATAAGCATTACTAAAAATCATGATGTCATGTCATATGATTAAATCTAAATACACATGACATAAAAAATAGTCCTAAGCATAATCATGACATTTTATATGTTTAAAAAGAAATATGATGTCATGACATGTTATATGACAATCAAAGCATGACAAGTAAAACATAAGGCATAAGAATACCTAAATTTTAATATTAGTTGCCATTTCTAGAGTTAAATCCATATTTGCCATATTATCACCTATCTCCAAAGTGTGCCAAAATCCAAAATGACACACTATGACCTCTATATCTAGTTTGTGACAATTTGATCAATTTATCAAACTTCTCAAAATATATTGGCACATCCTAAACCCCTTTAGGATTAAATTCAAACCACATTTCTAAAGTGTCACAATACCTTGGAAATGACCTAAAGTGTAAACTTTACTATGGTTAGGTTAATTAACCATTCAATCAAGGTTGACACATCATAACCCATTTAGCATGAATCGATCAAACTCTTAGGAACCCAATACCTATTAGAGCTCTTTGGGTTTACTAGGTATTCCTTAGGGATGACTTCCCTAGATACCCTCCTAATGACCCTCCTAGGCTTAGAAGGCTTGGTCATTTGGGTCTTGCCTAGGTTAATTCTGAAGGGGGTAAACTTCGCTTCCCACTTCAACTCGGTCTCTTGTTCATGGTGATCCCTTCTACGTCCCCGAATAAAAAAAAATTTATCCTTGACAAGGAGGGATCACCCAAGCTACCGTTTCATCGTCGTGCTATTCGATTAGAGTAGTCACTTGAATAAACTTATTGTTCAAGTCACCAACCTCTATTCTACGAATAGCCGCGGAATAGACGATGTACGGATCGCCGACTTTTGTGTTTGTATTCGGGGTCCAAGTTAATTTAACCACAAAACAGAATATACAACATGTATATGATTGAAAAACAATTATAGACATGTTACAAAAGAAAATAACCAAGCATTATACCTCTCGATCTTCTATTGTATGCCCTTCCTCCTTTTGGACGTCGTGTGGGCGACGATCTTCCAAAAGTCAAAGCCTCCTAGGTCACCAATCTTCCTTCCTTGCTCACTCCGAACAAGAGGAAGTATAGAAACAAAACTCTTCTCCTTTCTTTAACCAACCACCAAGCACCAACCTTGATGCTTGCCGCCGGACAAGAGGAGAAGAATGATGGTGGACGCCATCCAAAATTCCAAGGGAAGAGACCCTATGCTTTGTTTCCACCGGCCAAGGAGAAGAGAAGGAAGATCTTTGGATGCCGGCAAAGGAGAGAAAGGAGGAGAATAGGCGCCGACCACCTTAGGAAGAAGAAGGAAAGAAGTTTCCTTATTTGTGGCCGCCCAACCTCGTTGCCCTTGCCGCCTAAACCCTAGCCTCGCTTCAATTCTTTTTTTCTTGCCGCCCACCTTCTTGCCTCCTTTTATAGAGTTAGGCCTAAGCCTCTTTTAATCTACACACGGTTCTAGGGATTTAATCTCAACCGTCAGATCTAGAGATTTAATCTCAACCGTCGGATCTAGAGTTTTGTTTTCAACCATTGGATCTAGGCTTCATGAGGTTTTAATAGGCTACAATAGGGACCATGAGGAGGAGTTGGATCTTGGCCACCCAATGGATCAAGCCCACATAAAGTCCGATTAATTAAGGATAATCCATTTCACTAGAGGATTATCATTGATCTACCTCACCAACCCCCATAAGTTAATATGGGTTCCATATATTATTTGTACATTTATCTCCCCGTGTTTAAGATCTCGAATGTCCGTCGATTAATTAATTTACTGACAATTAATTAATCAACATCTAACTCCATGAGTAGTACCACTCAACCTTATCATCATGCCGGACCAAGTCCACCTGCAGGGTTTACATGATGAACCTTATGAGCTCCTCAAGGGGACATGATCATCCTAATATATAGGACACGGTTTCCTCCTATAATCAACGACACACCATATAAATAATATCATTTCCTAACTTACTGACCCTATCGATTTACTCTATAAATCTCGCCCATTGGTAAATCAAAGAAATGAATACTAAGTATATTTGCACATTATTATATCGTGATTAAGAGCATGTACAAAATAATATATGAGGTCTGATTCGATTATGTAGTCAGCAATAAATCGAATCACCTCTATGTTGGTCCTGCTCAATACACACAAAGTGTACTAGTGTAATTCTATGGTCAAAATAAACCAATACCAAATCACACTACAACCATTACAATGGTTTGTCCATAACCATCTCGGTTGTGAGCCTTTACTTATGCTTTACAAGGAACTGATAACATGATCTCCCGTGTGACACCACACACCATGTTATCTACAATGTAATGTATTAGACGATATGCATAAGCATAAATATGAAAACAATGATCATGTGATTCTTATTTAAAAATAAAGATTTTCATACAAAAGATAGCCTTTTCAATATACATCCCAACAATCTCCCACTTATACTAAAAGACTATGCTGTCCTTAAACTACCATACATATGATTCTCATTCCCTCCACATGCCTATAAAAAGCTCTCGCCAGAAGGGCCTTAGTGAAAAGATCTGCCAGGTTATCCTTCGATGCAATCTTGGAAACAACAACTTCCCCTCTCTTTACGATTTCTTGTATTAGGTGGTACTTGCGCTCTATGTGTTTACTTGCCTTATGGGCTCGTGGTTCCTTCGACTTTGCAACTGCACCATTATTATCACAATAAATTGTGATAGTTCTGGGCAAACCAGGAATCACATCAAAGTCCATCCAGAAGTTCCTGAGCCACATAACTTCTTTGGCCGCCTCAGAGGCTGCCACATACTCAGCTTCCATGGTGGTGTCCGCCACGTATTTTTGCTTGACACTCCTCCATACAATGGCTCTACCTCCCAAAGTAAACACAAAACCTGAGGTAGACTTACTGTTATCTCTGTCTGATTGGAAGTCGGAATCTGTGTAACCCACAGGGAGTAATTGGTCTTCCCGATAAACTAGCATATAATCCCGAGTCCTTCTCAGGTACTTCAATATATGCTTTACCGCAGTCCAATGTTTTTGTCCTGGATTACTCTGATATCTACTGACCATGCCCATGACAAAGCAAATATCTGGTCTCGTACATAGGATCTCATACATGAGGCTTCCTACTGTCAAAGCATAAGGAACCACCTCCATCTCCTCTATCTCTTTAGATATTCTAGGACACATCTTGTTAGATAAAGGAACTCCATGCCTAAAAGGTAGAAAACCTTTCTTGGAGTTTTGCATGCTAAAATGATCCAAAATTGTGTCTATGTATGAAGCTTGAGATAAGCACAATATCCTTTTCCTGCGATCCCTTATAACCTTGATCCCAAGGATGTGTCCCACTTCTCCCAAGTCCTTAATATCAAACTGTTTTGACAACCATACCCTTACGTCCGATAACACCTTGACATTATTGCCAATTAACAAAATGTCATCTACGTATAGTACAAGAAATAACACTATGTTTCCGTCACATCTCTTGTATACACAAGACTAATTCGGGCTTTGAATAAATCGATAAGACTGGATTACCTCATCAAATTGGATGTTCCGAGACCTCGATGCTTGCTTCAATCCATAAATGTACCGATTAAGCTTGCACACAAGATGGTCTTTGCCCTTTGTAATGAATCCCTCTGGTTGCTTCATATAGATGTTTTCCTCAAGACTTCCATTATGGAAAGCTGTCTTGACATCCATCTTCCATACCTCATAACCATATGAGCAGCAATACATAAGGGAATCTGGATAGACTTAAGCATGGCTACCGACGAAAAGGTCTCCTCATAATTGATACCCTCTTTCTGAGTATACCCCTTCGCAACAAGCCTTGCTTTGAAGTTTTCAACCTTCCCGTCTATTCCTCTCTTTCTTTTGTAGATCCACTTGCATCCAATGGTTTTTACACCATTGGGTGGTTCTACTAGCTCCCAGACATGATTTGAATCCATAGATTCAATCTCAGCATTCTTTGTACTTTGCCGAGATACTGCATCTTTATCTTGGATTGCCTGATCATATGTCCAGGGATAAGGTTCATGTTCGCCATGGACCAAATCAGAAGATTCTCCCAATAACATGAATCTATCAGGCTGTCTCACAACCCAACCTTGGAGGGTTGTTAACACATTAACAAGTATGAATCATATTACATAGTTTTAATATGGTTAGAGCGCATTCAACCAATTAGCCCAGCTTGGAGAGAGTCCAACAACCAAAGCTAACGATTGACCTCTGACTCTTACCATATTAGTATTAAACTATTCCATGGTTTGAACATGTTCGGGTTCGAGCCGGGCTTGGAGAGAGTCCAACAACCCAAACAAGAAACGGAACTCTGGTTCTAACCATATTAATGGAAGGTGTAGGCTTTAATATTGTTTAAGGGTTTTTTATGTCTCATCCTCTTTGCATGCAAATAACTATTATCTACATGGCATGACATACATGTCATACATCTACATGTCACGACACGCATGGCATAATGTTATGCATCTAATGTAATTACATGACATACAATTATGTCATGTATATAATTTTCTTATATGTCATAACTATTTATGGAAATAAAATATGTTTAAGATTTGATTCTCCAAATCAAATCATAATTAAATTAGGAAACAAATTTCCAAATCTAATCACATATTTTATTCATGGAAATATTTGATTAAGGAAAATCTATTTAGGAAACCAATTTCCTAAATCATTAAAACTACTTATGGAAATAAAATATTTTAAGATTTGATTTCCCAAATCAAATCATGATTAAATTAGGAAACAAATTTTCAGAATCTAATCAAATATTTTATTTATGGAAAATATCAATTTCCATAAATACTTCCAACTTTCCAAAAGTGGAAGATTTCCATAAATACTTCTAGACTTTCCAAAATTGAAAAATTTCCATAAATACTTCTAAATTTCCAAAATTAGAAAATTTCCAGAAATACATTATGACTATCGCAAAACCATTTTTACGATTATGTCGAAACACAACACAGGCTCGATACCCTTTGTTGGGTTTTAGAGACTTGTGTGTGTTCGATCCGTTTAAGTAAACATGAACACACGCAATAAAAATAATAAATCTACATTTATTACAACACACACAAACACACACATGCATATTACAACAAGTGTAGACATAACCTGTAAATTTAAATTTGCAATAAAGGAAATTTATCTACGTTATACCTTCGTATGACGTGTAGCGAGGAACGGCATCAACCGAACGATCCTCGCTAGAATCGTCTCTATCCGTATCCACGCCGAGTTCCTCGGGATGACTTCGCTAAGCCACGAGCTTCGTCTTCGTACGGGTTACTAGCCTCGTGTTGAAGACGATGTGATCGAGAGATGATCACGATACGAATCCAAATTCGGATCCTAATACGAGTTCTCAAAACTCGCTTCTCCGGAAAGGTATTCGTCAACCAATTGACGAATCCTTCGTCCTCCACCTCAGAGGATTACCGGAGATCGAATCCCCGGTAAGTTAGCAGCTGTCGGAGCTCTAACCGTCGTCCAAACGACGCTCCGACGAGAGGAGAACAAGCTGTCCAGAAAACTGGACAGCTTTGGTGGAGGTGATAGGCGCCGGCCAACCAAGGGAGATAGAGCTCACCTTGATGCCAAACTTGAAGGAGATCACCGGAGCACTAACCGGCAGCAGCTCGACACCGGTGAGGGGAAAGGAAGCAACCATCTGGACGCCGGTTGGAGGAGCTTTGGGCGGCGGCAATAGGTTGGCGCCGAGAGCTCCAAGGAGGAGGTGGGCGGCAACCTTAGGGCTAGGGGTTTTTGGATTAGGGCTTAAACCATCCTTTAAGCCCTCTTTTATAGAGAACTAATTCTCTTAATGGTTAATGGATCATAACCATTAGGCCCGTTAACCCGCTCCATTAAGATAGGTTAAAATAAACCAAACCATGATGGTTTATTTTAAGTTAAAATGAACCGAACCAACTTTTGGTTCATTCGTTTAAAATAAACCAAACCCTTTGGTTTATTCTCCTCCATTGGATTAAAACCAAACCATTTTGGTTCATCCATTACGTCTTCATAAGACTCGGCCCATCCACACTTCCATTGCGACTGAAACGATTTCATGCTCACTTTATGTTTGGTCCAACCAAACCTTGTTTCTCTCGGTCTGAGAATCCCATTCTCAAGCTCGTTTTAAATCCTTCGGATTACGCTCGTTGTGCGTGTGACCAAATAGGTTCTCGGTTTATATTGGCCGTCTATAATTAACCACTAATTATAGAACGATCATGAGTGGCACCTAGTAGTATATCATGATCCCCAATTAACCGAAAAGATCAACGGTTGATCCAGAACTATTTCTGAAACCCTTCAGCAGCTCGAATGATTCGTGCCCCATTCCCTTCACTCATCTTATACCCACTTGGTTCAGGACATGGTGTATAGTGTCAGTCCCCACTAGGCTGACTACGTCACACCTAGCCCAAGCATCATTTCCTCATCCTACGGATTCTAGTTACTGCACATGTATCGAAGAGTACCTTACTCTAAACATGTAATGCTTTGGCCAAACACTTTAGTAACAATCCGACGAGAGGCCATGGGTATACATCTCCTCGCAAGGAGTGGTGAATCCTTTATAGGCTATTCAAACACCTTCGATTACTTCGACTTATACCCAATCATCCCGGGTCCACATCTCCTTAGAGATGTTTGCTTAAGATGTCAAAGCATAAGTCTCCATGATCAAGATGACTTGAATTCCGTAAGTCAAAGGAACATCGCACTTAAGCCACCGTAAGAACTTCATTGACATATCTATATATGCAGAGAACCATATGAAGTCTTACGGCTGGTCACTCCAATGAACTAGTTACCATAACTATCATCCACGATTAACTCCGGACATCACAATGTCTCCAGCTAGTGAGAATCAGCTGCTTGGATACACCAAGGAGTATACCTCGTGCTAGTCTCGACAGAATTGATGGTGTCCAAATCCATCAATTCATCGACTAGGGAAAATTCCGATACATCACAATTACACATGTAGAGATACTCACTAGTTGTGATCCAATCACAAATTCTCTCATGCTGTGAATCGTATCATGGACATTCAGTAAATGAGTTTAAGATCCAATCAAATACATAAAACATGTATACTCAAATAGTGAATATTCATTTATCATATAAATGGTTCATACATAAGGCGATTGCCTTAGGACATCTCTCATATATTACTAACACCTATGCCATGTACAAGCCATCCGGAGATTCGAGCCGATAAAAAAAACTATTTTAATTTACATCCATCGATCCTATAGTCCACGAAGGAGTGTACATGAAATACAGATTGAAAGTAAACTAAAATAAAAAGAGTGGCTAAACAATGTCGTATCTAATTACAAAAATTAAATACTAGCCTCGTCAACCTCGAGGATTCAAATAATATACAATACACGCATACAATCACATACACCTATGCCTGCAACCAAAAAGATAACCTATGCACATCCTACTATTATCCGGCACATATAATATATGAAAAGTGCATAAAAGTAACAAAATCCTAAACACCCAAAACCGGAAACCATGGCTCTGATACCACTTGAAGGGGGGAAACTTCGCTTCCCACTTCAACCCAGTCGCTTGTTCATGGTGATCCCTTCTACATCCCCGGATAAAAAAAATTTATCCTTGACATGGAGGGATCACCCAAGCTACCGTTTCATCTTCGTGCTATTCGATTAGAGTAGTCACTTGAACAAACTTGTTGTTCAAGTCACCAACCTCTATTCTACGAATAGCCGCGGAATAGAAGATGTATGGATTGCCGACTTTTGTGTTTGTATTCGGAGTCCATGTTAATTTAACCACAAAACAGAATATACAACATGTATATGATTGAAAAATAATTATAGACATGTTACAAAAGAAAATAAACATGCGTTATACCTCTCGATCTTCTTTTGTATGTCCTTCCTTCTTTTGGATGTCGTGTGGGCGACGATCTTCTAAAAGTCGAAGCCTCCTAGATCACCAATCTTCCTTCCTTGCACACTCCGAACAAGAGGAAGTATAGAAACAAAAATCTTCGCCTTCCTTTAACCAACCACCAAGCACCAACCTTGATGCTTTCCACTGACCAAGAAAAGAAGAATGATGGTGGACGCCGGCCAAAACTCCAAGGGAAGAGACCCTATGCTTTGTTTCCACAAGCCAAGGAGAAGCGAAGGAAGAGCTTTGGACGCCGGAAAAAGAGAGAAAGGAGGAGAATAGGCGCCGACTACCTTAGGAAGAATAAGGAAAGAAGTTTCCTTATTTGTGGCCGCCCAACCTCCTTGCCCTTGCCGCCCAAACCTTAGCCTCTCTTCAATTTTTTTTTTCTTGCTGCCCACCCCCTTGCCTCCTTTTATAGAGTTAGGCCTAAGCCTCTTTTAATCTCCACCGTTGGTTCTAGGAATTTAATCTCAACCGTCATATCTAGAGATTTAATCTCAACCGTCGGATCTCGAGTTTTGTTTTCAACTATTGGATCTAGGCTTCATGTGGTTTTAATAGGCTACAATAGGGACAATGAGGAGGAGTTGGATCTTGACCACCCAATCGATCAAGTCCACATAAAGTCCGATCCATTAATGATAATCCATTCCACTAGAGGATTATCATTGTGTTGGGAGGGGAAACTTCGCTTCCCACTTCAACTCGGTCGCTTGTTCATGGCGATCCCTTCTACGTCCCCGGATAAAAAAAAATTATCCTTGACAAGAGGGATTGCCCAATCAACCTTGTCATCATCGTGTTATTCGATTAGAGTAGTCACTTGAACAAACTTGTTGTTCAAGCGACCAACCTCTATTCTATGAATAGCCGCGGAATAGACGATGTACGGATCACCTGCTTTTATGCTTATGTTCGGGGTCAAAGTTATATTAGCCACAAAACAGAATATAACATTCATATAATTAAAAAACAAATATAAGCATGTTACACATGAAGATAGATAAGTGATATACCTCTCGATCGTCTATTGTATGACCTTCCTCCTTTCGAACATCGTGTGGGCGATGTTCTACCAAAAGTTGAAGCTCCTAGATCACCAATCTTCCATCCTTGCTAGTCCCGAGCAAGAGGAAGAATAGAAACAAGACACTTTTCCTTCTTTCAACCAACCACCAAACTACAAGGTTGGTGCTTGCCGCAAGCCAAGAAGGAAGAGGAGAATAGGATGGAAATCGGCTAAGACTCCATGGGAAGGCCCTAAATCTTGTTTCCACCGGCCAAGGAGAAGGAGAAGGGATGGATTGGACGCCGGCCAAAAGCTGGAAAGGGTTGCTGGACGCCGGCCTCCTTGAGGAAGAAGAAGATAAGGAATAAGTTTCCTTATTTTGTGTTGCCAACTCCAAACCCTAGCTCCAAGCCTCTTGCATCCCAAAACCCTAATCCTATCTCTAATTGGATTCTCCTTGCCGCCCACCTCTTGCTCTCCTTTTATAGAGTTAGGGATAAACCTTGTTTTAATCTCCACCCTTGGTTCTAGGGATTTAATCTCAACTATCGGATCTAGAGATTTTATTTCAACCATCGGATCTAGAGATTTAATGTCTACCTTTGGATCTAGAGTTTTGCTTCTATCCATTGGATCTAGGCTTCATGAGGTATTAATAGGCTACAATAAGGACCATGAGGAGGAGTTGGATCTTGGCCACCCAATGGATCAAGCCCACATAAAGTCCGATCCATTAATGATAATCCAATCCACTAAAGGTTTATCATTAATCTACCTCACCAACCCCCATAGGTTAATATGGGCTCCATATATTATATGTACATTTTCTCCCCGTGTTTAAGATCTCGAATGTCCGTCGATTAATTAATTTACTGACCATTAATTAATCAATATCTAACTCCATGAGTAGTACCAAGTCCACCTGCAGGGTTTACATGATGAACCTTATGAGCTCCTCAAGGCGACATCATCCTCCTAATATATAGGACACGATTTCCTTCTATAATCAACGACACACCATATAAATAATATCATTTCCCAACTTACCGAGCCTATCGATTTAATCTATAAATCTCTCCCATTGGTAAATCAAAGAAATGAATACTAAGTATATATGCTCGTTATTATATCGGGATTAAGAGTATGTACAATATAAAATCTGAGGTTCGATTTGATTATGTAGTAAGCAATAAATTGAATCACCTCTAAGTCGGTCATGCTCAATACACACAAAGTGTACTAGTGTGATTCTATGGTCAAGACAAACCAATACCAAATCACACTACAACCATTCCAATGGTTTGTCCAAAGTCATCTCAGTTGTGAGCCTTTACTTATACTTTACAAGGGGCTAATAACATGATCTCCCGTGTGACACCACACACCATGTTATCTATATTGTAATGTATTAGACAATATGCATAACCATAAAAATATGCAAACAATGATCATGTGATTCTTATTTGAAAATAAAGATGTTCATACAAAAGATAGACTTTTCAGTATACATCCCAACAATCTCCCACTTATATTAAAAGACTATGTTGTCCTCAAACTGCCATACATCTTATCCCCATTCCCTCCACATGCCTATGAAAAGCTCTTGCTGGAAGGGCCTTAGTGAAAGGATCTGCCAGGTTATCATCCGATGCAATCTTGGCCACAACAACTTCTCCTCTCTTTACGATTTCTCATATCAGGTGGTACTTGCGCTCTATGTGTTTACTTGCCTTATGGGCTCGTGGTTCCTTCGAGTTTGCAACTGGAGCACTTTTTTCACAATAAATTGTGATAGTTCTGGGCAAACCAGGAATCACATCCAAGTCCATTAGGAAGTTCCTGAGCCACACAACTTCTTTGGCCGCCTCAGAGGCTGCTACATACTCAGCTTCCATGGTGGAGTCCGCCACGCATTTCTGCTTGACACTCCTCCATACAATGGCTCCACCTCCCAAAGTAAACACAAAACTTGAGGTAGACTTACTGTTATCCCTATCTGATTGGAAGTTGGAATCTGTGTAACCCATGAGGAGAAATTGGTTTGCCTGGTAGACTAGTATATACTCCCTAGTCCTTCTCAGGTACTTTAATATATGCTTTACCGCAGTCCAATGTCCCTGCCCTGGATTACTCTGATATCTGCTGACCGTGCCAACGACAAAGCAGATATCTGGTCTCATACATAGCATCACATACATGAGGCTTCCTCCTGCTGAAGCATAAGGAACCGCCTTCATCTCCTCTATCTCCTCAGATGTTCTAGGACACATCTCCTTAGATAAAGGAACTCCATGCCTGAAAGGTAGAAAACCCTTCTTGGAGTTCTGCATGCTAAAACGATCCATAATCGTGTCTATGTATGAAGCTTGGGATAAGCACAACATCCTTTTCCTACGATCCCTTATAACCTTGATCCCAAGGATGTGTCCCACTTCTCCCAAGTCCTTCATATCAAACTGTTTGGACAACCATATCCTTACGTCCGATAACACCTAGATATTGTTGTTAATCAACAAAATGTCATCTACATATAGTACAAGAAATATCACTACGTTTCTGTCACATCTCATGTATACACAAGACTCATCCAAACTTTGAATAAATCCATAAGATTGGATTACTTCATCAAATCAGATGTTCCAAGACCTCGAAGCTTGCTTCAATCCATAAATGGACTGATTAAGCTTACATACAACATGCTCTTTTCCTTTCGCAATGAATCCCTCTTGTTGCTTCTGTCACGCCCGCCCTTTCCCAGGGGTCCGGAGGGGAGGAGCATGATGCGATCGTTCATACATATATTACATTACAGCGGAAGACTACCTATACTTCTTACAGCGGAAGACTTTGGACTTATTTTTTTTTCTTTTAAACATAAACATGCATCATCATTTCATAGATACTTCTTCTTAACATAGAACATCCATCATTATTTCATAGATACTTCTTCTTAAACATAGGGCATGCATCATCAGTTTATAAGTACTTAGTTCAAATTCATAAACTAAATCTTCTTAGGGAAAACATGTATAAAGAACATAACAGATCTCCTCCACCATGCCACTACCACACACACTTTGCCCCTCCTGCTGCTCCCTTTAGTTTAGCCACCCTTTACCCTTATCTGCAGTACAAGGGAACATAAACTATAAGAACATAGGCTTAGTAAGATCCTGTCCTACTCACAAAAACCATACGTAAGCATAACATGTAAACATACAAAGACATAAGCAGGCATAACTTGAATATAACATCATAGAACATAAGCAGCCATAACATAAACATAACATCATGGACATAAGAAACCATAACATGAATATAACATCATAGACATAAGCATGCATAACATAAACATAGCATCATAGACATAAGCAAGCATAACATGAATATAACATCGTATAACATAAGCAGTCATAACATAAACATAACATCATGGACATAAGCAAGCATAACATGAATATAACATCATAGACATAAGCAGGTATAACATATACATAGCATCATAGACATAAGCAAGCATAACATGAATATAACATCATAGACATAAGCAGGCATAACATAAACATAACATCATAGACCTAAGCAAGCATAACATGAATATAACATCGTAGAACATAAACAGGCATAACATAAACATAACATCATGGACATAAGCAAGCATAACATGAATATAACAACATAGACATAAGCAGGCTAACATAAAGGTATATATAGGATGCTCTTCGAAACATATCTCATAGGTATTTGAACATAAATCTTAACATATTGGGTCCGGCATTGTACCACATCATCATCATCATACTAGGTCCGTACTATGTCCGTCGACCTAGGGGCAACATAACATAGAGGCCCATCCTAAGCCCGTACTTATGACCATCGGCCTAGGGCATCTGGGAGCCCATCCCCTAGACCTTGTTAGGGTCCTGGTACAAGCCATGCAGGAAGTAAAATACATACATACTTCTTATCATAACATATCATATTTCATTTCATAAACGTATCATGTTCCGTATCATGGCATATCATACTTTTCTTCTTCATATCATAACATATTTCTTCTTCATAACATATAATATGGCTATCATAACATATTTCTTCTTCATATCATATCATATGGCTTTCATAACATATTTCTTCATCATATCATATCATGTTTCTTTTCAAGCACATCATGTTCCTTCCTTATAACACATCATACATTCATATAATCACAAGGTAATGAGCATAAATGATCACAACATCACACACATATAAGCACGACATAAGGCATAAATATCATGAACAAGTATACATGGAATGACCTAATCTTCATGGAGTTCTATCAAAGTTTTAAACACCAAACAACTTATATATGATCTAACTAACCACATGTTAATTCTTTAACATATAAAGCATGGCATGGGAGGGCACTTAGGGTTTTAAATAAACCTTGGCCGAGAGTTCCAAGACAACCTAAGATCCATTTCTTAAATCTAGCTTAGCTTTCACATGTTACCTATATCTACATTCAAAACATAACATGGTAATTTATAGATCATAGCATGTTAGGCTTAAATGGGTCTTGGCCGAATGGGTTTAAAGGACATAAGGCTCAACCACTTAACTCTAGGTTAGCCAACAACATGTTATCTTCATCTAACATCAAAAGTTATCATGGACTTATCTAAACATGCCATAGAAACACCCATAGGGGTCTTGGCCCAATGGTTTAAAAGGGCTTTAAGGATCAACACTTAAATCTAGGTTAGCCAACAACATGTTATCTTCATCTACCATCAAAACATAGCATGAACTTATCTATAACATAGCATAGAACATGTTATCTTCTTCTAACCTCAAACATGGCATGAACTCATTTAAAACCTAGCATAGAACATGTTATCTTCATCTAGCATCAAAACATAGCATAAGCTCATCTAAAACATGGCATAGAAAATCACCTTACCGGTCTAGATGGACTTGGCCGAGAGTTTTTGGGGAGGTTGAGGATCAACCACTTAACCAAACTCATCTAGACATCTATCATCTTCATATTAACACAAGTTTTAGCATGGATTTTCATGGAGAGCACAAATATTGGTCTTGGCCGAAATTTCCTTGGGGTTTTTAAGGTCAAACACTTAACCTAATCCATCTAGCATCCTATCTTTATCATATTCATACAAGATATGGCATGGATATTCATGGAAAACTCAAACAAAGGTCTTGGCCGAATGGTTTAAAAGGGATTGACATAATAACATCAATCGAAAACTACTTGTATGCAGGTGAGGGGGATACTTACATCCTTCGCTTTGCTATTAGTTTGAAGATAACCTAAGGGAAGGCAAACCTAGCCTTCTTCTTGCTTTGATAGTTCTCGGAAAAAGATGAAATGGGGAGCTTAGGGTTCGGTGAGGAAGAAGATGAGAAGGAGAGAAAAACAATTTGGTTTCTCATGTCTCCTCATTCCCCCTATTTATTCACTTGTAGTGTCCCTTAATATCCCTTACCCCTAACTATAATTTCCCATATTCCTCTAATAATACAACCCTGTTGGGCTTCTGGTTATTGGATGCATCTTTAGGGCTTAGCTATCTACTAGAGGTTTGGGGTTCAATTCCTAGGCCTTGCATCCCTTTTTGGCTCCTTTTCTTTTATTTTTGAAGGAGCCTACATAAAGCCTATTATAATCATGCAAAAATTCTTGTAAAATTGCTAGGAATTTTACAGGCGTTACAATCCTTCATACCTTTTAAAAGTTTTGTCCTCGAAACTTAGAACAATTTCAGGGACTTCTATTTCATGTCCTCCTCGCATTCCCAGGTAGCTTCTTCATACCGTTGATTTTGCCACAGGACCTTTACTAAGGGCACCTCTTTATTCCTTAGCCTCTTGACTTCTCGGTGTAATATCTGGATAGGCTGACTTTCATAACTCAGGTCCTCTTGAACTTGCACTGTTTGTGGCTCGATCACTTGGTCCATACTGGAAATGCACTTCTTGAGCATTGAAACGTGGAACACGTTGTGAATAGCCGACATCTCTTGAGGCAGCTCTAGCTCGTAAGCTACCTTGCCAACTCTCTTAAATATCGGATATGGTCCCACGTAGCGCAGACTAAGCTTACCCTTCCTTCTGAATCTCATCACTCCCTTTATAGGGGCCACTTTGAGGAATACCAGGTCCCCGACTTCGAATTCTAATGGTCTACGCCGCATATCTGCATAGCTCTTTTGCCGGCTCTGAGCAGTTTCAATTCTTTGGCGGATATTCTGTATAGCTCGGGTGGTGTCGTTAATAAAATCTTTATGGAGTCCCATTCCCTTCTTTTCACCACCCTCGTACCAGCATATAGGAGATCTACATTTCCTCCCGTATAGAGCCTCGTAGGGCGCCATTCCAATAGTAGCTTGCTAGCTATTGTTGTAGGCGAATTCTGCCAAGCATAAGTATCGGCACCAGCTCCCTTTGAAATCCAGGGAGAAAGCTCATAACATATCCTCCAGTACTTGATTTACCCTTTCGGTCTGTCCGTCAGTCTGAGGATGGAAGATTGTACTGAACAATAGCTTCGTGCCAAGGGCCTTCTGAACACATTCCCATAAATGGGAAATAAAGCTACCATCTCTGTCAGAAATGATGGCCTTAAAAATCCCATGTAATCTGATAATTTCCTTAGCCTATAATTGAGCCAGTTGCTCAGTCGAATAGGTCATCTTGATGGCTAAGAAATGGGCAGATTTCGTCAATCTGTCCATAATTACCCATATAGCATCATATCCATTTGTCATCTCGGGCAATCCTGAGATGAAATCCATAGAAATATCCTCCCATTTCCATTCTGGAATCTGGATCGGCTGCAGTGTTCCTCCAGGCCTCTGGTGTTCTGCTTTAACCCTCTGGCAGGTATTTACATACTGAGCCACATCTCTTTTCATTCCGAACCACCAGAATTTTCTTTTCAGGTCTTGGTACATCTTGGTGGTTCCAGGATGAATCACATAAGGAGTTCCGTGAGATTCCTCAAATATCTTCTGCCGTAATTCTGGGTCATCAGGAATACACAAGCGATCCATGAGGTAGAGTATTCCACTGTTAGAGATACGAAACCCATCATCCTTTCCTTCTAGGACCTCTTGCTTGATCCTATGAATGCTCGGGTCACGGGTTTGCTTTTCCAGTATATCGTCGAACAACATCGGTGCTATCATCATGGTCGAGAGCTGTCTAAAAATGATTTCAACCCCGTAACGTATAATCTCCTTTTCTAAGGGCTGAGTTAACACTGATAGAGACATCAAGGCGACGTAGGACTTCCGGCTGAGTGCATCAGCCACCTTGTTCGCTTTTCTTGGTTGGTAGAAGATCTCGCAGTCATAATCCTTGACGAGCTCGAGCCATCTGCGTTGTCTCATGTTCAGGTCCTTCTGTGTGAAGAAATATTTCAGAGCTCGGTGGTGCAGTATAAATCCTGACTTGAGCTCCATATAGATAATGCCTCCATGTTTTGAGAGCAAATACCATGACCGCTAGCTCTAAATCATGAGTGGGATAATTCCTTTCATGTTCTTTGAGTTGCCTAGAGGCGTAGGGAATGACCTTGCCATTTTGCATGACTACAGCTCCGAGTCCCAACTTGGAAGCATCGTTGTACATGTCGAAGCCTTTGTTACTTTCCAGAAGAGCAAGGATTGGAGCGCTGGTCAGTCTCCTTTTCAATTCCATGAAACTCTTCTTGTAGGCGTCCATCCATTCATACTTCTTGTTCTTTCTGGTGAGGACCATCATAGGGGCTGCAATTCTAGAGAAGTTCGCTACAAACTTCCTGTAGTAGCTTGCTAGCCCAAGAAAGCTTCTGATCTCGCTGGCATTCTTTGGTCGGTTCCAGTTACTCATAGCTTCATTCTTTATTGGGTCTACCATCACTCTGTGCTTGGATATAACATGACCCAAAAATGATACTTGATCAAGCCAGAATTCACATTTGGAGAACTTTGCATACAACTGCATTTCATGAAGAATCTGCAATACTATATTAAGGTGTTCGGCGTGCTCTTCTTGGGTTCTCGAATATATCAGTATATCATCGATGAAAACGATCACAAATTTGTCGAGAAATGCCGAGAAGACCTGATTCATCAGATCCATGAACATTGCAGGTGCATTCGTCACTCTGAAAGCCATAACTACGAACTCATAACGTCCGTATCTTGTTCGGAAGGCCGTCTTTGGTTCGGTTTATCTAGGCTTTCGAATCCTGGGGGTTGGCTAGCATACACCTTTTCTTTACTAAGTCCATTTAAAAATGCTGACTTGACATCCATTTGAAATAACTTAAATCCTCGATGTGCAGCGTAGGCTAACAACATTCGGGTGGATTCTAGTCTAGCTACGGGGGCATAGGTTTCATCGTAATCTAATCCTTCGACTTGACTAAAACCCTTGGCGACTAACCTTGCTTTATTTCTAACTACTGGTTTCCTCGCAGGTTCATTAAAGCATTTATCACTTGCTGTTGCTCTATGACTTGACGCTGGAGTTCAGTAACCACATGCGTAAAGTCAGGAGAGGGTGCTATCTCATCGACTCTATTACTGCGTCGCCCAGCCATGTTTATCTTCATATATTAAAGTAAGGCTAGTATAAGATTATAGTTCATTTATCTATGCATAGTTAAATTAAAGGTTAGCATAAGGTTATCATACATATTTTCATACATATTTAAGCTAGAGACATTTGTTATCATACATGAAAGAAATAAAGTAGGCATAGAAATTCTTACTTGGAGCGGCAGGATTTGGAGCTTGATGTGTGTGTAGTGGAAAGACAGATCTGCTCTGATAGCAACCTGTCACGCCCGCCCTTTCGCAGGGGTCCGGAGGGGCAGCGCGTGACACAATCGTACATACATACATTACATTACAACGGAAGACTACCTATACTTCTTACAACGGAAGACTTTAGACTTTTTTTTTTCTTTTAAACATAAACATGCATCGTCATTTCATAGATACTTCTTCTTAACATAGAACATGCATCATTATTTCATAGATACTTCTTCTTAAACATAGGGCATGCATCATCAGTTCATAAGTACTTAGTTCAAATTCATAAACTATCTTAGGGAAAAAAATGCATAAAGAACATAACAGATCTCCTCCACCATGCCACTACCACACACACTTTGCCACTCTAGCTGCTCCCTTTAGTTTAGCCACCCTTTACCCTTATCTGCAGTACAAGGGAACATAAACTATAAGCACATAGGCTTAGTAAGATCCTGTCCTACTCACAAAAACCATACGTAAGCATAACATGTAAACATATAAAGACATAAGCAGACATAACTTGAATATAACATCGTAGAACATAAGCAGCCATAACATAAACATAACATCATGGACATAAGCAAGCATAACATGAATATAACATCATAGACATAAGCAGGCATAACATAAACATAGCATCATAGACATAAGAAAGCATAACATGAATATAACATCGTAGAACATAAGCAGGCATAACATAAACATAACATCATGGACATAAGCAAGCATAACATGAATATAACATCATAGACATAAGCAGACATAACATAAACATAGCATCATAGACATAAGCAAGCATAACATGAATATAACATCATAGACATAAGCAGGCATAACATAAACATAACATCATAGACCTAAGCCAGCATAACAAGAATATAACATCGTAGAACATAAGCAAGCATAACATAAACATAACATCATGGACATAAGCAAGCATAACATGAATATAACATCATAGACATAAGCAAGCATAACATAAAGGTATATCCAGGATGCTCTTCGAAACATATATCATAGGTATTTGAACATAAATCTCAACATATTGGGCCCGACATTGTACCACATCATCATCATTATACTAGGTCCGTACTATGTCCGTCAACCTTGGGAAAACATAACATAGAGGCCCATCCTAAGCTCGTACTTATGACCGTCGGGCTAGGGCATCTGGGAGCCCATCCCCTGTTCCTTGTTAGGGTCCTGGTACAAGCCATGCATAAAGTAAAATACATACATGCTTCTTATCATAACATATTATATTTCATTTCATAAACATATCAAGTTCCATATCATGGCATATCATATTTTTCTTCTTCATATCATAACATATTTCTTCTTTATAACATATCATATGGCTATCATAATATATTTCTTCTTCATATCATATCATATGGCTTTCATAACATTTTTCTTCTTCATATCTTATCATGTTTCATTTCATGCACATCATGTTCCTTCCTTATAACACATCATACATTCATATAATCACAAGGTAATGAGCATAACATGATCACAACATCACACACATATAAGCATGGCATAAGGCATAAACATCATGAACAAGTATACATGGAATGACCTAAACTTCATGGAGTTCTATCAAAGTTTTAAACACCAAACAACTTATATATGGTCTAACTAACCACATGTTAATTCATTAACATATAAAGCATGGCATGGGAGGGCACTTAGGGTTTTAAATAAACCTTGGTCGAGAGTTCCAAGACAACCTAAGATCCATTTCTTAAATCTAGCTTAGCTTTCACATGTTACCTATATCTACATTCAAAACATAACATGGTAATTTATAGATCATAGCATGTTAGGCTTAAATGGGTCTTTGCCGAATGGGTTTAAAGGACATAAGGCTCAACCACTTAACTCTAGGTTAGCCAACAACATGTTATCTTCATCTAACATCAAAAGTTATCATGAACTTATCTAAAAATGCCATAGAAACACCCATAGGGGTCTTGGCCCAATGGTTTAAAAGGGCTTTAAGGATCAACACTTAAATCTAGGTTAGCCAACAACATGTTATCTTCATCTACCATCAAAACATAGCATGAATTTATCTATAACATAGCATAGAACATGTTATCTTCTTCTAACCTCAAACATGGCATGAACTCATTTAAAACTTGGCATAGAACTTGTTATCTTCATCTAGCATCAAAACATAGCATAAGCTCATCTAAAACATGGCATAGAAAATCACCTTAGGGGTCTAGATGGACTTGGTCGAGAGTTTTTGGGGAGGTTGAGGATCAACCACTTAACCAACCTCATCTAGACATCTATCATCTTCATATTAACACAAGTTTTAGCATGGATTTTCATGGAGAGCACAAATATTGGTCTTTGCCGAAATTTCCTTGGGGTTTTTAAGGTCAAACACTTAACCTAATCCATCTAGCATCCTATCTTTATCATGTTCATACAAGATATGGCATGGATCTTCATGGAAAACTTAAACAAAGGTCTTGGCCGAATGGTTTAAAAGGGATTGATACAATAACATCAATCGAAAACTACTTGTATGCAGGTGAGGGGGATACTTACATCCTTCTCTTTGATATTAGTTTGAAGATAACCTAAGGGAAGCCAAACCTAGCCTTCTTCTTACTTGGATAGTTCAAGGAAAAAGATGAAAAGGGGAGCTTAAGGTTCGGTGAGGAAGAAGATGAGAAGGAGAGAAAAACAATTTGGTTTCTCATGTCTCCTCATTCCCCCTATTTATTCACTTGAAGTGTCCCTTAGTCTCCCTTACCCCTAACTATAATTTCCCATATTCCTCTAATAATACAACCCTGCTGGGCTTCTAGTTATTGGATGCATCTTTAGGGATTAGCTATCTACTAGTGGTTTGGGGTTCAATTCCTAGGCCTTGCATCGCTTTTTGGCTCCTTTTCTTTTATTTTTGAAGGAGCCCACATAAAGCCCATTATAATCATGCAAAAATTCTTGTAAAATTGCTAGGAATTTTACGGGCGTTACAACTTCATATAGATGTTTTCCTCAAGACTTCCATTAAGGAAAGCTGTCTTGACATCCATCTACCACACCTCATAATCCACATGAGCTGCAATGCATAAGAGAATCCGGATAGACTTAAGCATGGACCCCGGCGAAAAGGTATCCTCATAATTGATACTCTCTTTCTGAGTATACCCCTTTGCAACAAGCCTCGCTTTGAAGGTCTCAACCTTCCCGTCTATTCCTTTCTTTCTTTTGTAGATCCACTTGCATCCAATGGTTTTTACACCATCGGGTGGTTCCACTAGCTCCCAGACCTGATTTCAATCCATAGATTCAATCTCAGTATTCATTGCACTTTGCCAAGATGCTACATCTTTATCTTGGATTGCCTCGTCATATGTCCAGGGATCAGGTTCATGTTCGCCAGGGACCAAATCAGAAGATTCTTCAAAGAACATGAATCTTTCAAGCTGTCTCACAACCCTCCCACTATGATGAGGTATCACCTGTGTATCCTCTGTGGCATGCGGTGCAGTGACTTGTTGTATATTCTCTTGTACCGGTGGTACTGAAGAAGTGACTTCCCCTTTTATCTCTTCCAGAACAATCTTACTCAAGGGCTTGTGGTTCATTACATAGTCTTCCTCTAGAAATTTGGCGTTCGTGCTAACGATCACCCTCTGATCTCTAGGACTATAAAACAAACCACCTTTCGTTCGTCTAGGATAGCCAACGAACATACGTACTTCTGTACGAGGTTCCAACTTACCAGCATCCACCTTCAGCACATGTGCTGGACTCCCCCATATCTAAATATGTCTTAGACTAGGCTTTCGCCCAGTCCGCAATTCCGTGGGAGTAGAAGGCACTGATTTTGATAGAACCAAGTTCAGAATGTACACCGTCGTATCTAGAGCATATCCCCAGAACAAATCTGGCAACTCAGAATAACTCATCATCTATCTAACCATCTCCATAAGAGTCCTATTCCTCCGCTCTGCTACACCATTCTGTTGGGGTGTGCCAGGTGTAGACAATTGGGAATGAATCCCAGCCTCTGATAATTAATTCCTAAAATCACCCAAGAGGTACTCACCACCACGATCAGATCATAGTATCTAGATACTTTTACCTTGACGTTTCTCCACATCAGCCTTGAATTCTTTGAACTTGTCAAAGGATTCAGACTTGCGGCACATCAAGTAAATGTATCCATATCTTGAATAATCGTCTATAAAAGAGATGAAATACTCAAAACCACCTCTATCCTGGATAGACATAGGAACACATAAATCAGAATGAACCAATTCTAACACATCTTTGGCTCTATACCCCTTGGCCTTAAAAGGCCTCTTGGTCATTTTACCCTCCAAGCAAGATTCGCAGGTTGGGAAATCTTCCACCACTAATGAACCCAAAAGACCATCAGCTATCAACCTTTGAATTCTGCTTAGGTTAATATGACCAAGCCTAAGATGCCAAAGATATGTTTGGTTCATCTTTGAAGGTTCTTTTCTCTTATTGGAATTAGATGATGAGTTATTAACTTCTATTTGCATCGTGGGAGATTTTGGTTCAAGTGTGTATAAATTTCCTATCAATGCACCCGAACAGATAATCTCCCTATTCCTTTTTATAACAACTCTGTTATTAATTGAAATAGAATATCCATTCATAAACAATTTAGAAACCGAAATTAAATTCTTACTAAATAAAGGTACATAAAGGCAATTCTTAAGAACCAAAACTTTATTTTTCTCAAAAGATAAATAAACGTCTCCCACTGCAACAACCGCCACCTTCGTGGCATCGCCCAAGTATATGGTAATCTCCCCCTCAACCAAACATCTAGTTTCCTGGAACCCCTACAATGTATTATGGACATGATCATTGGTTCCTGTATGTACACACCAAGTGCTGGTAAATAACACCACTAAACATGTTTCAACTACTAGACAAAAAGATATACCTTTGTTCTGCTTACGGTAGGGGCAGTCCTTCTTCCAGTGTCCAGTCTGCTTACAAGTGAAGCACTTGCCTTTCGGCTTCTTCACTCCTCCCTGAGTTCCTCTCACTGCCTTTGTCCCAGTTTGTTTCTTCTTCTTCTTGCCTTTCATCTTAGAAGTAGAAACCTTTTTGATCACCATGGCATGCGCCTGAGCACTCTGACGAAATAGCCCCTCTGCCGCCTGGAGTTCTGTCAGAAGCTCCGCCAACAAATACAACCTTTTGTTCATATTGTAGTTCAGGCGAAACTGCTCAAAACTCCTACGTAGAGACTGGAGAATGATATCGACGTGGATTTCCCCATCGATCTCAGCTCCGAGGGCTTCCGACTCATTCAAATGAGCTATCATCTTGAAAACATGATCCCTTACCGGTGTTCCCTCTATCAAGGTGGTCGTCATCAAGTTCCTCATGGCTTCCTGCCTAGCAGCCCGATTCTGGTGTCCGAAAAGCTCTTTGAGATTGAGCATCATGTCATAAGGAGTGGGCATGACTTGATGCTGATGTTGCAGTACATTTGACATAGATGCCAAAATGTAATACCGCGCCATCTCATCGGCCTTGATCTACTTCTTATAACTCTCCTTCTCCTTTTCCCCAGAATCATCCGTAGGCTTAAAAGGGCACTCTTCGAGGAGTACATATTTGTATTCCTCACCAGTCAAGACAATGTCTAGATTCCTCTTCCAATCAACATAGTTGGGTCCAGTAAGTTTATTCTCTTTCAGTATCACAACAAGCGGGTTGAAAATGTCATTTTGAAATAAAACCTAAGAATCACATAGATCAAAACATTAGATTTCAAAAAATTATTGATTTCTAAAACAATAAAATTTTAAAATCAACCAACCCCTCAAAACACCGAGAATATCGTATGCCACGTAGTGTGGACGTATACGAATTCTATATTTGTAAGAGGAAGTTTTACCCATTAATTTGACTATCTTGTCAACCTAACTTTTTGACAAGTAAAATTAATAGTTGGTTCCTCTTTGGCCCTACAAATAAAAGCAGTGACTCCGATGGGGAGGATACTTATATTTGTATCTAAGTGTTCACTATTACTCGGTACCAAGGTAATTATCTCGGGTGATGTGCCTTCCGATGGGGAAGTACACACGCTCCTTAATAATTTTCTATAATCATATTCGACCTTGTGATCCGCAAACAAACTCATCCGATGGGGAGGAAGGCCCTCAGAGCCGTCGCGCAAGTTTGTTTACATCACTTGTCAAATCGTAATGGAGGTCGTGGGAATTTATAAAAATTTCCCTCTCCCACTTAGTAATTTGAAATTAAGGAATTTTCTAGCCTACGACATGCATATCAAACAATAAGCAATAAATATGAAAAATAAAAATTTTCCAACTATTATGGCTTTTGTCTTCAATATGTCTCCCATCGTATCGCCTTCTCGTCCGCTCCTCCTACACCATGTACAAGCTATCTGGAGATCCGAGTCGAGAAAAAAAAATATTTTAATTTACATCCATCGATCCTATAGTCCACGAAGGAGTGTACATGAAATATAGATTGAAAGTAAACTAAAATAAAAAGAGTGGCTAAACAATGTCGTATCTAATTTATAAAAAATTAAATACTAGCCTCGTCAACCACGAGGATTCAACAAAATATACATTTACACACATACAATCACATACACACATATGACCATAATAGTTGGATCCTATGCTTGCAACCAAAGAGTTAGCCTACACATATCCTACTATTATCTAGCATATATAATATATGAAAAGTGAATAAAAGTAACCGAATCCTAAACACAAAACCGAAAACCGTGGCTTTGATACCACTTGTTGGGAGGGGAAACTTTGCTTCCCACTTCAACTCGGTCGCTTGTTCTTGGTGATCCCTTCTACGTCCCCGGATAAAAAAAAATTATCCTTTACAAGAGGGATTGCCCAAGCAACCTTGTCATCGTCGTGCTATTCGATTAGAGTAGTCACTTGAACAAACTTGTTGTTCAAGCGACCAACCTCTATTCTACGAATAGCTGCGGAATAGACAATGTACGGATCGCCGACTTTTTTGTTAATGTTCGGGGTCCAAGTTATATTAGCGACAAAACAGAATATAACATTCATATAATTGAAAAACAAATATAAGCATCTTACACATGAAGATAGATAAGTGATATACCTCTCGATCTTCTATTGTATGACCTTCCTCCTTTCGGACGTCGTGTGGGCGACGTTCTACCAAAAGTTGAAGCTTCTAGATCACCAATCTTCCTTCCTTGCTCGTCATGAGCAAGAGGAAGAATAGAAACAAGACACTTTTCCTTCTTTCAACCAACCACCAAACTACAAGGTAGGTGCTTGCTGCCAGCCAAGAAAGAAGAGGAGAATAGGATGGAAACCGGCCAAGACTCCAAGGGAAGGCCCTAAATCTTGTGTCCACCGGCCAAGGCGAAGGAGAAGGGATGGATTGGATGCTATCCAAAAGCTAGAAAGGGCTGCTGGACGTCGGCCACCTTGAGGAAGAAGAAGATAAGGAATAAGTTTCCTTATTTGGTGCCGCCAACTACAATCCCTAGCTCCAAGCCTTTTGTTGCCCAAAACCCTAATCCTATCTTTAATTGGATTCTCCTTGTCGCCCACCCCTTGCTCTCCTTTTATAGAGTTATGGATAACCCTTGTTTTAATCTCCACCATTTGTTCTAGGGATTTAATCTCAACCGTCGGATCTAGAGATTTAATCCCAACCGTCGGATGTAGAGATTTAATCTCTACCTTTGGATCCAGACTTTTGTTTCTATCCATTGGATCTAAGCTTCATGAGGTATTAATAGGCTACAATAGGGGCCATGAGGAGGAGTTGGATCTTGGCCACCCAACGGATCAAGCCCACATAAAGTCCGATCCATTATTGATAATCCAATCCACTAAATGATTATCATTGATCTACCTCACCAACCCCCATAGGTTAATATGGGCTCCATATATTATATGTACATTTTCTCCTCGTGTTTAAGATCTCGAACATCCGTTGATTAATTAATTTATTTACCATTAATTAATCAACATCTAACTCCATGAGTAGTACCTGATAGAGCGGTGAATTAGTGTCGCAATACCGTTCCCAAATTATTTACCGAACCCCCTAACTACACTAATGCAGTATAGGACTGACTCGGGTCATCTCCCAACGAACCTAATGGCTGGACGTTTGTTTTTAAACAGAAGTAAACACTGGGGGTTTTCACAATTTATCAAAACAATCAAAATGCAAAATCAAAAGCAAACATGGGAATTAAGCATGCAAGAAGTAAATCTAACTACCAAATAACAAGTAACAAACAACTATCCTAATGCGCAAAAGTAAGTGATCACGCACCGCACTGTCACTATACGCATACAATGATCGAACAAATGTGAACAATTCAATTGTCACTATGACCGCGAGTCAAGCGATCAACGAAAAACTAAACTAACAGATGAAAAGCGACCAAGCACCGCATACTTGTCACTATACGACGATAATCAAATAAATGTGAACAATTCAACCATGCACATACTTGTCACTATACGACACAGTAGCTAAACATTCACTAAAAATGCAGTAAACGAAATGCAAGAAACGAAATGCAATTCAACCAGGCACCGCACTGTCACTATACGGTACACTGGTCAAATGTAAATGAAACTAACCTAACAACTAAAGCATAACACAAATCAAACTCTAACTACGACCGAGTTAAAACACAAGTTAGAATCTGAGAATAAAATACAAGTTAAACCGCAGATTAAAATACAAAGTAAGATACTAGTGAAAACACAAGTTACGAACACTAGTAAAAACACAATTCAAAGCCACTGGTGAAAGCACATATTAATAACACTAGCGAAAACACAATTGAAAACACTAATGCAAACACAATGTAATAACACCAGTGACAACACAAATGAAAACACAAGTGCAAATACGAAGAAAAACACAAGTGCAAATACAAATGAAAACATAATGAACCAACAGAATAAAAATTAATCAACTCTCGTCTACAACTCCCGGAAAGGAACCACCCTCTCCGGTTACCAACGCATAATCTGGGCGGCTCCTACGGCTTCAATGGCGGATCTTCGTCGAATAATCCTTCACGAAAGTTGGAATGGTGGAACGGATCAGCTCTGATGGACTTGGACCGCCGCTACCATGGCGATAGAAGGTGCGAATCGTGATCGTCTACAAGTCTTCACCGATGTTGGAAATAGGGTTACGGCGAATTTAGAATTGAAGGGCTGCAATCGAAATACATCCGCCGCTACCACGATGAGAAGGTCACACACCTTCTGCGACCACGTCCCAAGGGTGGCTCGGCTCGGTTACTGGCGTCAAGAGAACGCCGGTGAAGATGGATGAAAACCCCTCTGCTCGGCAAAGCCACCGTCTGCCCAACTTCAGAACTTGACTCCGCCGACCAAGGGAAGGATCTTCGGATGGAGATGAAGGGCGCGCGCCGAGTTACGGAAAAGATCGAAAAGCGGACGAAAGCCGCGCCGCGTGAAAAGGAGAAAAACTATCGGAGAAGATGAGGGAATAGGAAATAGCACCTCCGGCCAAGGAAGGGACGGGAAGCGGTGCTGGTGATGGCGTGGAGAAAGCGGCCTGCGTGCGATTGGGGAGGCTGCGCGATTTTGAGAAGAAGAAGAAACTGCGGTCTCTGTCTCTCCGCGTGAAGCTAGATTGATTAAAGGGATTTTGTGAGCCGTCCGATCATTTCCCCCACGATCTCAGCCGTCCAAATAGAGCTAGGTTAAATGAGTCCAATTAATCTCCTAAGAAGGCCTGATCCAGCGGTTTTGATCAATCGATTTCAAAAGGATGGATCTGATCCGTCAAGGTATAATCACAATCCAACGGTCCGGATGAACGACCAAGACGTGTAGATCTTAATGTATGGGCCGGATCGCTCCAGATCTAGATGGATGACTCAGAATCAATCAAATTCCTCGGACGGTCTATAATGCTCAGATCTGAACCCTTGATTTAATTTGCCTTCTGATCTGGATGAAGGGCTCAGATTAAATCATCTTGAAATATCCATTATGACCCCAGATGAAGCCATATTTAATCTAACTCGAGTCTAGTCTTGTGGCTCATCTCGATCTCCTACAAATAAAGATAAATTTTGCATATAAGTCTAAAATATAGGAGAATTTACAATTAGGTCTAAAAGATGATCCAACTCATAAAATATGTAAATAATCAATAATTAAACACACGAGAGGATTAAAACGATGATATTAAGGACCGAAATAATACAACAAAGTGGCAGTTATCAACTCCCCCACACTTATTCTTGCTCGTCCCGAGCAATAATAAAAATAAAGAAACACTGACTCAATCACTCATTCCCAAAACAATACCCAGATCAATAATTAAGAGATAGACAAAATAAGTTACTTAGGATCACCAAATCCATCAGGATCTAGGGTATTCAAAAGATCCAACTCCTACAACAATCAACATGTATGATGATTTACAGTCAAATCAAATAGACTAAGCCTGATACAAAACCTCCCAAAATGGATATATGCACTGATGCTCACATAATAACATAGGAGTGGGGCGCCCTCAAAACAACATGCAATTTTGTACTACCATATGCTTGCTTATCATCTACTTCTCTACTGCTATCAATACATCTCATACATGAATCAAAAGGATTTATCAGGAATCAGAATGAGATCAAAAGTAGACAACAGATAAAGTATGCAAAGAGTAGTACAAGACAAAGGTACAAATGAATAGGAAACAAGAGAAGAATTGGAGAAATAAATCTGATGAGTTGCTCTGTGAAATGCTCAGTAACCAGCAATATGGGAAGAGGCTAAGACAATTGGAAACTTTAGAATTGGATTCAGGATCAAATGGCTCTATCCAACACATTGCAATTCAATTTGCCTGCATTACAATTGCACATTTTTTTTTTCTTCTTTTCTTTTTTTTTTGCTTTTTTTTTCAAAAGAAATATCAATGGCGCCATTTTTTTATTTTTTTATTTTTATTTTTATTTTTTTATTTTTATTTTTTTTTTGTGTGCAGAAACTCAAGTACTAATAACAGACAAATATATCTCAGAACCAATGACCTCTGAAAACTATATCTTCCATATCATATTTCCAACAAAAATAATATAACTCCTCCCCCACACTTAAAATTTTGTCCGTCTCGGACAATACAACCCATCAAACTATTCCTCCAACATGGAAAGCAATAGATATGAAAAAGATAATCCACAAAGATACAAAGACAATGGATAGCAAATGAAGAGGTATGACAAGTAAGACATGGAAGATGGAAGTATCAAGTGGATTAGACAATCAAACCAAGTCAAGAAAAGAGTCAAGAATGAAATCCTTCATCATATTCATGCAAGTAAATGTTACTGCAGTTTTGAAAAGACTCAAAGCAAGTTCTAGAGTAACAAGAATCACATGTGTTATCACACAAAAGTGGGTAGATGATAAAATGGCTAACCTCACTAGGTGAATAAACATCAAGCTTAGACTATCAATAAAAGTTCACCATCATAACAAGTGACTGCATGCAAGTGAAGTCTCCTATCACACACAAAAATCCATAATTTGATGATCAAACTTAACTAATTTTTACCACCTCAAATGATACTAAGGCATGCATAGAGAATATTATTTAGGTAAACAGCAAACAACAAACACACAACCCATACAATTTATTCCAGAACATGAAAGGAAGAAAATAAATGCATAAATAAAAGAACACACTCCCTTTCATGTGGGAGAAGAAGCATCATCATGTCGACCCCCAGTATTCTCAGATATACTTGATCTCTTTGCTCGACACTTCATGAGTTGCAAAAGTGATACCCTTGATCGCTAATGATCGCCCTGGGAACTCCAAATCTGCAAAATATGTGAGACCTAACAAAATCCACAACAACTAGAGAATCATCAGTCCTGGTGGGGATGACCTCCACCCATTTAGAAATATAATCATATGCCAAAAGAATATATGGAAATCCAAAAGATACAGGAAAAGGACCCATAAAATCAATACCTCAAATATCAAAAATCTCACAAAATAACAAAAGTTTTTGAGGCATTTCATTTCATCCTATGTTCCTGTCGCTGACATCGCTCACAAGACTTGTAGAATTCAGAGACATCATGAAATAAGGTGGGCCAATACAAATCAAACTCTAAAACTTTCCTAGCAGTTCTTTGGGGTCCAAAATACCCCCCACAAGCCAGAGAATAACCAAAAGTAAATACATATGGAATGAAACTCATAATCAAGTGCACATCATCTAATAATCTGATCATTACAAAATTTTCAATGATAAAGATCATCCCATACATAATACTTGGCATCACTTTTCAATTTCTGGACTTGTGCATGAGTAAAATGTGAAGGTACAACACGGCAACTAAATAAATAGCAAGATCTGCATACCATGGTGTCTTACCCTACAGGTGAAAAAGTTGCTCATCTGGAAAAGAATCTGCTATGGGGGTGGGCTCGATCTCTATCGCAATCCTGTCAAACTGAAATACCACCTCCTTCTGTAACAATTTGGTCAAGGGTAGGGCAATTTGACTGAAGTCTCTGATAAAATATCTGTAGAAACCTGCATGACCTAGAAAAGCACAACTTCCCGCACAGAAGCGGGGTAAGATAAAGAATATATAGCATGAATTTTAACAGGATCTACTTCAATATCATACACAGAGATAATATAATCCAAGATATCCCATACTCGACCATGAAATAACATTTCTCACAAACATCTGATGGAAGTGATCCTTGGGGCATCGCCTGAAGAGCGCTAGTCCCTACACAAATCCATATCCCGGTCTACATAAAAAGAGGGCCCACAGATAGGTCCTCCATAGAAAGAGTACAACTTCTCATGAAACAAAACCTCGGCATACTTGGGAATCTGCTTCCCTAGCCTTTTTCTTCAACAACCCCCTTCCTAGGCTGGGCCTCTGAGGGAAGAGAAAAACTGCTGCAAAATTCAAATAGATGATCACCTGAAGACCTAGTCATCCACACAAACAAATATAATGAGAAACAAATATAAATGATAAGAAAGACAATAATAACAAAAGAAAAAGAAAACAAACAAACAAACTACAGTTTAAAGACAAACGAACCCATTAGAGTTCCCCGGCAACGGCGCCAAAATTTGATAGAGCGGTGAATTAGTGTCGCAATACCGTTCCCAAATTATTTACCGAACCCCCTAACTACACTAATGCAGTATAGGACTGACTCGGGTCATCTCCCAACGAACCTAATGGCTGGACGTTTGTTTTTAAATGTATAAACATCGGGGGGTTTTCACAATTTATCAAAACAATCAAAATGCAAAATCAAAAGCAAACATGGGAATTAAGCATGCAAGAAGTAAATCTAACTACCAAATAACAAGTAACAAACAACTATCCTAATGCGCAAAAGTAAGTGATCACGCACCGCACTGTCACTATACGGTACAATGATCGAACAAATGTGAACAATTCAACCATGCATCGTCACTATACACAGAGTCAAACGATCCTTTGAAAAACTAAACTAATGAAAAAGAAAGCGACCAAGCACCGACTTGTCACTATATACGACGATGATCAAATAAATGTGAACAATTCAACCATGCACCGCACTTGTCACTACTCGACACAAGAGCTAAACATTCACTAAAAATGCAAAGAAACAAAATGCAAGAAACGAATGCAATTCAACAGCACCCCTTTGTCACTATATACCTAATCGTCAAATGTAAATGAAACTAACCTAACAACTAAAGCATAACACAAATCAAACTCTAACTACGACCCGAGTTAAAACACAAGTTAGAATACAGAATAAAATACAAGTTAAACCGCAGATTAAAATACAAAGTAAGATACTAGTGAAAACACAAGTTACGAACACTAGTAAAAACACAATTCAAAGCCACTGGTGAAAGCACATATTAATAACACTAGCGAAAACACAATTGAAAACACTAATGCAAACACAATGTAATAACACGGTGATAAACACAAATGAAAACACAAGTGCAAATAAGAAAAAACACAAGTGCAAATACAAATGAAAACATAATGAACCAAAGAATAAAAATTAATCAACTCTCGTCTACAACTCCGGAAAGGAACCACCCTCTCCGGTTACCAACGTAAATCTGGACAGGCTCCTACGGCTTCAATGGCGCGGATCTTTCGTCGAATAATCCTCCGCGAAGTTGGAATGGTGGAACGGATCAACCGCTCGGTGATGGACTTGAGGTGCCGCTACCACGGCGGAGAAGGTACCGAATCTGTGATCGTCTACAAGTCTTCACCGATGTTGGAAATAGGGTTACACGCCGAATTTAGAATTGAAGGGCTGCGAATCTGAAATACATCTGCCGCTTCACGCAGCGATGAAGGTCACACCCAGCCTTCTGCGACCACGTCCAACTGGGTGGCTCAGCTCCGGTTGCCAGGCGTCAAGAGAACGCCGGTGAAGATGGATGAAAACCCCTCTGCTCGGCAAAGCCACCGTCTGCCCAACTTCAGAACTTGACTCCGCCGACCAAGGGAAGGATCTTCGGATGGAGATGAAGGGGACGCCGCTGGAGTTACCGGAAAACTGCCGCCGGAAACGCTGTGGACGAAAGCCGCCGCCGCACGTGAAAAAGGAGAAAAACTATCGGAGAAGATGAGGGAATAGGAAATAGCACCGCCGGCCAAGGGAAGGGACCGGCCGGCGGTGCTTCGGGCGGTGGCGTGGAGAAGAAACGCCGGCGGCGTGCGATTGGGGAGGCTGCGCGATTTTGGGAAGAAGAAGAAACTGCGGTCTCTGTCTCTCCGCGTGAAGCTAGATTGATTAAAGGGATTTTGTGAGCCGTCCGATCATTTCGCCCACGATCTCAGCCGTCCAAATAGAGCTAGGTTAAATGAGTCCAATTAATCTCCTAAGAAGGCTGTGATCCAACGGTTGTGATCAATCTGATTTCAAAAGGATGGATCTGATCCGTCTGAAGGTATAATCACAATCCAACGGTCCGGATGAACGGCCAAGACGTGTAGATCTTAATGTATGGGCCGGATCGCTCCAGATCTAGATGGATGACTCAGAATCAATCAAATTCCTCGGACGGTCTATAATGCTCAGATCTGAACCCTTGATTTAATTTGCCTTCTGATCTGGATGAAGGGCTCAGATTAAATCATCTTGAAATATCCATTATGACCCCAGATGAAGCCATATTTAATCTAACTCGAGTCTAGTCTTGTGGCTCATCTCGATCTCCTACAAATAAAGATAAATTTTGCATATAAGTCTAAAATATAGGAGAATTTACAATTAGGTCTAAAAGATGATCCAACTCATAAAATATGTAAATAATCAATAATTAAACACACGAGAGGATTAAAACGATGATAATAATGACCGAAATAATACAACAAAGTGGCAGTTATCAGTACCACTCAACCATTTCATCATGCCGGACCAAGTCCACCTGCAGGGTTTACATGATGAACCTTATGAGCTCCTCAAGGGGACATCATCATCCTAATATATAGGACACGGTTTCCTCCTATAATCAACAGCACACCATAAAAATAATATCATTTTTCAACTTTCAGAGCCTATCGATTTAATCTATAAATCTCGCCCATTGGTAAATCAAAGAAATGAATACTAAGTATATGTGTCTATTACTATATCGGGATTAAGAGTATGTACAATGTAATATCTGAGGTCCGATTCGATTATGTAGTCGGCAATAAATCGAATAACCTCTAAGTCGATCATGTTGGGGGATCGAAACGGCCGGCTAGAGGGGGGTGAATAGCCCTCTTACGATCGATGTCGTAATTTGCTCGTCTAAAATTAGATTAGCGCAAGCGGAAACAACAATACAAACAAATTAAACAAATAAAGACAAAGCAAAGGAAAAAGACAATGCTAACACAATGTCGTAACGTAGTTCATGGCTACGCCGCTAATCCACGATCCCGATTCGTCCGAGGTGAATCACTCCTCCAAAGTCAATCACTATTGGTATCTCCTTTCCACCAAGCTAGGTGGAGGTAACATTTACAAACAAGATCACTCTTCTTACAATAAGAATGGAGTAAAAGCAAGTAAGAAGAGTTTTAAGCTTGTGGGGCACTTGGAAGATCACATAGAGCATAAGCATTAGCCCCCCAAAGCTCCACACCCTCTCTTTTTATAGAGAGGAGGCTTTTCTTCCCGTTGGCCGCCACCAGTCGACTGCTGCCCTTGGCAGTCGACTGCCGCCACTACAACGGTCTCCGAACACGTCGGATCCCGACCGTTGTAGTCCAACGGAACACTTTGCAGTCGATTGATGGACCTCATCAATCGACTGCTGCCTCCGTAGTCGACTGTCCAGTCGGCTACGAGAGGTTCTATGGCCAAACCCTTTCGACCGATCGTTGTTGCCTTCAGCCGATCGATCGATAGTCTCGATCGCCACATATGGCGATCACGCGCCTCAAAACACTCGATCGAATACGGTCGAATCACGTTCTAGGCCGATCATTGCCATTCCATGGCAGTCGACTGGTGTCAGGAAATCCTATCCGACACTTAGCCAAATGGCCAAGTTTCACCTAAGAGCTACCCCTTCCCAGATTACATTCGCTCACTCTCATCTCTCGGAGTCCCTCGCCTTCGAAGTTCTCTTCGTTCACGGCCACGTCCCTCGGCAGCATCAGGCGCACGGCTCTGCAATGCTCCTTCGCGTCTCTTGCCTCAAAGTCTACTTCCTCCGGCTTCACTCCAAGCTCCTCGTCCGGCGGTCCCTCGGATGCTCCAAGCGCACAGCTTTCGTAAAGCCATCCTTCACCTACTCAAGGACCGAGTCATGAGTTGTGAAACTCGCCATGGCTCCATGTGCGAATTACTAAGTCCTGCACGACTTCAATGCACATATCAAATCAACATAACAAACTAACTTAAACCCTTTTCCACACACATCAAAACCTAATCATGGCAAGAGATTGCCCAAACATTCTCCCCCTTTTTGATGTGTGGCAATCCGTTTAAGTTAGGTAAAAACATTTGATAAAAATTTCTAAGGTAAGAAAGCATGTAAACATAAACATGATATAGCAACATGCAACTCCCCCTTAATCCATGAAACTCCCCATACATATTTCTCCCCCTATCATAATTTACTTAAACACAATTATTTCTCCCCCTTTGACACCATCAAAAAGATTAATACTAAGTTATAAACCCATGGCATCAAGTCTAATAGAAAAAAAAATACCTAAAACATGTTTAAAATCTGAAATCAGAAAATATTGGACTGTTTTTCAGGTGAGCAGTCGACTGCTATCAGTATGGCAGTCGACTGGCACAATGGTTTCCGAAATTCTGATTTTCTGGGCGAATTTCAGAAATGCATTAAAAATTCTAGAAAATTCAAAAAATAGTGAAATTTGGGGAACACATTTCTTGTAAGGTTCTTTATCAGTGAAAAATAAATTTTCATGAAAGCTCATTATATTTTCATGTATTTGCCAAAAATTTAAAAGTTTTAAAAACCACTAGGTTTTTGACCATTCTAGTATCAAGTTTAACACCTAGTTTTGCATCCAATTGTTTCAAAACATGAATACATAGATTTTAAAGTAAGAAATTGTTTTGAAAACATATGAAATATCCAACCATGATCTTTGGGCAATATGTCTATGAATTAAACATAAACCTTCCCCATGATTGGTCTATTATTGCTATTTTGATACTTTAAATGACCATCTAAATGCCATAGGCATTAGTGGACATTTTTATCATCCTAACATCTCACCCATGCTAAGTTTTCAATCAAGGTAGCCAATGGTGAGTGTGAGATGGATCATAGGGGGTATTTGTATATACTTAACCATTATATTCATGCAATTCTATCAAGGTTAAGTATCATCCTAACACTCAACATGATCATAAAGATATATATGACTTAAATTCATATTATGATCATGAAACACATGTATTCATTGAATTGTTATCATGCATTAGGTATTATATCATGATAATAAGCAAAATATCACCTAAGGCATGATTTAAACCCTATTTCTCATGATGATGTGCCAAATATCAAAATCATAAATCATGATTGCAAACATACATAGCAATTACATTAATCATCATGATTTAAGCATTATTAACTATTTATAGGCACGTTATCATCACCTAACACTATTTTAAAATGTTGTCCCGCCATCCTAAGTCAACCAAAATATGATATAGGTCAATTGCATATGGTTGACTACCCTAGGGGTTTTCTAACCCTTAAGGATGGATTTTGGAACCAAAAATAAGTTCTTGCCTATGGGATTCACTAGATATTCCTTAGGAATCCATTTCCTAGCTATTACTTTCTTCTTATCTTGTCCCCTAGCAATTAGGCATTTGTAGGCCTTTTCATTTTTCTTTTCTTTGTATCCTAGGCCTTTCTTGTTAATGCTTGCTCTTTGGCTCCCTACGATCATGTTCAATGTGTTGGAGCCAATTGTGAATTTCTCTAGGGCTTTGGTTAAATAATCTACCTTTTCCCTTAAAGCCCTATTTTCATCCATACATGCATCACTAACATTAAATGGCATATATTCATGTGAACATGCATCATCATGTCAAGAAGAAATATTTTCATTTTGATTTAAGCATGCTTTTTCTAGTTTATTTTCTAAGTCCTTAATTTGATCTAGCATGCTTTTGTTCTTCTTCTTAGCTCTAAATAAATCCCTAGTTAAGCTAGAAACCATGGAAACTATTTTCTTAGGAGTTAGATTTGTTACCATAGTTTCCATGTCCTCTTCTTCTTCTTCGGATGAGGATGATGTAGAGGCTCCCCTATCACTTGAGCTCTCTCCACTTGAGCTTGATTTTTCATTTTCGGTGGAGGAGCAATCCAAGTCATCGAAAGCCATCAATGCAAGGTTGGAGTAGACATGCTCTTCTTCATCGGATGAGGAAGAGGAAGAAGGGTCATCCCATGTCTTGGCCTTGAATGCTTTGGCCTTCCCCTTTTCCTTTGCCTTCTTTTCTTCTTCCTTTTTCTTGTTCCTCTTTTTCTTCTTCTTTTCTTCTTTCTTCTTCCTCTCTTCCTTGCTCTTGTTTAGGAGGGGACAATTGTCCCTTATGTGGCCCTCTCCTTGGCAATTGTAGCATATGATCTTTCCTCTTGGTCTCCTATTCCTATCATTTGATTTGTTAAAACTAAAACCTTTTAATGCATGTCTTACCCTCCTTACCATATAGGCTTCTTCCGTGCTATCCATGGAGGAGGAGGAGGAAGCTTCGTCATCGGAGGAGGAGAAGATCTCTATCTTCTTTTTCCCCTTATTTGCCATCAATGCTACTCCCCTTGAAGGTTGGATTTTTGGCTCTTCTTGTATTCCTTCAAGCCTCGTTTCGTAGAGCTCCATTGTTGAGAAAAACTCCTCCAAGGTGCTCACTTCTAATTTCTTTGAAATATAAAAGGAGTCCACCATGGAGCTCCACTTGATGGATCGCGGAAAGGCATCTATAGCCTTCATAACCATATCCCAGTTTGATAGCTTCTCACCTACACTTGACAAACCGATTATAATTTCCTTGAAACGAGAAAGTAAGGACGAGGTCTCTCCTTGCTAGCTTTGCCTCGGATGTGCCTTCATGAAGCTCAATTAGCTTCTCCCACATCTCCTTGGCACTTAGGCATTCTCCAATTCTATTTATTTCTTGTTGAGGAAGCACATTGTAGAGATGGTGCTTTGCTTTTGAATTTGCAAGGTGCTTCTCTCTTTGCCTCTTGGTCCACCTTGACTTCTCTATTAGCTTTCCCTCTTCATCCCTAGGCAAAATGAAACCGGATTCCATTGTAATCATAATATCAAAATCCGTTTCGAAAAATACCTTCATTCGCTTTTTCCACCAACCGAATTCTCCTTCAAACTTCGGTGGATGAATATTGGAGCCGACCATCTTTTGATGAAGTGCTTGTTGCGGCGGTTAGTCCTCGACAAGCGACTTGGCTCTGATACCACTTGTTGGGGGAGCGAAACGGCTAGCTAGAGGGGGGTGAATAGCCCTCTTGCGATGGATGTCGTAATTTGCTCGTCTACAATTAGATTAGCGCAAGCGGAAACAACAATACAAGCAAATTAAACAAATAAAGACAATGCTAACACAATGTCGTAATGTGGTTCACGGCTACGCCGCTAATCCACGATCCCAATTCGTCCGAGGTGAATCACTCCTCCAAAGCCAATCACTATTGGTCTCTCCTTTGCACCAAGCTATGTGGAGGTAACATTTACAATCAAGATCACTCTTCTTACAATAAGAATGGAGTAAAAGCAAGTAAGAAGAGTTTGAAGCTTGTGGGGCACATGGAAGATCACTTAGAGCATAAGCATTAGCCCCCCAAAGCTCCACACACTCTCTTTTTATAGAGAGGAGGCTTTTCTTCCTGTTGGCCGCCACTACGATCACGCGCCCTTGGCATGATCGCGCCGCCACTACAACGGTCTCCGAACACGTCGGATCCCGACCGTTGTAGTCCAATGGAACACTTGGCAGTCGACTGATGGACCTCATCAGTCGATTGCTACCTCCGTAGTCGACCCGATTGGCTACGGCGGTTCTGCTGGCTAAACCCTTTCGACTACCGATCCGCCTTCAGCCGATCGATAATCTGCGATCGGCCGCCACATATGGCGGCATCACGACCTCAAAACACTCAGTCGAATACCAGTCGAATCACGTTCGACTCAGAGCAGTCGACTAGTGTCGGGAAATTCCATCCGACACTTAGCAAAATGGCCAAGTTTCACCTAAGAGCTACCCCTTCCCGGGTTACATTCGCTCACTCTCATCTCTCGGAGTCCCTCGCCTTCGAAGTTCTCTTCGTTCACACGCGCCCTCGGCACATCAGCGACACTCTACAATGCTCCTTCGCGTCTCTTGCCTCGAAGTCTACTTCCTCCGGCTTCACACCAAGCTCCTCGTCCGACGGTCCCTCGGATGCTCCATGCGCACGACTTCCGCAAAGCCATCCTTCAGCGACTCAAGGACCGAGTCATGAGTTGTGAAACTCGCCACGACTCCATGTGCGAATTACTAAGTCCTGCACGACTTCAACGCACATATCAAATCAACATAACAAACTAACTTAAACCCTTTGCCACACACATCAAAACCTAATCATGGCAAGAGATTGCACTAACAGGTCCTGCTCAATACACACAAAGTGTACTAGTGTGATTCTATGGTCAAGACAAACCAATACCAAATCACACTACAACCATTCCAATGGTTTGTCCAAAGCCATCTCGGTTGTGAGCCTTTACTTTTACTTTACAAGGAGTCGATAACATGATCTCTCGTGTGACACCACACACCATGTTATCTACAATGTAATGTATTAGACAATATGCATAACCATAAAAATATGCAAACAAAGATCATGTGATTCTTATTTCAAAATAAAGATGTTCATAAAAAAGATAAACTTTTCAGTATACATCTCAACATATTGATCTACCTCACCATCCCCCATAAGTTAATATGGGCTCTATATATTATTTGTACATTTATCTCCCCGTGTTTAAGATCTCGAATGTCCGTCGATTAATTAATTTATTGACAATTAATTAATCAACATCTAACTCCATGAGTAGTACCACTCAACCTTATCATCATGCCGGACCAAGTCCACCTGCTTGGTTTACATGATGAACCTTATGAGCTCCTCAAGGGGACATCATCATCCTAATATATAGGATACAGTTTCCTCCTATAATCAATAACACACCATATAAATAATATCATTTCCCAACTTACCGAGCCTATCGATTTACTGTATAAATCTCGCTCATTGGTAAATCAAAGAAATGAATACTAAGTATATGTGCCCGTTATTATATCAGGATTAAGAGCATGTACAACATAATATATGAGGTTCGATTTGATTATATAGTCAACAATAAATCGAATCATAATAAATCGAATCACCTCTATGTCGGTCCTGCTCAATACACACAAAGTGTACTAGTGTAATTCTCTGGTCAAGACAAACCAATACCAAATCACACTACAACCATTCCAATGGTTTGTCCATAACCATCTCGGTTGTGAGCCTTTACTTATACTTTACAAGGAACTGATAACATGATCTCCCGTGTGATACCGCACACCATGTTATCTACAATGTAATGTATTAGACTATATGCATAACCATAAATATGCAAACAATGATCATGTGATTCTTATTTTAAAAATAAAGATGTTCATACAAAAGATAGACTTTTCACTATACATCCTAACAAATTCTAGGTGTAACTCCCGTTGTAACCTTCTTAGTGGCTTCCCTAGGTTTCCTTGAAACCTTAGCCACTAGGCACACACCATGGTAAGCCTTAGGGATGACCTCCCTAGTAACCTTGATCATCCTAGACCTAGGTTGTGTTTCATAATCGAATGGAACACTATGATAGGTCTCCTTGGGCTTAGGTTTGTGACCCAAACCTTTATTGCCCTTGGATGAACCTTGCCTCATAGACCCTAGGTTTTGACTCTTTGATCCCATATTTTGAGCATTTGACCCTTGCATTTGATTTTGCATTTTTCTAAGGGTATTCTCCATTTTCTCAAGTTTTGACCTCAAAAGTTGATTTTTAAATTCTAATTTTTCTAATTTGGTTGTCCCATTATTTCCTTGAGTAGATTTGCTCTTTCTTGGCATATGTCTATGATTTTTTGGATTAAAGCCTAGATGGTCTTCTACCTTCTTAATAGTTTCCCTAGGTACGATTTTCTTAGGGTTATTAGTCCCAAATTTCTCCTTATTTCTAAAATTGAGACTCTTAGCATCTAGGCAATAGAACCTATTATTTCTAGCATGCTCTTTATGAACAATAGCAAGATTACTCCTAGCATGTTTTTGCCTATGACTTAAAGAAAGTGCATTACTAAAATATACCTTAGGGTTTGTCGTAGAGGTTACCCCTACATGTGATGCTTCTTATTTTTAATTATTGGGGGATCAGGTTACTTGGCCTTTGGCATGACTAGTGCCATCTTCTTGACCCATTTCGAACACTTGCTCTTGTAGTGTCTGGTTTCCCTACACTCAAAATATATTATATAAATTTTATTATAAATATATGTGTTTGAGTTACCTAGGTCAATGGTGGTCGGTGTCGGAGTTGATTCTTCACTTCTTCCAGAGGTTGAAGTTACTTCTTATTCTTGCTCCGGCCTTGGTGATCTAACTTCCTCCCCCTCAATCCTAGAGGTGGAGTATTCTTCTACCACTTCCACCTCTTCCGATCCAGATGTTGATTCCCTATCATCCTCCGAATCCTCAAGCTCTTGGGATGAAAATGATGTGCTTTCTTCTTCTTGAGCTTGGGAGGATGAGCACTCTTCTTCTTCCTCATCTTTTTGGACTAGTTGCGGGTTCTCATAAAATCTTGTCAACTTACTCCATAGCTCCTTGGCATCTACGTAGTCCCCTAGCTTGCACATAATTTCATTAGGAATCAATTTTTCTAAAAGTTTAGTTACCTTAACTTCGGTTTTGATTTTTGACGTTGCTCTTGGGTCCACTTCTTCAATTTTAGGACATCTCCTTTCTTATCCCTAGGGGGATCGAAACCTTCCATGATGATGAACCAATCTTCTATGTACATCATCAAGAATGTCTCTATTCTCACCCTCCATGCCCAAAAGTCTTCTTGATTGTATGGTAGAAGAATGTCGATGGTGTACCCCAATCCGTCCTTAGGTAGCTCCATTTCCTCTAGCGCTTTTGTTCCTGGGTGTTAATCCATAGAAGAGCTCCAAGCTCTGATATCACTTGTTAGGAATTGGGCATTGCTAGAGGGGGGGGGGGTGAATGTCGCGTCTTCATGGACTTGACGGAATTCGATTGTGCTTGCTATAAAGCTTGTTATGCGTAGCAGAAATAAAGATAATAAAGCAATAATACAAAACTCTTTTAAATGCTTGCTTGTTCATCGCCTTGGACTAGCCTTGAAGGAATAGAAAGCACCAACCATTCCCCTTCAAATCGCTCAAGACAATCACTGCTAAATCCTCCCTTTTGAGCTCCCTTTAAAGTTGCAACTCGAGTTGATTTCTGCCTAGCAGTCGACTTACATTGTAAAATACCACAAATAAAATGGCTAAAGTGGGTAATATTATTATTGAAAAAAATGGTTAGGGATTTAATTAAACCTAACCTTGGGCTTAATGTTTATGGGAGTAAATGATCTTGGGTTTAATTCTAATCACGTGGACCCGACCAATTAGCTCTTAAACCCAAACCCGATCCATTTCTCCCATTAATGCAAAGGCACATTTTCCTCCAGTTTGCAGTTTCTCATCGCGAGTGTTGCCTTCTCCCATTTCTTCTTGACTCGATTCCTCTCCTCCCACTTCGTCAGCTTTTCTTCTTCTGCTATGCCCAAACCTCTCCGCCTCCACATCACTCGCCGCGCCACTCGCCGCTATCGTGAAAGATCTGCTGGCACCTCAAAGTTGTAGTCTTGAATTCCCGATCCATAGCTACCACTGCCTCCTTGCTGTGCTCTACCAATCTTGATGGCAGCGAGCGTTAGCGGCCTCCCTCTTCCACTGGCTTTCATCGCCTACCTCGTCGTCACCGTGAGTTGACCATCGCCACCAGAGCTCGACTGTCGCCTTCGTCACACTGCCAGACTCCACCGTCTGCCCACCAGTCGTCGGCCTCCGCGCAAACCAAGCAATAACAAGCATGCTATGATCCCTTCCCTGCTTCCTTCCCTGCTTGGGTTCTTGTCATCAACGGACAACACCACCCTTCGTTGATCTAAGCAGTAGCGAGCCTAGATCAGCAAGATCTTGATCACTGTCTTCTTGTTTTGCTCATCCGATCTAGATGAGGATTGTGGAGCCGACAATTTTTTTTTCTTCAGCTCTAGGGTAAGGGTTCTAAGGTAGTCGCAAAGTGGATGGATGCTATCCTTGTAGATCAATAGCAAGCTAGTGCATTGGAGCTATGAATCAACCATTGGGTTGATTGTGAGAGGTAAGTCTTGATTTGAATGTTTGTGAAGGTATATAACTGATTAATTGATGAACTATTGTGTTAATGTTGTTGTTGATTTGGATATTTGTAGATCAGATTATTATTTGGATCAACAAGCTCTTACGATGGTTTTGAAACTAGGTAAATTTATTGTTACTTTAACTGCAGATGTTTATTTAGTTAGCTTGATTAGCTATGCTTAAATTGAGAGTTTGGTATTTTGATTAAGTTAATGGAAGAAGTTGTTTTATTGGTTAAGATTCAGTAATAAAATTGATATGGATGTTTAATTGGGTTAATTGGATAAATGGATCAGTTAGCTGAGAAGATAGATCATAATCCATTAGAAATGAATTGATGAGTTGATCAAGGGGTTAATGAATTGGTTTGATTCTATTGTAGGATAATGGTGGATCTTAGTTATTTTCCTTGCTCCTTCTTCCAAGACCTTGATTCGGAATAGGATTCTGACCATGGAGATTCAATTGGATATTCTATATATCAGGTGGGTAATTTTCTATCATAGTCAGGTAGCAGCTAAACCCTGAAGTATATAACTTCATATTATTGTCACTTTGACCTTGACTCCACTCTAGTTTTTCTGGTGCTTGATACTTTTGCCTTTGCACTTAAATACTCTGTTATTGTTATTATCTATTCATTCATCTTTGTTATAATTATAGATTGTTATGGTATGTGGACCTATAGTGGTTTACCTATGTGTACGTAGCTAAATTTGGTTGTAAAAATTGAATTGTTCAATCTAGATAAATCATCTGGAGATGAGTAGGATTCTAGAAGTAAAGTTGAGTTTCCATGTTATATCCTGATGATGTCTACATACCCAGTATGAATCAGGTTGTCGTGTATGGACATGTGATTGTCGATACAGCGTCACTATGGACCGGTGGTCCTAGCTTGGTTGGGATCAATTGAGTATGACTCTCTGCAGGATAAAGAGTGTGTTGATCAGTCATGTATAACTCTCTGTAGGATAGAGAGTGTGTTGATCAGTCGAGTATGACTCTCTGCAGGATAGAGAGTACGTTGATTAGACGAGTATAACTCTCTACATAATAGAGTGTGTTATGATCAGTTGTGTGCAACTCTCTGCAAGATAGAGTGCATTGATCATTCGAGTATGACTCTCAACAGGATAGAGAGTGTTATGATCAGTTGTGTACGACTCTTTGTAGGATAGGGTGCATTGATCAATCGAGTATGACTCTTTACAGGATTGACAGTGCTATGATCAGTTGTGTATGACTCTCTGCATGATAGAGTGCATTGATTAGTCGAGTATAACTCTCTATAGGATAGAGAGTGTTATGATTAGTTGTGTATAACTCTCTATTGAATAGAGAGTCTGTGATGGATGTCTGTATGTGTGATTGTGCATTCATGTCATTTACATGCATGCTGGCGACTTGGTCTCCCTTGTGGTTGAGAGGGTCGTCAGTCATCCTACCTCCCAGTTTACTCATGGAGGAGTAACTGGTGGGAGGGCAGAGCATTGTTGTGCCACACTCTACCACTATAGATGGTGGTAGTTGGAGTTGCGTTCAGTTTCCCTACGTGTGTGGCACTCGACCACTCATAGGTAGTGACTATCGGAGTAGCCAACAACAGGGACCCCTGTCGTGTAGCTAGCTCTTTATGCTTATATGCTACTTGACCATACTGCCCACTCGGCCACTCCAGAGTAGTGGTTGGTGTTGAGTTGGGACAGTTGTCATGTCGAGCCACTGACGCCACACTGGGGTCGTGGTAGCTTTAGGGTGAGCCGACATGACCATGCATTCTGCATTGCCATGTTTTATGGAGTTTTGCATATATATATATATATATATGGATGATTGTGATTAGTGTATATATAGATGCAGTCTATATGTATGCTTATTATGTATTGTATTTGTTTGTACTATGCTTGCTACATCTGTTTGTACATCATCATACATGCTACTGCATTTGCTATATGATAGTGTGTGGGATACCTATGTATGAGTTGGTCAAACTGTCGTATGCCTTTGACTAGTACCTTGAGTTGATACGGGATGGACCTGGTTCATCGTTGTATTTGACATAAGATGATTGTATGTTGGTTTGTCGCTTATAGAGTTAGATTTACTCTACCATGTTGTAGGTGTTGTATTATGTACTTATACTCAAGTTGTATGAGTTATCTCGTTGTCGATTTTCAGGTATGTCAGTACCTTATGATATTATTATTGATCAGTTTAGTTATACAATTATTATGTTATGGTGTTGTATACCTGTTATACCGATAGACAATATATTTTTGACTCGCATGTGATATATATAAATTATGCATGCACTTTTATTCTTATTACTGCTGAGTTTTGTACTCACCACCACAGACCCTGGGTTTTTTGATGCCCAGGTAACAAGTACTCAACTTCGTGATGGGCTTGGAAAAATGCTGGCTGGCAACCTCTCATCTCACATCCGAGGGTCTGAGTTTTGGGTATTTTGTATATTTCTCGATATGTCTTTGGTTTTATATAGTGGATTGTAGTGTGGTACTTGTGGTTGATGTATGGACATGTTGGTGCGGGTTCTGACGATGTTTTCTTCATGTTTTGGTGTTAGTCATACCGGTATGCACTGTGTGTAGTTGTTATTTTGTTTGAATAGTTTCCGCTGTGTTTTGTTGTATTTACATTATATATGTTATTGTGGTTGTGGCTGAAAACCTTGTATAAACAGGATATGTTGTCGCGTACAAAGGAGATGTTGTCCGTTTGCTTTTTGGCTCGGCATACTCTTGGAGCGTGACATCCATTACCCATCAGTCAACTGTCAACCTCATAGCTGAATATCTGTCAGCTACTGAGAGTTCTGAGCACCAGTAGTTGACTGCCATCCATGGTAGTTGACTACTCAAGCCATCAGTTGACTGCCTAATGCTGGCAGTCGACTGCCAAGGCTATTTGCTGCAGTCGAAGACCAGAAGACTCACAATAGTAGATTGGTCATAATCCCAGTCGACTACTCAAAGTCAACTCAACTATCAAGTGTCAAAACACTTGACTAATCTATTGGTCCAAAGCCCCAGTCGATTGATAACCTCAACCATCAGGTTTAACCCCAAGTATGATGCCCTCATACTTGCTAGACCACCTTTAGCCTATATCTAAGCCTTCTAGTCACTTCCATTATCCTCACGCCTATAGGATCCCTCCAAGTCATCCATGACTTGTTCATCCATACTCTAGCCTTCAGGTGCTTCCATCGGCTATTGTCATGCTAACCTGGTCTATATTGCCAAGGCACATTTGGGCTTACGCTGCCAAGACACACGCTTGGACTTTATGCTGCCAAACCATTCAACTTATGTTGCCAAAAATCCCACTTGGACTTTACGCTGCCCATTTCAACCCTTAGACTTCCCTTGCAAACCCATGTTGGACTTTCCATTTGCCAAGAATTAAACATGGACTTTCCCTTGCCAAGGCCCATGCTTGGACTTTCCATGCCAACCCATGTTGGACTTTCCATTTGCCAAGACTCAAGCTTCAACTTTCCATCATATGGTCAATCCCATGTCAACCATATAGTCAACCCATTGTCAAACAATGGTCATCTCATTGTCAAACATCAAAACACTAACATAAAATGACTACTCGAGTCAAACTCTAGTTTGGTCAATCGTGACCTGGGCCGATTGCACCACCATCTGAGACCTTGGGGCTCAACTACCTATGTTCATTATAGTACTCACAAATTTGGAAAACTATAACCTAGAGGAAAGAAATGTATCTTTATAAGATATTCTAAGACCTCTAAAGGTTATGTTTTTATTAGTGACCAACAAGATGAAATCATCTCCGAAATAGAGTCGAGAGATGTTACTTTTCTCGAAATTGAGTTCCTAGTTAGAGGTGATGTTGATAGGATTGTTTCTATATTTGAGGAGGATAAAAAATTATCACGAAAGAGGTGTCACTAGGGATGCCTAAATCCAGTCAACAGAGTGTGAATAATTTATCGAATCATGAGTTGACTTCTCAAAAACCCAACTTATGAAGAAGTGTTCATAAAATCAAACTTAAGATAAGGTTTGACATTGAGAATGAGGCATTAATGATACTCTTTGTTGACAATGAAGAACCTCAATATGTTGAGGAAGCATTGAGATACAATATTAGAGAAAAGTGTTGGATCGATTTGAGCACTAGAGTGGGGGGGTGAATAGCGCACGTTAAAACTTTTCATTTGTTCGATATAAAATACGAGCAATAACGAAATGCACAGCGGAAAAAAAATAACACTATTTTTTTTACTTGGTTCACAGCCTTCGACTGCTAATCCAAGGCCCTAATGGTCCTAGACCGTGTACGGAGGGCACAATCCACTAAAATACTCCTCATTAGAGGTAGGAGTGAACAATTACAAGAAAACAATAACACTCAAGGTAGAGGGACACTCCCCCTCTCCTTGTTATGATTAAAGCTCCAAAAATAAAAGGAATTCACAATTAAGACTCTAAATAAAAGATTTTTATACCGATGATGAAGAAGATCTTGAGCTAAGATTGAGTCGTCGTCGATCCGATGACACTTTGGCGTAGTAGAGTCATCGTAGAAGATTGGCATTGCAGGAGCGATTTGGAGCACTTAAAATGATGGAAAAGGGGTGGAGAACCCCTACTTTTATAGCCTTATGAAACCCTAAAAATTGAGATGAGGTTTCATGAGGTGATGCCACCTAGCCCTTGAGAAATGGTGATAAGCTTTGACTCTCCTTGAGACTGATCCTTGACTAGCAGTCAACTGATCAACCCTATCAGTCGACTTCTGGAGGCATCAGTCGACTGATATAACCCATCAGTCGACAGATGGTAGGGTTTCTAGCTGCAATGAAGAGTTAGCTTGAAAATGCAGTTAGTATAAGTAAGCTCATGGCCATTTACCATATGAACTCGACTTCGACCTTCCATGGGAAGTCTTGGTCGGATCGATGCCTAAGGATGTCCCTGTATGGAGGACACGACCTTACTTACACTCACTCATGTGAGCTTACCTCAACCTTTACCTTTGTAGATTTGCTTCCGGTTTTCACCTTAGTTCTTCGGCTTCCTCTGAACACCTCGCAATGTTGCCCGACCACCACGATTCCCTCCGGGTATCGCTGACCTTTAGCTCAAGCTTTAGCACTTTCTGCACACTTGATTTAACTCTGAGATAACAAAATGAGCTTAACTTTGTATCGTTTGGTATAATCAAAACTCAGGTTCGACTTAGGTGTCTACTGCACCAACAATGTCCCCCTTTTTGATCTATGGTAAACCCATACAAAGTTAAGGAAATAATATGCATTATCATGAAATTGAAATGAGGAATTTAATTTGAAAATTAAGTAGGAGTAATAGAGACTCTCTTTCAAGTACTCCCCCTTGAGGAAACCTCCCCCTTTGCCGAGGGTGAGTTTTTGAAAGAAGGTCTTAACCCTCCCCCTTGATATTTGCTACTTAGGAAGAGTTTAAGTAATTAACAATTACTTAAAGTTGGCCTTAGTATTAAAAATAAGTTTATGTTAAGAAGATTTCTTAACTTGGCCTTTCTCCCCCTTTTTTCAACTAATAGAACTAAGTTTGCAAAAATTAAGTTAAGTAAACATTAACTTTTGGCCATGAGAATATAGATTATGTTACTAAGTTAAGTTATAAAAAAAATGATTCCTTAACTTTGGCCTTTCCTCCCCCTTTTGCCATAAATCGGAAAGAGTGGGGGGTTTTTGAGAAACATAGTTTTTTTTTAAATTATAGTTTTAAGTTTTAGTTCCAAGTACAAGTATGTTTCACATAATTTTGAAAATAATATATTAAAAATAAGCTCATCTATTTGTATGTTCAACTCTTTTTGACTTGATTGATATAAAATGATCAATAAGTCCTGATCAGAATCGGTTAATTTAGATGATTATACTCTGTGGTTCATGGCGATGCACTAGCTTTACATCTAGAACCAGGAATAAGGTCCTAACATCTCACACCCATCTACGTGGCTAAGTACACAAACACATTGATCCTATGTGTTGTGAGATGTGTTGGCTCATTAAATTTATAGGTACATGATATCTAGGGTAAGCCCTAAGCTAATTCCATTAACAAGAAAAGTAAATAATAGAGTTATAAGAAGTTATGATTTGTAAATCCTACTCTATTACACACATGCCTAATTTTCGTCTTAATAGACTAAATTCGGCTTTGAGTAGGGGTTTAGTAAAAATGTCTGCTAAGTTCAATTTTGATTCCACATATTTGAGTTGTATGGCTTTGTTGGCCACATGTTCTCGAATGAAGTGATGTTTAACCTCTATATGTTTGGTCCTAGAATGACATACAGAATTGTTCATTAAGTTAATTGAACTAATATTATCTACGTGAATTTTAGTATTTGTGAAGTCTAACTTAAAATCTCGGAGAGTGTGCTTCATCCAAAGAAGCCGAGTAACAGACTCACCCATTGGGATGTATTCGGCTTCGGTTGTAGACAAGGAAACACAATGTTGCTTCCTACTACATTAACTCACTAGACTTGAGCCGAGAAGTTGACAACACCCACTCGTGCTCTTTTTATCAAGTTTACTACGGGCATAGTCCGAGTCGGAGTAGCTGATTAGTTTGAACTCGATAAATCTAGGGTACCAAATACCTATGCTTAGTGTGCCCTTTAGATATCTAAGGATACGCTTGACTAGGGTTAGGTGAGACTCCTTGGCACAGGTTTGAAACCTTGCGCACATACTTACTGCGAATAAAATGTCATGTCGACTCACAATTAAGTATAAAAGACTCCCTATCGCACTCCTATAGTATTTTAGGTCGATGGGCTTTCATTCTAAGTCCTCTCCTATATTGACATTAGTTGACATGGGTGTATTGATGGTTTTAGCATCTTGCATTCCAAAATGTTTAATTAATTCCCTAGTATATTTTTGTTGATGTAAATATATTCCATCTTTAGTTTGTTTAATTTGTAGTCTTATGTAACATCCCAAATTTTAGTTACTATATTTTTATTTAAAGGAAATATATATATATAGAAATAAGTATAAAAAAAATGAATAAATAGTTCGTAGTCGAGGCTTGAACCATGAACCGTTGATTTAGGGGAAAAGGCTTCCCACCACTAAGTCATAAGATTACCAATGAGTAGGATATAACAGAATATATCTATTGGTAGAAAAAAAGAAAGAAATTGATTAATCTAGCTGATCATTTAAAGAGATAATTAGGTTAAAAAAAATCCTAATTTATATATTCTTTTTTTTATTCCTTTTTCCCCAAACTCCACGCCGAAGCCATCATCTTCTTTCTCTCCCTCTTCTCTCCAAACGCCGCCCATCTCATTCATCTCTCTAGCTCTCTCATTTTTCCTCGAGCACGCCGATCATGGAAAGGAGTTCCCTATCGCATTTTTCGACCGATCATGTCAACCAAAAAAAAAATGTGTTTCGCTGTTAGGGTTTTCCCTATCGCTCACGTTTTTCGACCAATTCTCTTCCACGAATTTCAGGTAGATCTGGATTCTTAGTCCATTGTGGAGTTCGATTGGTTTGACATTTACCTGGAAGAAATTGGGGCATAACTCGTTGATTGGAAAGGAGTAATTTTTAGGCTTCTTTACCTCGGGTTTCTGATCCGATTAGTGGTAAGTATCCCCTCACCTGCAGTATAAGTGCTTACGATGTAATGTTGTATGTTTGATTTTGAACGAAAGAATCTAGAACTATGTGTAGAAGGTTCGGCTAATAGTATTAGAGAAATTATTCTTGTTGAAATTCTTCCACGTTATGCATGTTAGATGATGATTTCTATTTATGTTAGCTTAATTTTCCTTATGTCACTACCTTATGCCATGTTAAATTGTACTCATGCCGATTTATGCTATGCTACATGCTTATGTTTTCACCCATGTTAGGCATCACTCACGTATATGAAATGTCTAAGAAATGTTTCCCTAAGAGTGGGGACAAGAACACTCTTTAGGACAAAGAACATGTATGTTATTTTACTTTATGCATGGCTTGTACCGGACCCTAATAAGGTCCACGAGATGGGCTCCAAGGATGCCCCTAGGTCGACGGACATAGTATGGACCTAGTAACCTAGTAGGTTCGGGATTAGCTACCTCGGATTTATTTAGGATGTGCGCGAATGATGTATGTGGTACAATGTCGGGCCCAATATGTTGAGAGTATGTTTAAGTATATAGACTATATGTTTTCAAAGAGCATCCTGCATATACCATTTTATGTTCATCGAATTATGATGTTTAGAGACAGTGTACTGTTGCGATGAAAATGCTAAGTTTATGTTCTTTTCCTAAATTGATCATGTCTCTACTTTAAATAAATGTTGTGCTCATATTTTGTTTAAACGAACATGTCATTACTTTAGGTTTAATTCATGATGCATATTTTTGTGAGTAGGAAAGGACCTTACTAAGCCAATGTGCTTACAGTTTACTTTCCTTGTACTGCAGAAAAGGGCAAGGAATGGATAAATTAAAGGGAGCAGTAGGAGGGGCAAAGATGTGTGTGGCAGTGGCATGGTGGACGAGATTATTTTTCATATACGGACTTATGCATGATTTTAAGTTTATGTGTAAACTGTTAGGAGACGTTAATTCTTTCTATGGTTGTTAGTCATGTTTATTTTTATGAACCTTGAAATGGTTAATACATGTTTAGTTAAATAAATTGCTAATACCTTTTTGCCATGATTAAATTGATAGGTTGATTGGGTTAATGTAATTAGAGTTAAAAGTTGTAAAGTTTTTAAATGCTTCCGCTGTTATATGCATGAATGTATGATCGTGTAGCGCCGCCGCCCATCTATAGGATGTGTGTTAGGAGGACGGGAAGGGTGGCCGATATAGGTGGTATCAGAGCCCAGTTCTGCCTTTTCACTAGACACACATCAAGCTTCCATCTTGCCGCTCCAAGTAAGACATTCTATGCCTACTCTATTTATTTCATGTATGATATATATACGCTTTGAAATGTTTTTAGTTGGGTATGCATGAATATAGGTAAGGATGATAAACTTATGTTGGCAAGAGTCAAGGCCACCAGAGGTCGAGCTCGGGGGTAATCGGAAAGGAAACCACTGTGGCAAGAGGAAACAATGGAACGACTCTAAAGGTGGTCCAGCGAACAAACAAGCCAAGATTCCCCAATGTACTACATGTGGGAAACCACATACCGGGGTGTGCTACAAGAGCATGAATAGATTCTACCACTGTGGACTGGAAGGACACAGAGTGAAGGACTGCCCTACCTAGGTTCAGGCACCTCCTCGATATGCTCGATGGTGCTCCTTCACAGCTACACCAGGTGCAAGCTGCAATAGAAGGTACCCGGATAAGCCAAGGGAGATTGGAAGCCTCACCAGTTGCAACGAATGCCAGGGTTTTCTCTCTCACTAAAGAAGATGTGGCGAACGATTCTACTGTTGTCATAGGTCAGATAATTATTTTTTGTCAGCATGCTACTGTATTATTTGATACTGGTGCAACACACTCGTTTGTCTCTACGCCTTTCACAAAGAAGATTGACATACCCCCGCAAGTTTTGGATTGCGAGTTCTTAATGACCCTGCCCTCGGGAGAAGTGATGCCTTCTACTCATATGTTGTGAGCCGCACTCATCAGAATTGCAGACAGAGGACTCTTCTGTGATCTGATAGTGCTTGACATGCAGGATTATGATGTCATATTGGGCATGGATTTCTTAACCAAGTACGGTGCTTTGATCGAGTGCCGTAAGAGAAAAGTTGTCTTTCAACCTGAGGCAGAACCTATGTTTGAATTCATTGGAGAGCCAAGGAACATAACCTATAAATTCTTATCAGCTCTAAAGGCACGCAAGATGTTAGACAGGGGATGCATTGGGTTTCTAGCACATGTGGTTGATACAAGTCAAGCCGAGTACCAGAAGCTAGAAGATGTCAGAGTGGTATGCCACTACCCAGAGGTATTTCTTGATGAATTGCCAGGGTTAGCCCCTGAAAGGGAAATTGAATTTGAGATCGAATTAATTCCTAGTACTCACTCGATCTCTAAAGCACCTTACCGGATGGCGCCGACCGAATTGAAGGAACTTCATGGATAGCTATAGGAGTTACTCGACAAGGGTTTTATTCGCCCTAGTCACTCTCCATGGGGAGCTCCGGTACTGTTCGTAAAGAAGAAGATGGGACTATGCGCCTGTGCATAGACTACCGAGCGCTAAATAATGTGACGATCAAAAATAGGTACCCTTTACCACGAATTGATAATCTGTTTGACCAGTTAAAAGGTGCCATCGTCTTTTCAAAGATTGACCTTAGATCTGGCTATCATCAAGTGAAAGTGAAACCATATGATATAACGAAGACAGCTTTCCGAACAAGATATGGACATTATGAGTTTGTAGTCATGCCTTTCGGAGTGACGAATTCTCCTGCTATGTTCATGGACCTGATGAATCGGGTATTCTCGGCGTTTCTTGACAAGTTCGTGATCATCTTCATTGACGATATTCTTGTCTATTCAAGAAATCAAGAACAACATGCCAAACACCTGAAGATGGTATTATAGATTCTTCGAGAAAAGCAACTATATGCCAAGTTCTCCAAATGTGAATTCTGGCTCGATCAAGTATCTTTTCTGGGTCATATTATATCCAAAGACGGAGTTATGGTAGACCCAAGAAATCGAGAGTAAGCGAGCCAAAGAATTCTAGCGAAGTGAGGAGTTTTCTCGGATTAGCGGGCTATTACCGGAAATTCGTAGAAGACTTCGCTAGAATAGTAGCACCTATGACAGTTCTCACCCGGAAGAACAAGAAGTATGTATGGATGGAGGAATGTGAGAAGAGTTTCTTGGAGATGATAAGGAGACTTACAAGTGCTCCAATCCTTACTCTCCCAGAGAACGACAAGAGCTTCGACATGTACAGCGATGCCTCAAGATTGGGACTCGGAGCTCTACTTATGCAGAGGGGTAAAGTTATTGCCTATGCCTCTAGGCAACTCAAAGAACATGAAAAGAACTATCCCACTCATGATTTAGTGCTAGCAGCTGTGGTCTTCACTCTTAAGGTATGGAGGCACTATCTGTATGGAGCACAGTGTAAGATTTATATGGATTACCGGAGTTTGCCATATTTCTTCATTCAGAAGGACCTCAATATGACACAACGCAGATGGCTAGAGCACGTGAAGAACTATGACTGCGAGATCTTTTACCATCCTGGCAAGGCAAACAAAGTGGTCGATGCACTCAGCAGGAAGTCCAGTGCCACCCTGATGTCCTTATCGGTATTGTCTCAACCGCTGGAGAAGGAAATTATGCGCTATGGAAACGAGGTTATTTTCGAGCAGCTTTCGACCATGGAAATAATACCAGCACTATTCGATGACATATTAGCAAAACAAAGTGATGATCCACGTCTCTAGAGGATCAAGTAGGAGATCCTAGAAGGAAAAGGCGAGGGTTTCCATATCGCCAATAGCGGAGTATTATACCTTATGAATTAGTTATGTATCCCTAACGATCCGGAACTATGCAAAAAGATATTAGAGGAGGCTCACGGAACCCCCTATTCTATGCATCCGGGATCCACCAAAATGTATCAAGACCTGAAAGAGAAGTTCTGGTGGTCCAGTATGAAGAGGGACGTAGCTCAAAGACGCCAAGACTGCCGACCGCCAAAGAAGTTAAAGCAGAAGACCAGAGGCTTGGAGGAGTTCTACAACCGATCCAAATTCTGGAGTGAAAATGGGAAGACATCTCTATGGATTTCATTTCAGGTCTTCCCAGGACTACGAACGAATATGACGCTATATGGGTTATCATTGATAGATTGACAAAGTCAGCTCATTTCCTAGCGATCAAGATGACATATTCGATTAAGCAACTGGCTCAATTATATGCTAAGGAAATCATCAGACTGCATGGTATTCCCAAGACCATCATTTCAGATAGGGATGGTCGCTTCACTTCACAGTTTTGGGGATGCGTTCATAAGGCACATGGCACGAAGCTGCATTGCAGTACCGCCTTTCATCCTCAGACAGATGGGCAAACAGAAAGGGTGAACCAAGTACTGGAAGACATGTTACGAGCTTGTTCCTTGGATTTCAAAGGGAGTTGGTGCCGCTACTTATGTTTAGCGGAATTCTCTTACAATAATAGCTACCAAGCTAACATCGAAATGACACCTTATGAAGCATTATATGGGAGGAGATGTAGGTCTCCGATCTGTTGGTACGAAGGTGGTGAGAAGAAAGAGATGGGACTTCAGATGGATTTCATCGACGACACCATCCGAGCGATAAAGAATATCCGCAAAAGAATAGAGACTACTCAGAGCCGGCAAAAGAACTATGCGGATCAACGACATAGACCTTTGGAATTCAATGTCGGAGATTTGGTATTTCTCCAGGTAGCTCCTATAAAAGGAATAATGAGATTCGACAAGAAAGGAAAGCTAAGTCCACGATACATAGGACCGTACAAGATCCTGAAAAGAGTTGACAAGGTAGCCTACGAGCTAGGACTACCTCAAGAGATGTCTGCTATTCACAACGTATTCCATGTCTCAATGCTTAAGAAGTGCATTTCCAGTACCGACCAAGTGGTCGAGCCACAGACAGTGCAAATTCAAGAGGACCTGAGCTATGAAAGTCGACCTATCCGGATACTAAACAGAGAAGTCAAAAGACTAAGGAATAATGAAGTAACCTTAGTGAAGGTCCTATGGCAAAGTCAACGATATGAAGAAGCCACCTGGGAACGTGAGGATGACATGAAGCAAAAGTACCCCGAGTTGTTCTAAGTTTCGAGGACGAAACTTTTATAAGGTATAAGGGATTGTAACATCCCAAATTTTAGTTAGTATATTTTTATTTAAAGGAAATATATATATAAATATATATAAATAAGAATAAAAAAAAATAGTTCGTAGTCGAGGCTTGAACCATGAACCGTTGATTTGGGGGAATAGGCTTCCCACCAGTAAGTCATAAGATTACCAATGAGTAGGATATAACAGAATATATCTATTGGTAGAAAAAAAGAAAGAAGTTGATTAATCTAGCTGATCATTTAAAGGGATAATTAGGTTAAGAAAAATCCTAATTTATATATTCTTTTTTTTTATTCCTTTTTCCCTAAACTCCACGCCGAAGCCCTCATCTTCTCTCTCTCCCTCTTCTCTCCAAACGCCACCCATCTCATTCGTCTCTCTCTCTCTCTCTCGTTTTTCCTCGAGCACGCCGATCATGGAAAGGAGTTCCCTATCGCATTTTTCGACCGATCATGTCAACCAAAAAAAAAATGTTTCATTGTTAGGGTTTTCCCTATCGCTTGCGTTTTTCGACCGATTCCTTCCCACGAATTTCAGGTAGATATGGATTCTTTTTCCATTGTGGAGTTCGATTGGTTTGATATTTACCTGGCAGAAATTGTGGCATAACTCGTTGATTAGAAAGGAGTAATTTTTAGGCTTCTTTACCTCGGGTTTCTGATCTTATTAGTGGTAAGTATCCCCTCACCTGTAGTATAAGTTCTTACAAGGTAATGTTGTATGCTTGATTTTGAATGAAAGAATGTAGAACTATGTGTAGAAGGTTCGGCTAATTGGATTAGAGAAATTATTCTTGTTGAAATTCTTTTACGTTATGCATGTTAGATGATGATTTCTATTTATGTTTGCTTAATTTTCCTTATGTCACTACCTTATGCCATGTTAAATTGTACTCATGCCGATTTATGCTATGCTACATTCTTATGTTTTCACCCATGCTAGGCATCACTCACGTATATGAAATGTCTAAGAAATGTTTCCCTAAGAGTAGGGACAAGAACACTCTTTAAGACAAAGAACATGTATTTTATTTTACTTTATGCATGGCTTGTACCGGACCCTAACAAGATCCACGGGATGGGCTCCAAGGTTGCCCCTAGGTCGACGGACATAGTACGGACCTAGTAACTTAGTAGGTTCGGGATTAGCTACCTCGGATCTATTTAGGATGCGTGCGAATGATGTATGTGGTACAATGCCGGGCCCAATATATTGAGATTATGTTTAAGTATATAAACTATATGTTTTCAAAGAGCATCCTGCATATACCATTTTATGTTCATCGAATTATCATGTTTAGAGACAATGTACTGTTGCGATGAAAATGCTAAGTTTATGTTCTTTTCCTAAATTGATCATATCTCTACTTTAAATAAATGCTGTGCTCATATGTTGTTTAAACGAACATGTCATTACTTTACGTTTAATTCATGATGCATGTTTTTGTGAGTAGGAAAGGACCTTACTAAGTCTATGTGCTTACAGTTTACTTTCCTTGTACTACAGAAAAGGGCAAGGAATGGATAAATTAAAGGGAGTAGCAGGCGTGGCAAAGATGTGTGTGGCAGTGGCATGGTGGACGAAATCATTTTTCATATACGGACTTATGCATGATTTTTAGTTTATGTGTAAACTGTTATGAGATGTTAATGCTTTCTATGGTTGTTACTCATGTTTATTTTTGTGAACCTTGAAATGGTTAATACATGTTTAGTTAAATAAATTGCTAAGACCTTTTTGCCATGATTAAATTGTTAAGTTGATTGCGTTAATGTAATTAGTGTTAAAAGTTGTAAATTTTTTAAATGCTTCCGCTGTTATATGCATGAATGTATGATCGCGTAGCGCCGCCGCCCATCTATAGGATGTGTGTTAGGAGGACGGGAAGGGTGGGCATTACATCCTAGAAAGAAACTCAATTCACCTACTAAATTCATTTCAAATTCACTTTTCATAAGTGAAATGAACTTGTTTAGTAGGATCGAATTGGTTGTTCCAAAAATGATATCGTCTACGTAGATTTGGGCTATAAAGATTTCCTTACGTACGGTTTTTACGAAAAGGGCCAGATCAACTAGGCCTTGGTTAAACCCTATTGACTTATGATAAATTGAAAGCCTCTCGTACCAAGCTCGAGGAGCTTGTTTGAGTCCATAAAGAGCTTTCTTTAGTTTAAAATGGTCGGGGTTATCTAGACTTTCGAATCTGAGGGGTTGGTTAACATAAACCTCTTCCTTAATATATCCCTTCAAGAATGCTGACTTGACATCCATTTGAAATAATTTAAATCCTCGATGTGCAACATATGCTAACAACATTTGGATGGATTCTATTCTAGCTACTTGGGCATAGGTCTCATCGTAATATAATCCTTTGACTTGACTAAACCCTTTAGCGACTAATCTCGCTTTATTTCTAACTACTTCACATTTATTATCAAGCATGTTTCGAAAGACCCACTTTGTTCCAATGATTTTTTTATCTTTAGGTGGTGTTATTAATTCCCAAACTTCGTTCCTAGTGAATTGAGCTAACTCTTCTTGCATTGCAATAATCCAATCGGGATCAAGAAGGGCTTGTTCAATGGTTTTTGATTCGATTTTAGAAATCAAGGATATTTGGCTAAGATTTTGGTATGAAGCTCTAGTTCGAACTCCTAGGTTAGGATCACCTATCACTTGGTCGATAGAATGATTCGTTTGAATCCTAATTTGATTTGGGTTAGGGTCTCCTATCACTTGGTCGATAGGATGACTCATTTGACTTGGGTTAGGATTAATACTAGACTCGATCTAAAGGTCGGAGTCTAGTCTGGTATGAATCGGTTCGCTAGTTGGTGTTGCTACGGGTTTTCTAGGTTCGTGTCCTTCATCGAACACTACATTAATGGTCTCTTCAACTCTAAGGGTGTCATGGTTATATACCCTATAGGCTCTACTTGTAGTCGAGTATCCTAAGAAGATTCCAGTAGAGGTTTTAGAGGTGAACTTTCCGAGGTAGTCCTTAGTGTTCAGGATATGTACCTTACATCCAAATATCCTAAAGTACTTGATGTTAGGTACTTTGTCGTGATAGATTTTGTATGAGGTTTTAAGGTGCCTCTTTACCATAAGGATCCTATTTTGGATATAGCAAGACGTACTAATGGCTTCTACCCAAAACCTATCAGGTAGGTTATATTCGTTTAGCATTGTTCTAGCAGCTTCTTGTAGGGTTCTATTTTTACGTTCGACTAGGCCATTTTGTTGTGGGATTCTAGGACATGAGAATTCATGTTGGTATCCTTTTAGGTTACATAAATCTGTAAACCCGTGGTTTTCGAATTCACCACCATGATCGCTCCTAAGTCTTTTAATTTTAAGGTTCTTTTGATTTTCGATTAGTTTAAATAAACTAATTTGTTGAGCTAGGGTATCACTTTTATATTTGATGAACCTAACCCAAATAAATCTAGAATTGTCATTAATTATGACTAAGCAAAATTGACTACCATTAAGTGACTTAGCTCCATGTGAATAGAATCGATCAATATGTAGGAGCTCAAGAACACTTTTGGTTCGTTCTTGATTAGTTAGTTGATGTTGTGTCCTAGATTGTTTACCTTGTTGACGAGCATTACAAATTCTATTGTCTAGGTTGTTAAGGTTGAGCAAACCTCTGACTAAGCCATTCTGACTCATCTTGTGGACGAGTCTTGGGTGCGAGTGATCGAGTCGTCGGTGCCACAACCAAGATTCCTCTTGCTGTGTCATAAGATACTTGGTTGAGGAGTTAGGTAGATTAATAGTATAGATGTTGTTATTCCTAGTTCGTTTAAGGATTATTTTAGAAGTTTAATTTGTTTTAAATATGCATTCATTTTCTAGAAATATGACCTTATAGTTATTATCACACAACTGACTTATGCTAAGTAAATTATATTAGAAATTTTCAACTAGTAAAATGTTTTAAATGACAAAGTTTGAGTTGAGCTCAATATCACCTGATTCGATGATTTTGAGCTTATCGTTGTTTCCAAAAGCTATCGATCCTTGTTGTTTGAATCGAAGCTTCAAAAACATAAGTTGATCCCCGATCATGTGTCGGAAGCAACCACTATCCAACATCCATTGATCTTACACACAAGGTAGTTGGATCGGATATTGGAATTTTAAGATTTGGTTGTAAATTATTAGACCTAGATCATCTCACCCATTTCTACATGATCAAACATGTTATCTTTATGTGTTCTTGTGAGTTGCCTCAAATTTTACTTGATTTAAATTTAATGATTTGAAACTAGTCAACCTTGCGTTAGATTTGGATTTGACCCTAAGCTCATGAAGTCACCTTTTCAAGATCTTGGCTTCCAGGACGTGGCGAGGCACAGAGGCCTTCTTTGATCGGAAAAATGACCACTTCCTTAGACAAAGCCAATTTCGAGAAAATAGTAACTTGACTCACCTAAGACCACTTCCTGGCCTAACTAGTCTAGGATACGGTGAGGTAGCTTTAGCTAGTTCCACTCGGTCAAGTGAACCGAACTAGATATGCCTTATCTAGCTCGAGTACCCAAGACTTCACTTTCCTAGTGTATTATCATCTCATCGCATCCTGGTACTATTGTTGGGGATCGAAATGGCCCGCTAGAGGGGGTGAATAGCCCTCGATCGTTGGATGTCGGAATTCGCGCGTTCTCGTTGCGTTGCTTGTCTACGATTGTAGTTAGCGCAGCGAAATAACAATAATAATGAAACTAACAACAATACACAATCACACAACACAAGATATACATGGTTCGGAACGAAATGGTTCCTACTCCACGGGAAAGCTCACCGAGCTCTAGTTATACGCACGACACTAACTAAACTCCTTCTCGACTACACGTAGGAGGTGGAGAAACCTCTCACAAGCAATTACAACAGTAATATACAAATACAAACAAGAATACAAATACAATACAAAAGAAACACTTTTCACCGATTGCTTTTGATCAATTGTTTGTTCCTTGCTTTGATTGGCTCTTGAAGGACTGGAATGTAGCAGCAATTCCCCTCCAATAGCTCCACAAAAACCAATGCAAAAACCTCCATCTCGAGCTCCTTTTATAACCCGTGATCGAGTCAAGTTGCACCTAGCGCGACCGCCAAAGGCCCACCGATCGCTTCTATAGCCGTTGTCTCACAACGGCCGCCCACATCGACAAATTCCAACGGATCACCTACATCGACTAATGATGCCCATCACCGATCGGTGACCTAGTAGTCGATCGCTCGGCCACGAGCGCCTCGCGTGCTCGCGACACTCCCATCACCATCGCCATCCTCGAGTCGATCACCGCCGACATCACCAACTACCACCCATGGCGAATGATTGCCAAGCAAAAAACCCTAGCCTTACACCAGTCGAACCCTAGTCGACTTGGATCAGTCGAACCGGTACCTATGCCAGTCGACTGATGTCGGGCAAAACCTCAAACACCAAGTTGTTTGAGCATCCAACCGTCGGGTAAACCCTCAAACATCAAGTTTGAGCCTCTGACACTCAGTCTTAGCCACTTGGCCAAGTCCACCTTATCCCTCATGGAGTTCCCCACCGAAGCTCTCTTCCCTTGGCCTACATCCCTCGGATGCGCCAAGCGCACGGCTTCGCAACGCCATCCTTCACATCTCATACCCTAGAAGTATGCTTTTCTTTGGGCTTACTCCATTCGCTCCTCGTCTGGCGATCCCTCGGATGCATCAAGCGCACGACTTCGCAATGCCATCCTTCACTGACTCAAGGACCCCGAGCCTAGTGAACTTACCAAGTCCTCAAGACTTCCCATATGCACCAAGCGTACGGCTTCACAATGCATTTCCCATGCCAAGCACCAAACGCACCGCTTCGCAATGCTTTGGACTTTCCCATGCCAACACCATGTTGGACTTTCCCATGACAATCCCATATCATAAGTTTTGTCTATCATCAAAATACTATCATCTACCTAGGCCGATTGCACCAACAATCTCCCCCTTTTTGATGATTGACAAAACTGCCATCTCAAGTCTACCAATCCTCCCATATTGGTAATTCTCATATCCCAATGAGAATTCCAACAAACCCTAATTGGTAACTTCGTAACTCTTCCCCCTTTTTGAAATTACATCAAAAAGGTCTTCAAGGGTTTCAATGTCTCATATTCCAATGAGATCTTACAATCTTCCCCTTGGCATGCCCTCAATCTTTCTAGTGATCCCATATCACTTAAGAGAGGCAACCCAATTTTCCTCCCATGAGGAAATACACATCCATCTTCCCATGATGGATATCTCCCCCTAGAGGCTTGCTCCCCCTTGACCATTGCACCAACAATGTCCTTGGAGAATCCCTAAGCCAATAGAAACATTAACCAAATCAAAATTAAGGCAAAGTTCAACAATGAACTCTCTTCCACCTTAAGTTGATACTCTCCCTAAAACCCTTCTCCTAATCCATGTCCAATGGATTTCCACCCTCTCTAATGCACTCCCAAGCATATCCTAGGGTTAGGAGTGGTTAGGGGACCTTAACCTAGCTGAATATGGGCCTAACCAACAAGATTTACCCGAATTCAACTTGGGCAGTGATCAAATCGAAAGATCTTGCCGCTATCATTGATCGATCCATGGCGGTCATTGTAAATCTTATTTTCAGTTTTCGAAATCCATAAGTAAATATACATAAGTTTAAAATTCTTAAAATTTGGTATGTATATTAATTATCATAAACACTATGGGTGAAAAATATTGGAAAATTATTTTACCCATTAAATTAGGAGATTGATACAAAGTCCAAAATTTAAGAAAAGCTTCAATAAAGAGCCCTCTTTGTATCATCCCATTCAATGGTGATAGCTATCAAAAGATAGGCTTCACCATGGTTTTTCAAAAAGTTTTCAAAATTTTTTTTTAAAACCTTTATTTTCTTTTTCCTAAACATCTCACCAATATCTAAATGTGTAAAACACATACAAGTCAAAAATCTTAGTGAGATGTGGGTGTTTTGTTCTTTATGTTCTCATGCATATTTCTAAGGCAACATAATTTGATTCCCATCAAATCATGCCATAGTCCTTAATTTCATTTTATTTATATGCATGATATGATTATGGCATAGATATAATATAAATAAGAGCATATGCCAAAATCATGATGTCATGGCATGTGAATGATGTTTTAGCATACATGACATATAAGGATAAGTCTAAACATGATCATGACATTTTTAGAGATAAAAATGAAAATGATGTCATGACATGGCAAGGCAAATAAAGCATGGCGAGAAAAATATACTAAGGTATAAAATACCTAGGTGTTAAAATCAATTTTCCATTTCTAGGGATTAAATTCACTTTGCCTTAAACCATTCATTTCCCTAGTGTGCCAAAAACCCAAAATAGCACACCACGACCTCTATGACCTAATTGTGTCAATTTAAATCATTCTAAACTTCTCAAACACATTGGCACATCCTAATGTGTCAACTCTACTATGGTTAGGTTAACTACCCATCCATTTAGGGTTGACACACCCTAACCCATCTAGCGTGAATCAATCACGCTTTTAGGAACCCAATACCTATTGGAGCTCCTTGGGTTAACAAGGTATTCCCTCGGGACAACTTCCCTAGATACCTTTCTAATGACCCTTTTTGGCTTTGAAGCCTTAGTCAAATGGGTCTTACTTGGGTCAACTCTAGAGGTGACTCCTCCATTGACCTTCTTAGTGGCTACATTTGATTTCTTTGAGGTGTTAGCCACTAAACACATACCATGGCTAGACTTAGGGATGACTTCCCTATTAGCCTTGGTTTTCCTAGACCTAGATGTTGTTCCATAATTAAATGGAACATTATGGTAGGACATAGGTTTGTGACCCAAACCCTTCTTGCCCTTAGACATTTCTTGTTTTCTAGGTCTTGACTTTTGCACATTAGACCCCTTAACCGAATTTGATATTATTGCTAGGGTCTTCTCCAATTTTTCTAGCCTTAACATCAAGGCTTGGTTTTCTAACTCTAATTTTCCCAATTTTGAATTTTCATTTATCTTTTGGGAAATGTTTTTCTTTTTAGGCATATGCCTAGATTTCTTGGGATTAACACCCAAGTTTTCTTCAATTCTTCTAATTGACTCCCTAGGTAAAATAGATCTAGTGTTTTGAGTCCTAGGTTTGTCCTTAGAGAAACTAACATGCTTAGCACCTAAGCAATAAACCTTATTGTTTCTCCTAGCATGCTTTTCATTAATAATGGCAAGAGAATTAAAATAATTTTTGGCATGCTTTTTGACTTTAGGAATTGAAGGTGCATTAACTAAATGTACCTTAGGGTTAGCTTTTGGAGCTCCTCCTACATGATATACACCTTCTAGCCCTTTCTTCCTCCCCCTAGGGCATTGGCTTCGATAGTGTCCCTTTTGATTGCATTTAAAGCACACAATGTGCTCTTTGCTTCTAGTTTTGGGAACACCGGCATCCTTTGACTTTAGGTTGACTTTTGGTGTCGATGCCTTTTCCTTAGCCAATTTTGGGCATTTGGTCTTGTAATGCCCTTTCTCCCTACACTCAAAACAAATAATATAATCTTTATGATTAATTATAATACATGAGTCACCTAGAGAGTTGGTGGAAGCCTCTTGGTCATTTCTTCCGGAGGTAGATGCTTCATTTTGGCTTGGCTCCAGAGTTGAAATCCTTTCCTCCCCCTCAACGCTAGAGGTGGAGGTCTCCACCAAATCATCAACATCATCAAAAGTAGATGGTGCTTCTTCTTCGGCATTATCATTTACATGTGCCGGTTGGGAGTTTTCTTGAAATTTCATTATCTTCTCCCATAATTCCTTTGCATCCCTATAGTCACCCAAACTAGACCAAATTTTGTTAGGTAACAAATCACTAAATAATTTTATTACCTCGAGATTTGTCTTGAAGTCTTTAATTTTGTCTTGGGTCCACCTTGACTTTTCAATTGGCTTGTTGTATTTGTCCCTATGCATCTCAAAACCATTTTCTAAAATAATCATATAATCAAAATTGGTTTCGAGGTATACCTCCATCCATTTCCTCCACGAAGCAAAATCTCCATCGAATTTCGGTGGATGGATGAAGCCGGCCATTTTGTAGTGCTCTCGTGGCGGTTAGTCCTTGAAGAGCGACCTCGGCTCTGATACCACTTATTGGGGATCGAAATGGTCAGCTAGAGGGGGGTGAATAGCCCTCGATCGTTGGATGTCGGAATTCACGCATTCTCATTACATTGTTTGTCTACGATTGTTGTTAGCGCAGCGGAATAACAATAATAATGAAACTAACAACAATACAAAATCACACAACACAAGATATACGTGGTTCGAAACCAAATGGTTCCTACTCCACGAGCGAGCTCACCGAGCTCTAGTTATGCGCACGCCACTAACTAAACTCCTTCTCGACTACACGTCGGAGGTGGAGAAACCTCTCACAAGAAATTACAACAGTAATATACAAATACAAACAAGAATACAAATACAATACAAAAGAAACACTTTTCACCGATTGCTTTTGATCACTTGTTTGTTGCTTGCTTTGATTGGTTCTTGAAGGAATGGAATGTAGCAGCAATTCCCCTTCAATAGCTCCACAAAATCCTCCATCTCGAGCTCCTTTTATAACTTGCATCGAGCTATTTTCGCGCCTAGCAGTCGACTGCCCCTGTAGCCGTTGTCTCACAACGGCCAGATCCACGTCAGACAAGTTCCAACAGATCACCTACCAGTCGACTGATGATGCCCATCAGTCGACTGGTGACCTAGTAGTCGACTGCCCAGTCGGCTACGGAGCGTTCTGTGCTCGCGACACTCCCATCAGTCGACTGCCAAGCACAAAACCCTAGCCTTACACCAGTCGAACCCTAGTCGACTTGGATCAGTCGAACCGGCACCTATGCCAGTCGACTGATGTCGGGCAAAACCTCAAACACCAAGTTGTTTGAGCATCCGACCGTCTGGTAAACCCTCAAACATCAAGTTTGAGCCTCCGACACTCAGTCTTAGCCACTTGGCCAAGTCCACCTTATCCCTCATGGAGTTCCCCACCGAAGCTCTCTTCCCTCGGATGCGCCAAGCGCATGACTTCGCAACGCCATCCTTCACGTCTCATACCCTAGAAGTATGCTTCCCTTTGGGCTTACTCCATTCGCTCCTCGTCCGGCAGTCCCTCGGATGCACCAAGCGCACGACTTCGCAATGCCATCCTTCACCGACTCAAGGACCCCGAGCCTAGTGAACTTACCAAGTCCTCAAGACTTCCCATATGCACCAAGCGCACGGCTTCGCAATGCATTTCCCATGCCAAGCACCAAGCGCATAGCTTCGCAATGCTTTGGACTTTCCCATGCCAACACCATGTTGGACTTTCCCATGACAATCCCATGTCATAAGTTTTTTCTATCATCAAAATAATATCATCTATCTGGGCCGATTGCACCAACAACTATGTTACCAAGTATTGATGAGTTATAGTCCCTATCTAACCATTCTAAAAAGAAAAAGAAAAAAAAATCCTAAGTATGCAATTTCTAAGTAATAGCACAAACAAATTTTGTACTGGCTCCCCCTGGACCATTGAATCGGATTGGTCTTTCCACATAGTGGATTTGGTCCTTGGGAACCCAGTATTGGTTAGACCCTAATTGAGAAATTAATGTGGTCTTAGGGACCCATGCTTGGACAAGTTTTTTATGTCGACTTACAATCGACATATACGACTTGTTAGATGTATTTGAGCTAAACCCAAGCCCGACCTTATTGTACATGACCCTTTGCGATCCAAGTAGGAGATCAAGTCCCTTTTATTCCAAAGTGAACCTTTCCAACGTGTTCCTAAGGTCTTTGACTTGACTTTTTCAAAAGTGAGTTCTCAACTTCGAGCTTTTCAACTCGAGTTGAGTCCTCCTCTTGAACTTAACTAGTCGAAGAGGTTAGGGAGACCTCGTGTTTAAGGAGCTTAACTTCCTCAACCAAGGTCTTGACCTTGGATTCGGACTTAGCTAACATCATAGTTAGAAACTTAATTGCATTATATAAAGTACTAATGAGGAACCGACATACCTTGAGCGTATATCTTGAATTGGATGCGGAACCGTTGCTTTTCTTGAATAGTTCTTCGTAGTCCGACTCGTCCTCGGGTTCAGATTTTTGCTCAGGTTCGGACTCCGGCTCTGATTCGGTTGGTTTAGCCATGAAGACGAGGTCATTGTCTTCTTCCACCGATGCCTCTTCCCATGTAGTGTTGAGTGCCTTGTTGAACTTTGATGCGTTGTTCTTGAGCTTCGAAGATTTTGACTTGATGTGTCCGAACCTGTTGCATTCATAACACCTAATGTTAGAACTAGCTTTAGATTTACCTTCCTTGGGTTGAGTGATGAGTCATTTTCAGCTCTTAATCATCCTCCAAACTAGATTGACTAGTTTAGTCTCCATCTTCGGATCGACCTCCGACTCTTATAGGCATCGCCCATGGATGCCCACAAGGTAGTCCTAGGAAATGAATTCAAAACATACCTTATGAGGTCGCGGTTTTCGACCTTTAGTCCTATGGGATGCAAATTGTTGACGATGTCTTGTACACGGGCATGTAGTTGAGTCGTCATCTCATGTTCCTGCATTTTTAAATTATATAATTTGTTGAAAAGAAGGTCCCATTTGCATACCTTAGCTTCGTCGGTTGCTTCGTGTAGTTCCACTAACTTGGTCCACAAGTCCTTCGGACTAATAAAGGGGCCGACGCGATTGAGCTCCTCCTTAGACAAACCGCATTGGAGGATTTGAGTCACCTTAGCGTTGGCTTCGACTTGTCTTTTTGTAGCATTGGTCCATTGGTCATAATCCAAGGATTCACCCACTTCATTAGTCAGAAGTATGAATCCTGTTTGGATTATGATCCACATCTCAATCTAGGTCTTAAGGAAACACTCCATCTGACCCTTCCAATAACAGAGGACATCTTCATTGTAAAACGGAGGTCGGACGGTGCTAAAACTTTTGAGATGGGCCATTGACAAAAAAAAACAAGTGAAGAGAAAGAATCTAGCAATGAAAAAAACAACGAAATGTACCAAGAGTTGCATCTTGGATTAGTAGTGTAGGAGAAAATTTAAATGAACAAAAAAACTCATAAAATTCAAAACAAATCTGTAAAAAGGCTAGATTGGTGGTTTCACCAAATCTTAGCGCCCTCGACTCTGATACCAATTGTTGGATCGATTTGAGCGCACATTAAACATTTTTATTCGTTCGATATAAAATACGAGCAATAAAAAAATGCATAGTGGAAACAAAAAATAACACTATTTCTTTTTACTTGGTTCACATCCTTCGGCTACTAATCCAAGGCCCTAATGGTCCTAGACCATGTACGAAGGGCAATCCACTAAAAAACTCCTCCTCCTTAGAGGTAGGAGTGAACGATTACAAGAAAACAATAACACTCAAGGTAGAGGGACACTCCCCCTCTCCTTGCTACGACTAAAGCTCCGAAAATAAAAGGAATTCACAATTAAGACTTTAAATAAAAGATTTTTATACCGATGATGAAGAAGATCTTGTGCTAAGGTTGAGTCGTCGTCAATCCGGCAACACTTTGGCGTAGTAGAGTCATCGTAAAAGATTGGCATTGCGGGAGCGATTTGGAGCACTTAGAATGATGGAAAAGGGGTGGAGAACCCTTACTTTTATAGCCTTGTGAAACCCTAAACGTTGAGATGAGGTTTCATGAGGTGATGCCACCTAGCCCTTGAGAAATGGTGATAAGGTTCGACTCTCCTCGAGGTCGATCCTTGACCAACAGTCGACTAATCTACCCTATCAGTCGACTGCTGGAGCCATCAGTCGACTGATACAAGCCATCAGTCGACTTACGACAGGGTTTTCAACTGCAATGAAGAGTTAGCTGTTAGTCCAATCGGCCCAGGACTCAAGTTTGACTCGAACTATATTTTGATGTTAGACAAAACACATGACATGGGATTGTCATGGGAAGTCCAACATGGGTTGGCCACGTAAATCCAAGTGTATAGCCTTGGTGGTGAAAAGTCCAAGCATGGGGCTTGGTGTTGGGAAAGTCCAACATAGGTTTGCCACGTAAGTCCAAGTGTGTAGCCTTGGCGGTGAAAGTCCAAGCATGGGGCTTGGCATGGAAAATCCAAGCATGAGGCTTGGTGTGGAAAGTCTTGACGACTTGGCTAGTTCACTAGGTCCAAGGGAAGCATACTTTGAGGGCAATAGACGCGAAGGTTGGCATTGCGAAGTCGTGCGCTTGATGCATCCAAGGAACATAGGCCGAGGGAAAAGAGCTTCGGTGGGGAACACTATGAGAGGATGAGGTGGACCTTGCCAAGTGGCTAAGACTGAGTGTTGGATGCTCAAACATGGTGTTTAAGGGTTTATCCGACAATCAGATGCTTAAACAACTTGGTGTTTGAGGTTTTACCCGACATCAGTCGATTGGTATAGGTACCAGTCGACTGCTCTAGGTCGATTGGACTCGACCGGTGTTCGACTGACCAAGTTCTAGTCGAAAAGTCGATTGTCGAGGGAGGGTTGTCGACTGCCTATGCCATCAGTCGACTGATGATGGAGATCAGTCGACTGATCGGGGTGAATTCGGGCATAAAATGGTTTCCAGTCGAGTGATCGTGTCGAGCACTCGACTGATGGTGTTACTAGTCGACTGATGGGCATGATCAGTCGACTGATGGTTATCTGTTGGGTTTTTGCCAATGTGGATTTGGCCATTATGAGACAACGACTACAGGAGCAGTCGACTGGAGGTCATGAGCAGTCGATTGATTGGCGCAAAATAAGCTGGAGACAAGCATTAAAGGAGGAGTTTGGAGAGGATTTCAACAAGACTTTATGGGGAGATTTTGGAGGGGGAATTGCTGCTGCATTCCAGACCTTCAAGAGCCAAACCAAAGCAAGCAACAAGGAAAAGTGATCAAAGCCATTTGTGTAAAGATTTCATTTGTGATCTTTGTATTTGCTTGTATTTTTATATTACCATTGTAATTGCTTGTACAAGGTTTCTCCACCTCCGACGTCTTATCGAGAATGAGTGTTGTTAGTGTCGTGCGCATAACACGAGCTCGTTGAGCTCACCCGTGGAGTAAGAACCCTAAGGCTCCGAACCACATATATCGGCATGTATTGTGTGTGTCTACTTGTGTATTCTTGTTGTATTTTTATTATTGTATATTCCACTGTGCTAATGAGAATTATAGATAAGCCATACGCGATGAATGATCGACTTCCACCATACACACGATAAAGGGCTATTCACCCCCCTCTAGCCGGCCACCAATCCTCCAACATTAGCTTGAAAATGCAGTAAGTATAAGTAAGCTCTGTTGGGATGTATACTGAAAGCCTACCTTTGTATGAACATCTCTATTTTATAAATAAGAATCACATGATCATTGTTTGTATTTTATGGTTATGTATATTGTCTGATACATTACATTGTAGATAACATGGAGTGTGGTGTCACATAGAAGATCATGTTATTAGTTCCTTGTAGAGTATAAGTAAAGGCTCACAACCAAGATGGTTTTGGACAAATCATTGGTATGGTTGTAGTGTAATTTGGTATTGGTTTATTTGACAATAGAATTACACTAGTACACTTTGTGTGTATTGAGCAAAACCGGCTTAGAGGTGATTCAATTTATTGTTGACTACATAATTGAATCAGACCACGGATATTATAGTGTACATGCTCTTAATCCCGATATAATAATGGGAACATATACTTAATATTTTTTTCTTTGATTTACCAATGGGCGAGATTTATGGATTAAATCAATAGGCTCGGTAAGATGGGAAATAATATTATTTACATGGTGTGTCGTTAATTATAGAAGGAAACCGTGTCCTATATACTAGGATGATGATGTCCGTTTGAGAATATCATTAGGATCATCATGTAAATACTGTAGGTGGACTTGGTCCTATATGATGATAAGGTTGAGTGGTACTACTCATGGAGTTTGATGTTAAATAATTAATTGTCATTAAATTAATTAATTAATGGACATTAAATATCTTAAACACGGGGAGATATTTGTACAATTAATATATGGATCCCATATTTAATTATGGGGGTTGGTGAGGTAGATCAATGATAATCCTCTAGTGGAATGGATTATCATTAATGGATCGGATTTTATGTGTGTCAGATCCATTAGGTGGCCAAGATCCAACTCCTCCTCATGGTTCCTATTGTAGCCTATTAAAACACTCAAAAAGCCTAGATCCAACGGACATGATTAAAAAGAGGTTTGGACAAAATCTATAAATAGGAGGCAAGGCTTGGGCGACAATGAAGAATTGGGATTCTAGGTTTTGCTTCCAAGGCTTGGGCGGCAAGAAGTTGGTGTAGAGTTTTGTCTCCTTTGGCCGGTGGCTCAAGAAGGTTTTAGGGATTCCTTTTCTTCTTGGGTGGCGCACCTTCTTCTTCCCCTAGGGCCGACGGTGCCATCTTGTCCACTCTCTCTTTTTGTCGGCGGCAAAGCAAGGAGGAAGGGCTGCTTTCTTCTTTGGTTTTGGCTGGTTCATCTCTCCCTTTCCTTAGGGTTGATGGACACCAAGGATTGGTTCTTGGTGGTTGGCGCAAGTAAGGAGAAGAAGGGAGTGTTTGTCTTCCCTTTGTTCGGAGCGAGCAAGGAAGAAAAGATAGAGATCTAGGAGGCTTCAACTCTTGGTGTATCGTTGCCCACACAACGTCCAAGAGGAGGATAGGTCATACTATTAGTGATATATGAGAGATGTTCTAAGGCAATCACCTTATGTTTGAACCATTTATATGATAAATGAAGATTCACTATTTGAGTATACATGTTTTCATGTATTTGATTAGATCTTAAACTCATTTACTGAATGTCCATGATACGATTCACAGCATGAGAGAATTTGTGATTGGATCACAACTAGTGAGTATCTCTACATGTGTAATTGTGTTGTATCGGAATTATCCCTTGTCGATGAATTGATGGATTGGGACACCATTGATTCTGTCGAGACTAGCACGAGGTATACTCCTTGGTATATCCAAACAGCTAATTCTCACTGGCTGGAGACATTTTGATGTTTGGAGTTAATCGTGGATGCTAGTTATGGTAACTAGTTCATTGGAGTGACCAGCCGTAAGACTTCATATGGTTCTCTGCATATATAGATATGTCAATGAAGTTCTTACAGCAACTTAAGTGCGATGTTCCTTTGACTTGCGGTATTCAAGTCATCTTGATCATAAAGACTTATGCTTTGACATCTTAAGCGAGCATCTCTAAGGAGATGTGGACCCGGGATGATTGGGTATAAGTCGAAGTGATTGAAGGTGTTTGAATAGCCTATAAAGGATTCACCACTCCTTGTGAGGAGATGTATACCCATGGCCTCTCGTCGGATTGTTACTAAAGTCTTTGGCCAAAGCATTACATGTTTAGAGTAAGGTACTCTTCGATACATGTGCAGTAACTAGAATCCATAGGACGAGGAAATGATACTTGGGCTAGGTGTGACGTAGTCAACCTAGTGGGGACTGACACTATAGACCATTTCCTAAACCAAGAGGGTATAAGATGAGTGAAGGGAATGGGACACGATTCATTCCAGCTACTGAAGGGTTTCAGAAGAAGTTCTGGATCAACCGTTTATCTTTTTTGTTAATTGGGGATCATGATGTACTACTAGGTGCCACTCATGATCGTTCTATAATTTATGGTTAATTATAGACGGCCAACATAAACCGAGAACCTATTTGGTCACACGCACAACGAGCATAATCCGAAGGATTTAAAACGAGCTTGAGAATGAGATTCTCAGACCGAGAGAAACTAGGTTTGGTTGGACCAAACATGGAGCGAGCATGAAATCATTTCAGTCGCAATGGATGTGTGGATGGGCCGTGTCTTATGAAGATATGATGGATGAACCAAATTGGTTTGGTTCTAATCAAATGGAGGAGAATAAACCAAAGGGTTTGGTTTGTTTTAAACGAATGAACCAAAGTTGGTTTGGTTCATTTTAACTTAAAATAAACCATCATGGTTTGGTTTATTTTAACTTAAATTAATGGAGCGCGTTAGCGGGCTTTTGGTTATGATCCGATAACCATTAAGAGAATTTGTTCTCTATAAAATAGGACTTAAGGGTTTTTGTTAAGCCCTAATCCAAGTCCTTGCAAACCTATGTTGCCGCCCCTTCCTTCTCCTTGGTGTAGTCGGCACCAACCCCACCTTGCCGCTCCCCACCACCACCCAATCTCCTTGCCGGCGTCCAGAAGCTGCCGTCCTCTCCCCTTGCCGGCGTCGATCTGCTGCCGGAGTAGCTCCGTGTTGGGAGATTGGGACGGCCGGCTAGAGGGGGGTGAATAGCCCTCATTCGTTGGATGTCGTATTTTGCTCGTCTACAAAACGTTAGCGCAAGCCGAATATGCAAATATAAATAAATACAAAGCAAAAGATAAACAAACAATACAAACACCGAGATATAACGTGGTTCATGGCTATGCCACTAATCCACGGTCCGATTCGTCCATGGTGAATCACTCCGCCAAAGCCAATCACTATTGGTCTCTCCTTTGCACCAAGCTAGGTGGAGGTAACCTTTACAATCAAGATCACTCTTCTTACAATAAGAATGGAGTAAAAGCAAGTAAGAAAAGTTTAGAGCTTGTGGGGGACTTGGATGGTCGTTTGGAGTAAGAGCATTAACCCCCAAAAGCTCCACACCCTCTCTTTTCATAGAGAGGAAGATTTTCTTCCCGTTGGCCGCCACCAGTCGACTGCTGCCCTTTGGCAGTCGATTGCCGCCACTCCAATGGCCTCCGAACACATCATATCCTGACCGTTGTAGTCCAACGGAACACTTGGCAGTCGACTGATGGACCTCATCACGATCACGCCAACATAGTCAATCGCCGAGCCTACGAGCGGTTCTCGCGGGCAAACCCTTTCGACAATCGATCACGCTTTCGCTAGCCGATCGATGGTCTTGAAGTCGCTCACGCCTCAAAACAGCCAGTCGAATACTAGTCGAACCACGTTCGACTCGGAGCAGTCGACTGCCATTCTATGGCAGTCGACTGGTGTCGGGAAATCCCATCCGACACTTATCCAAATGGCCAAGTTTCACCTAAGAGCTACCCCTTCCCAGGTTACATTCGCTCACTCTCATCTCTTGGAGTCCCTCGCCTTCGAAGTTCTCTTCGTTCGTCACGCCACGCCCCTGAAGATCGATGCACGACTCTGCAATGCTCCTTCGCGTCTCTTTCCTCGAAGTCTACTTCCTCCGGCTTCACTCCAAGCTCCTCGTCCGGCGGTCCCTCGGATGCTCTAAGCGCACGGCTTCCGCAAAGCCATCCTTCACCGACTCAAGAACCGAGTCATGAGTTGTGAAACTCGCCATGGCTCCATGTGCGAATTACTAAGTCCTGCACGACTTCAACGCACATATCAAATCAACATAACAAACTAACTTAAACCCTTTGCCACACACATCAAAACCTAATCATGGCAAGAGATTGCCCTAACACTCCGGTGATCTCCTTTGGGTTCGGCAACAAGGTGAGCTTCAACCTTCCCTTTTGGTCGACCCCTATTCCTCCACCAAAAGCTGTCCAGTTTTCTTGACAGCTTGTTTCTTTCTCGTCAGAGCATCGTTTTGACAATGTTTGGAGCTCCGACAGTGGTAGCCTTGCCGGGGATTCGATCTCCGGTAATCCTCATAGGTGGAGAACGAAGGATTCGTCAAACGGTTGACGAATACCTCTCCGGAGAAGCGAATTTTTAAGGACTCGTTTTGGATCCGAATTTTGATTCGGATCGTGATCTTCTCTCGATCACATCGTCTTCAACACGAGGCTAGTAACCCATACGAAGACGAGGCTCATGACTTTGTGAAGTCATCCCGAAGATACTCGGCGTGGATACGGATAGAGACGATTCTAGAGAGAATCGTTCCGGTTGATGCATTTCCGGCTACACGTGATACGTCAGGTATACGTAGTATAAATTTCCTTTTATTGAAAATTTGAATTTACGGTTATGTCTACACATGTTGTACTATGCATGCGTGTGATATGTGTGTTGTAATAAATTAGATTTATTATTTTATTCCTTCCGCTGTGCACATGTTTACGAAACATGTTCGAACACACACTCGCCGCGGTACCGAAAACCCAACACATACAATAGAAGATCAAGAGATAAAAATGAGGTATAATCTTGTTTGTTTTGATTTAGTTCTTTTGTATCATGTATGTGGTTAATTTACTTGGACCCTGATGATAAACACAAAAACCGGCAATCCGTACTGTTGGGATGTATACTGAAAAGTCTATCTTTTGTATGAACATCTTTATTTTAAAATAAGAATCACATGATCATTGTTTGCATATTTTTATGTTTATGCATATTGTCTAATACATTACATTGTAGATAACATGGTTTGTGGTGTCACACGGGAGATCATGTTATCGGCTCCTTGTAAAGTATAAGTAAAGGCTCACAACCGAGATGACTTTGGACAAACCATTGGAATGGTTATAGTGTGATTTGGTATTGGTTTGTCTTGACCATAGAATCACACTAGTGCATTTTGTGTGTATTGAGCAGGACCGACTTAGAGGTGATTCGATTTATTGCTGAATACATAATCGAATCGAACCACAGATATTATATTGTACATGCTCTTAATCCCGATATAATAATGGGCACATATACTTAGTATTCATTTCTTTGATTTACCAATGGGCGAGATTTATAGATTAAATCGATAGGCTCGGTAAGTTGGGAAATGGTATTATTTATATGGTGTGCCGTTGATTATAGGAGGAAACCGTGTCCTATATATTAGGATGATGATGTCCCCTTGAGGAGCTCATAAGTTTCATCATGTAAACCCTGCAGGTGGACTTGGTTTGGCATGATGATAAGGTTGAGTGGTACTACTCATGAAGTTATATGTTGATTAATTAATTGTCAGTAAATTAATTAATCGACGGACATTCGAGATCTTAAACATGGGGAGAAAATGTACAAATAATATATGGAGCCCATATTAACTTTGTTGGGATGTATACTGAAAGCCTAGCTCTTTTGTATGAACATCTTTATTTTGAAATAAGAATCACATGATCATTGTTTGCATATTTTTATGATTATGCAAAATTGTCTAATACTTTACATTGTAGATAACATGGTGCTTGGGTGATGGCACAGAAGATCATGTTATCAGTCCCTTGTAGAGTATAAGTAGAGGCTCACAACGAAGATGGTTTTGGACAAACCATTGGCATGGTTGTAGTGTAGCTTGGTATTGTTTTATCTTGAACATAGAGTTACACTAGTACACTTAGGTGTATTGAGCAGGACCGACATAGAGGTGATTCAATTTATTGCTGACTGCATAATTGAATCGGACCTCGGATATTATGTTGTACATGCTCTTAATCCCAATATAATAACGGGCAAATATACTTAATATTTATTTCTTTGATTTACCAGAGGGTGAGATTTCTATGGATTAAATCAATATGCCCGGTAAGTTGGGAAATGATATTATTTACATGGTGTGCCGTTGATTATAGGAGGAATCCGTGTCCTATGTATTAGGTTGATGATGTCCCCTTGAGGAGCTCATAAGGTTCATCATGTAAACCCTGCAGGTTGACTTAGTCAACATGATGATAAGGTTGAGTGGTACTACTCGAGGAGTTAGATGTTAATTAATTGATGGTCAGTAAATCAATTAATTGATGGACATTCGATATCTTAAACACGGGGAGATAAATGTACAAATAATATATGGAGCCCATATTAATTTATGGGGGTAGGTGAGGTAGTTCGATGATGATCCTCTAGTGGAATGGAACATCATTGATGGATTAAGTTTGTGTGGTTCCGATCCATCGGGTGACCAAGACCCAACTCCTCCTCATGGTCCCTATCGTAGCCTTATATAAACCTCATGAAGTCTAGATCAAATGATGGAAAACAAATCTCTAGATCCGACGGTTAGGATTGAATCCCTAGAACCGACGGTGGAGATTAGATCTCTAGATCCGACGGTTGGGATTAAATTCCTAGAACCGACGGTTGAGATTAAATCTCTAGAACCGACGGTTGGGATTATTTCCTAGAACCGACGGTTGAGATTAAATCTCTAAATCCGACGGTTGAGATTAAAACCCTAGAACCGACGGTGGAGATTAAACCAAGGCCTAAACCTAACTCTATATAAAAGGGAGAGGAAAGGTTGGATAAGGTGGGCGGCAAGAAAATTGGGAATTAGTTCCTATATTTTTGGCTACCTCATCAATAACCAATTTTCTCCTAAGTTCTATATAAGGGAGCATGGGTTGGGCGGCAACTAAGTTTTTGAATGGTTCATAATGGATGAGAAGGAAATTATGGTTTTGCCTAGTATGCTTGGGCGGCAAGCAACCTCAAGGAGGAAACCCTAATTAGGGTTTTTGCTCCTTAGGTTGGGCGGCCAAGGTGGTGGAGCTAGAGGGGGCGGCAACCTATGGAGGAGCTTGTCTTCTTCCTTGGAGGTGGCTAGCTCCTAGATCTCTCCTCTCCACCATGCTTAGGCGACAAGAAACCTATGGAGGAAACCCTAATTAGATTAGGGTTTGTCTCTTTGGATTAGGCGGCTAGGTTTGGAAGTTATGGTTGGGCGGCAACTATAGGGGAAGGGCTCATCTTCTTCCTTCTAAGGGTTGGCCGGCCACTACCTTCTCTTCCTCTACCTTGGGCGGCAAGAAATCCAAAGGAAGCTTGGTTGGGCGACTAGGGTTTGGAAGGTAAGGTAGGTGGAAACTATAGGGGAAGTGTTCTTCTTCTTCCTAGGGTGTTGGCCGGTTCCTATCCTTTTTCCTATACCTTTGGTGGTGCCCAACCTATTCCTCTTTTCCTTTTGTTTTCCTCTTGGCCGGCGGCACTAGGAGCTAGGGTTTGTCCCTAGTTCGGTTGCTTGGTTGTTTCCATTATGTTCTCTCTATTCTTGGGGCCGGCGGCATCAATCCTTTGTGGATTGGTGGTTGGCTCAAGCAAGAAGGGAAAGAGAGTTCTTCATTCTTTGGATTGAAGAAGATCTAAGAAGCTTCAACTTGTGGAGGATCTTCGCCCACACGAAGTCTACAAGGAGGTTAGGACATACGATAGAAGATCAAGAGGTATAAAAGTTTTATAACTTTTATTTATGATCTTTGCATGTTTCTATTCTTAATTGATATGCTAGCTTATGTTCATTATGTTAGTATATGTTGATTATACTAGTTTGCATTTTCATGTATTTGTATAATCATGGATCCCGAATAAGAAACACAAAAACCGGCAATCCGTCCGTCGTCTCTTCCGCGGCTAATCGACTAGAAGAGTTTGGTTGCTTGAACAACTAGTTTGTTCAAGCGATCGCTCGAGTCGTTGGCATGATGACGAATTGGTTGTGCTTAGGAAACTCATCCCATCCGGATTAGTTTTCATTTGTTGAAAATTTTAATCCGGGGACATGGGAGCCTATGAGCATTCCGAGGTATAGCACGGTTGCCAACAAACTTATGGGGGTTGGTGAGGTAGATCAATGATAATCCTCTAGTGGAATGGATAATCATTAATGGATCAGACATTATGTGGGCTTGATCCATTGGGTGGCCAAGATCCAACTCCTCCTCATGGTCCCTATTGTAGCCTATTAACACCTCATGAAGCTTAGATCCAATGGATGAAAACAAAACTCTAGATCCAACGGTAGAGATTAAATCTCTAGATGTGACGGTTGAGATTAAATCTCTGGATCAGACGGTTGAGATTAAATCCCTAGAACCAATGGTGGAGGTAAAACACGGCTTATCCCTAACTGTATAAAAGGGTGGATTAGGGGTGGGCGGAAACTAGATGGATGAGGTTTAGGGTTTGCTTCTCTTGGGAGGCAAGTAATCCTAGTTTGGTTAGGATTAGGAGTGGGCGGCTAGGGTTAGGGTTTTGGGTGATTGGGGTGGGCGGCAACAAGTGGAGGAGGATTCTTCTTCTTCTTCCTAAGGTTGGCCGGCCCCTATTCTTCTTCCCTCTACCTTGGCCGGAGCTCAACCTATTCTTCTTCCCTTCATCCTTGGCCGGAGATTAGGAGAGCTTAATTTAGGGTTTGGGCGGCAACAAGGAGAAGGATTGCTTTCCTTTCTCTTCTCCAATTGTTGGTCGGCGCCCATGTCCTCATTGATTCTCCTTTGGCCGGTTTCTATACTCCATGTTCTCTTCCTTGGCCAGCGGCAACATCGAGTTTATTGACTTGGTGGCCGATTCTAGATAGGAAGAAGAGTTTTGTTGGGTGATTTTGTAGTTTGATGTTGGGTGTTCCAACAAGTAAAGGTAGAACATTAGTCGCTAGTAAGGGTTACGTACCAAGATAAAAGTGGTAGCTTAGTACAAGGGACTGGAGTTGGGAGATTATCAAGAATTCGGAAAGAACTTGATGCGATTTGGATAATTGGTTGTTGATTAGTCAAGTCTGCTCATTTTATACTGAGCCGTAATGTGGATTTCATTGGATTGCTTGATGGAATTATATCCATGGAGTTTCCTTGAGTATCATTTCTGATAGTGATTCATGATTTACCTTACGATTCTGGCAAAGTCCCCAACATGTCACGGTTATAGAGCTCCACTTTGGTACAGTTATTTACCTTTTAATAGGTTGGTTGAGAGTGTATATAAGAGCTATAATATAATATTCGAGCTCAGTACCCCACTTAGTCACTTGAGGTGTGTGACTTTTCTCTAGATACTTGAGATGGTTGTTGTGGCATCTCGTACTCGTACATAAGTCAAAAATTTGGGGACCAAATTTTTATTAGTGGGGGAGAATGTAAGATACCAGGGACAAATAATATATATATATATATATATATATATAATATCCCTTGCTAATTAACAAATTATCTTGTGGAATTTTACAGGAATTTTCAGAAGTTTTTCTGGATTCAAAAGGGGTTCATATGACCGCTTAGAAGAGAGATTAAAGTGTAAATGGGTTAGCTTGGGTTCAACTTAGGCTAGGTTTGACCTAGGGTCGGTTCAAGTTCGAGGCGAAACATCTTATACAAACCCGATCGCGATTCTCACAACCTCAAATTGCGTTTATGCCCAATTCTTCTCTTCTTCTTGTAGGGATCTCTTTATGCAAAATAGCATATGCGCAACAGAAAAATTAGGATCCCTTCCATGTGATCCTTGCGAAAGAAAAACTTGTACAAAAATAAATTTCTCAAAACCTATCTTATAAGAGAATATTACCTTTGTTGCGTGCCCTTTGTAATCCCGCTTTTCCTTGGATGTGTTGGATCTTTTAGCACGTTCAAATGTCCATGCCTCTATATGTATCTACACGAGCAAGCTCTTGTCTCACAAAAGAAAACTAGAAGATCTCTCCTTTACTTCTTGCTAGAGAAGTCCCTAAAGGAGAGGAAGGTAGGGAAGAAGAGAAAGGAAGAAGAAGACTACTCTTCTTGCTAGCTTACACTCACAAAACCACACAACAAAAGCCTCTCCCACCAAGCTCTCACCAAGCCTTAAGCTCCAACTCAACTCATTTGGCGGGCCACCCCATGGGGTGTTTTATAGGATTTGAAAAACCTTTCATCTCCTATCACATTCAATGCAATCAATGGCATTGAAAGATAATTAAACAAGGAGTTATCCTCCTTGTTTTGGCCGGCCACATGTGGAGGAAATCCAAGGGTCAAAACCCTTTGTCTCCTTCCAACTCATCAAGCTTAGGTGGCATGCTTAGGTGGCATGCTTAGGTGGCATGCTTATGTGGCATTCATGGATGTTGAATTAATCTTATTAATTCAATAAGCTTATGTTATCATATTAAATTAATCTCATTAAATCAATAAGGTAACATATTGAATTAATCTTATTAAATCAATTAAGCTTAGCATATTGAATTAATCTCATTAAATGAATAAGCTAAAATTCTCATTAAGCTTAAAGTCCAAAAACCATTTTGTACTTAAGCTTATTCCCAAATTATTCTAGTCAAACTAGAATGCACTAATTCTTCTAATCATCATGCTCTTTGTGTGTGACCCTATAGGCTCTCATAACGTTGGCAGTGGATCTAAACTCTTTTAGATACACAAGCAATGAGCGGCATCTAGCAATACATCATTGCTACCCAAGTTACGAGATAAGTCAAGATCCGACTAACCTTTTCGTGACTACTATAATGTATGACCGTGTCCTTCTATCCTTGATATCAGATTGACCAATGAGGCATAGACCGTGTCATCCTCGATCAATCTATGTGTTTCTTGATCCCTGAGTAAACTGACTCAAACAAATGAGCTCAATATCTCATATTGACTCATTCGAGCATGGCCATGCGTTTTAGTAGTTCTACTCAATCAAGGGGCCCACAGATATCACTCCCGTCATATGGGAGGGATAGATCCCATCTACATCACTCACATCCCTCCGTATAATTTGTTATATACCCAGTAATCGCCTTTATGGTCCACCCTGTTACGGGTGACGTTTGACGATACCAAAGTACATAACTCCTTATGTAGGGAACCGTAGTGACTTCAGGTTTGAGGACTATTCATACCAATAGTCACATGAGAAAGTTTATGACACTCATATGACGATCCATGAAACTTTCTCATGGCGGGTCAGTTCAGTATATATTCTCTAATATATACCCATGTGTCAACTTGATATCATATATCCATGACTTGTGAGATCAAGTCATCAATTGACCTACATGCTAGTCTTTATGTATTAATATTGCCCTTGCATATTAATACTTGACTAGGAACATTTAGGAAAGTGTTCTCTATAGCCTCTCATAATCAATTCTGCCAATTGATGTGCTGTAGATAAGAACCTACTTTTCTAGGGCATTATTATATATTTAATTTAGCTGGCACAAGCAAGACGTAAATATATAATAACCAATCCTTTGCCTTTATAGAATATGATACAAAATGTTCCCTATTCAACCATCACATGTTTGGTTCTAGGGCTATAACTAACAATCTCCCACTAGCACTAGTACCAATCACTATGATATCTAATACCTAGTGACCTAGTGTGACCATCATGCTTCCTCTGTGCCAAAGCCTTGGTCAATGGATCTGCGATGTTAGCTTCGCTACTCGCATATCCTCACATCTCCTCTATCGATGATCTCTCGAATGAGATGGAAGCGCCGCAGTATGTGTTTGGTCCGCTGATGTGATCGAGGTTCCTTAGCCTGTGCAATAGCCCCATTGTTGTCACAATAGAGGTCTATTGGATCTGCAATGCTAGGAACTACTCCAAGTTCATCGATGAACTCAAGGAGCCAAAACCTCCTTTCGCATCGACGCAGAATATACTCGCTCGCTGTAGAATCAAGAATCGTGTCCTCGCCGAACTTTTCCAGCTCACAACTCCACCATTCAGGCAAAACATGTACCCCGATTGCGATCTATAGTCATCCTTGTCTGTTTGGAAGCTTGCATCACTGTAACCCTTTACAGTTAGCTCCTCATTGCCTCCAAATATCAGGAAATATTCTTTCATTCTTTGTAAGTATTTAAGAATATTTTTGACTGCTATCCAGTGACTTTCACCTGGATTCGACTGGTATCTACTCGTCATGCTCAAAGCATACGAGATGTCAGGACGAGTACAAAGCATGGCGTACATGATAGACCCTATAGCAGATGCATAAGGGATCTTATCCATGCGATCTCTCTCCTCCTTAGAAGAGGGACATTGAGTCTTCGAAAGACTCACACCATGTGATAAAGGCAGAAATCCTTTCATGGAATTTTGCATAGCAAAACGATCTAGCACTCTATCAATGTATGTACTCTGACTTAGGCCAAGTAATCTTTTAGATCTATCTCTATAGATCTTGATGCCTAAAATATAGGCAGCTTCACCTAAGTCTTTCATCGAGAAACAATTCCCTAACCACATCTTCACAGACTGGAGTGAGGGAATATCATTTCCGATGAGAAGTATGTCATCTACATACAAGACAAGAAATACAACTGTTCTACTATTTCTCTTGTAGACACAAGGTTCATCTTCATTCTTGATGAAACCAAACTCCTTGATTGCATCATCGAATCGAAGATTCCAGCTTCGAGAGGCTTGCTTTAGTCCATAAATGGACCTTTGCAGTTTGCATACCTTTCCAGGATGCTTTGGATCTTCAAAACCCTCAGGCTGTGTCATGTACACATCCTCGAGTAGCTTTCCATTCAGAAAAGCGGTTTTGACATCCATCTGCCAGATCTCATAATCGTGGTAGGCTGCAATAGCAAGTATGATCCGAATGGATTTAAGCATCGCAACTGGTGAAAAGGTTTCATCATAGTCAATACCATGAATTTGTTTGAATCCTTTAGCCACCAATCTACCTTTATAGGTATGCTTATTACCATCCATGTCAGTCTTTACTTTAAAGACCCACTTACACCCAATAGGTTTTACCCCTTCAGGTGGATCAACCAAAGTCCATACTTGGTTAGTGTACATGGATTCCATTTCGGATCTCATGGCCTCTAGCCATTTCTCGGAATCTGGGCTCATCATAGCTTTTTGATAGGATGTAGGCTCGTCAAGATCGACAAGCAATACTTCACCATTTTCAGCCAAGAGAAAAGAATATCTCTCGGGTTGACGACGGATCCTATCAGATCTACGAAGAGGTTGGTCTACTTGAACAGGTGTTTGCTCCACAACTCTTTGGGCAATAATTTCCTCATCCACAACACTTTGTGGTGCCTGTTCATTTTCCATCGAAGCTTTAGTGTTATCTTCATCCTGAATTTCTTCAAGATGAATTTTACTCCCACTAGTTTTTCTAGAAATAAATTCTCTTTCTAGAAAGACAACATTTCTGGCAACAAACACCTTGCTATGTGTGGGATTGTAAAAGTAATATCCCTTAGTTTCCTTGGGATATCCTACAAAATAACACTCATCTAATTTGGGTCCTAGTTTATCTGAGACTTGACGTCTAACATAAGCTTCACAACCCCAAATCTTTATAAAAGACATTTTGGGACTCTTCCCAGTCCATAACGTGTATGGTGTCTTTTCTACGGCTTTTGATGGGACGCGATTAAGTGTGAAAGCGGCTGTCTCTAGAGCTAAACCCCAAAAGGAAGTAGGTAGATCAGTCTGGCTCATCATTGATCATACCATATCTAATAGAGTACGATTTCTCCTTTCAGATACACCATTCCATTGTGGTGTTCCAGGTGGAGTGAGTTGGGATATTATCCCACACTCAGCCAGGTGATCACGAAATTCTTGACTAAGGTATTCACCACCTCGATCTGATCGAAGTAGCTTAATACGCTTACCAAGTTGGTTTTGTACTTCATTCTTGAATTCTTTGAACTTTTCAAAGGATTATGACTTATGTCTCATCAAATATAAGTAGCCAAATCTACTCATATCATCAGTGAAAGTAATAAAGTACTTATAGCCTCCTCTGGCTTCGACATTGAAAGGGCCACATACATCAGTATGTATGAGTCCTAACAAGTCCGTCGCTCTCTCGCCATGTCCACTAAATGGAGTTTTAGTCATCTTTCCTAAAAGACAAGATTCGCATATCTCATATGATTCAAAATCAAATGAGTCTAATAATCCATCTTTATGGAGTTAGGATATGTGTTTTTCATTTATGTGACCTAGGCGACAGTGCCAGATATATGTTTGGTTCAAAATATTCGATTTGAACCGTTTGGTATTTACGTTATAAATTGGGTTTTCTAAATCTAGAACATAGAGACCATTCATAAGTGGTGCATTACAATAGAACATTTCATTCAAATAAATGGAACAACATTTGTCCTTTATTATAAAAGAGAAGTTTTTCTTGTCTAAACAAGATACAGAGATTATGTTCTTTGTTAATGCAGGTACATAAAAGCACTCCTCTAGTTCTAAGATAAGCCCAGTGGGCAAAGACAAAGAATATGTTCCTACAGCTACAGCAGCAACTTTTGCGCCATTGCCTACTCGTAGGTCCACTTCGCCTTTTGCCAATAGTCTACTATTTCTCAGTCCCTGCACATTAGTACAAATGTGAGATGCACATCCGGTATCTAATACCCATGTAGAAGAAATAGATAGATTAACTTCTATAACATGCATACCTGAGGTAGAAGTCCCATTTCTTTTATTCTTTACTTCCTCAAGGTAGACTTTACAGTTCCACTTCCAGTGTCCAGTCTCACCGCAATGGAAACTGTCGCCTTCCTTAGGTACTTTACCTTTACCCTTTGAAGTGGATGAATTGGCCTTGCCTTTGGCTTGGGTCTTACCCTTGCCTTTGCGCTTACCTTTGCCCTTCTTGACCATTAGTACGTTACTAACTTTCTTTTTGAGATTTGGTTCAGCGGTTCTTAACATGCTGAGAATCTCAGGCAAAGGTTTATCAATTTCATTCATATTATAATTCATGACAAATTGATTATATGCTTCCGACAACGATTGCAGGATAACATCGGTTGCCAATTCTTGGCTCAATGGAAAACCTAGTCTTTCAAGGTTCTCAACGTACTCAATCATTTTAAGTACGTGAGTTCCTACAGGGGTTCCTTCTTGCATCTTGCATGCAAAAAGAGCCTTAGACACTTCAAAACGCTCGTGCCTAGCTTGTCCTTGATATAGTTGTTTCAAATGCTCAACCATATCATAGGCATCCATGTTCTCATGTTGCTTCTGAAGCTCAGAGTTCATGGTGGAAAGCATAAGACATAACACATCTAATGCGTCATCTTGATGCTTCTTATAAGCATCCTTTTCAGCACGAGTGGCCACAGGGGCAGGTGTTTCAGGGATAGACTGCTCTAGGACATACAGTTTACGTTCTTGCCTTAGGATAATCCTCAAGTTCCTATACCAGTCTAGAAAGTTAGCTCCATTGAGCTTGTCTTTCTCAAGGACAGATCGCAAGTTGAGGGGGTGTGTCGTGTTAGATGACATGGTGATCTACAACATTATGCAAAATTAAGTATCATACCAAAGTCATTTAATTAGGCCTTTAATTAAATGAGGCTCCCACTAAATTCTCATAGCTTTGATATGAGCTAATTATTGATGTAGGCAAACACATTTTGCTTACATCATTAGCTTCTATTTAGCTATAAATTTATATGGGATAAAGATCCACATCATACTTCGTCTTGAGTTAGCTTTGGCTAATCGCCCAAGACGTAGTATGATTAGGTAGGCAATCTTTTTCCAATTACATCTGATGTAACTCTTTAATAGCTTTGGTTAAGTTTAGATTAGTTTAGTGCTTATTCCTAAACCAGCTTCCAGGTCGTGGCGAGGCACAGAGGCCTTCTTTGATATCGGAGCAACGACCACTTCTAAGACAAAGCTGATGTTCGGAAATCACACAAAACTAATTTTTAAAATTTATGTTCAAAGCTAATATATGGCTCTACTTTCTTAATTAAGTCTTAACCAAGTTTGATAGCGGGACATCACGATTGTCTACTCGCACTCTTCCAAGATAAAATGCATTGCTTTGCTTTGGCAAACCCAACAACAAATGATCGAGTAAGTAGTGAGTACCAAACTTTGGTAGGCATATCGTTTTTGACTTATTAAGATATAAACTTAAACATGCATCACATACATATTAGCATACATCACATATAAGCTAAATTAACATGCATCACATACAAGCTAAATTAACATGCATCACATACATATTAAACTAAGCGTGTCATGGTTATGGCCCTTATTCTACAATCTTCTCAAGCCAATGAAAAGATTGATTGGTCAACCTAGGGATAGCATCTTCTCCGAAGTGCTTCCTTTTGACTATCTTGTGTTGTTGACTTCCTCCTTGTAACATCATCTTCCAATGGACCCTCCATCTTTGTTGTGTATATTACAAAAAAAGAAATACTCGAGTTACATTCGAGTCTAAAACTAATTTTACAACAAGAATTTTAGGAGAAAGGCACGACACGCAGGCCGTATTAAGAATTACAACACACACATTCACAAACTTTTTGGGACTAGGCCATAACCATGCACCATGTCAATTTTAACTTTTAAAAGACATCGGATATTTTATTATGTTTGAAAAATTGCTAATGCAATTATCAACTCATAATAAAATTTATCCTACTTCTATATCATATATAAAATAGAGAAAACCTATTTTTTATACGATATTTCGCAAGTGGCTCTGATACCACTGTAGGGATCTCTTTATGCAAAATAGCATATGCAAGAACGGAAAAATAGGATCCCTTCCAAGTGATCTCAAAAGAAAACCTCGCAGACAAAATAAATTTCTCAAAACCTATCTTATAGGAGAATATTACCTTTGTTGCGTGCCCTTTGTAATCCCACTTTTCCTTGGATGTGTTGGATCTTTTAGCACGTTCAAATGTCCATGCCTCTATATGTATCCACAAGAGCAAGCTCTTGTCTCACAAAAGAAAACTAGAAGATCTCTCCTTTACTTCTTGCTAGAGAAGTCCCTAAAGGAGAGGAAGGTAGGGAAGAAGAGAAAGGAAGAAGAAGACTACTCTTCTTGCTAGCTTACACTCACAAAACCACACAACAAAAGCCTCTCCCACCAAGCTCTCACCAAGCCTTAAGCTCCAACTCAACTCATTTGGCGGGCCACCCCATGGGGTGTTTTATAGGATTTGAAAAACCTTTCATCTCCTATCACATTCAATGCAATCAATGGCATTGAAAGATAATTAAACAAGGAGTTATCCTCCTTGTTTTGGCCGGCCACATGTGGAGGAAATCCAAGGGTCAAAACCCTTTGTCTCCTTCCAACTCATCAAGCTTAGGTGGCATGCTTATGTGGCATGCTTAGGTGGCATGCTTATGTGGCATTCATGGATGTTGAATTAATCTTATTAATTCAATAAGCTTATGTTAATATATTGAATTAATCTCATTAAATCAATAAGGTAACATATTGAATTAATCTTATTAAATCAATTAAGCTTAGCATATTGAATTAATCTCATTAAATCAATAAGCTAAAATTCTCATTAAGCTTAAAGTCCAAAAACCATTTTGTACTTAAGCTTATTCCCAAATTATTCTAGTCAAACTAGAATGCACTAATTCTTCTAATCATCATGCTCTTTGTGTGTGACCCTATAGGCTCTCATAACGTTGGCAGTGGATCTAAACTCTTTTAGATACACAAGCAATGAGCGACATCTAGCAATACATCAAGTTCTGAGATAAGTCAAGATCCGACTAACCTTTCCGTGACTACTATAATGTATGACCGTGTCCTTCTATCCTTGATATCAGATTGACCAATGAGGCATAGACCGTGTCATCCTTGATCAATCTATGTGTTTCTTGATCCCTGAGTAAACTGACTCAAACAAATGAGCTCAATATCTCATATTGACTCATTCGAGCATGGCCATGCATTTTAATAGTTCTACTCAATCAAGGGGCCCATAGATATCACTCCCGTCATATGGGAGGGATAGATCCCATCTACATCACTCACATCCCTCCGCATAATTTGTTATATACCCAGTAATCGCCTTTATGGTCCACCTTGTTACGGGTGACATTTGACGATACCAAAGTACATAACTCCTTATGTAGGGAACCGTAGTGACTTTAGGTTTGAGGACTATTCATACCAATAGTCACATGAGAAAGTTTATGACACTCATATGACGATCCATGAAACTTTCTCATGGCGGGTCAGTTCAGTATATATTCTCTAATATATACCCATGTGTCAACTTGATATCATATATCCATTACTTGTGAGATCAAGTCATCAATTGACCTACATGCTAGTCTTTATGTATTAATATTGCCCTTGCATATTAATACTTGACTAGGAACATTTAGGAAAGTGTTCTCTACAGCCTCTCATAATCAATTCTGCCAATTGATGTGCTGTAGATAAGAACCTACTTTTCTAGGGCATTATTATATATTTAATTTAGCTGGCACAAGCAAGACGTAAATATATAATAACTAATCATTTGCCTTTATAGAATATGATACAAAATGTTCCCTATTCAACCATCACATGATTGGTTCTAGGGCTATAACTAACACTTCTACTTCGTCGCCGTAGCTCCTCTTTAGATGTCGATTTCAATCAGTAATCGCCTTTGGATCACGAAGCTCAGCTCGCCCGCATCTCTTCTTCCTTGTGCTCTCATCGTCGTCGACTCTTTCTTTCCTCCATGAATGTTGATCGACCTCTTCCTTGGCTGCCACATCTCCTTGAGGCACCTTAGATCAGAGATAGGGCATCGCAGCCCTCTTCGCATCCTCGTCGAGAGTAGCTCTGTAGTCAATTGCCTTTGGTCGAACGTTGCCGGAGCTAGGGGTCGGTAGCAGTTCTATCTGGTCTCCGATCGTGAGTTGCGCTTCACGATCTCTGTCAAGGTTAGGTAAGTGGTCGATCTCCTTCTTCGATTAGGAGATATCCATCCTTACTCGTGTTCTCCACTACCATCATCTCAGTTTTCCTACGATGATAGGGCAGTAACAATTGGTGTTGGGTTGTTCGGTGAGCAAAGAAGATCGAAGAAGGGGGACTAGTTACATTGATTTGCACTGGAGGTTGGTGTGGGCAACGTTGTGAGGTAGGTCTTGGTGTATTGTTGTTCACAGTAGTTGATGAGGATGGGTTATTCTTGTTCACAGCAACATTAAGCTTGGATAACTCTATTTGCAACAGAGCTTGGACTTTCTAGTAGGAATCGAGGTCACCGAGCAATTTTCCCTATGGCATGATCCATTCGGTGTGTGAGACCGGAAGGTAAGCTACTACTATAGCTTAGATTTAGTATTACTCGATTGTTAACATTGATTTAATTGATTGTTGTTATTAGTTGTAATTAGGGTAGGTGTTGTGGATTGAGATATGGATATGATTAGCTTGATTTATAGCTAATTAACTATTAATGGCAAGACTTTGATTTGTGATGGATGTTTGTACATGTGGATAGCTGATACGAGTTACCTAGTAGGTGGGTAATATCTACCATGGTCAGGTAGTTTTAAATAATTCCGGTGCATGAATTTGGATTTATGCTGAATTCTTTTACCTTGACTCCACTCTTTATTTAATCATGTGCTTGTACTTAACATTGACCTTTGAGATATATTGTTGTTACTTCATCATCTATCTATCACGGATATGAACTACAAACTCAATTTTGTGTTAGCTGATGGATGTTCAGTTAAGTACATGTGGTTAGGGTTATCATTGTGAACTCAGATTGGGTTACCATATCACATCACTAGGGTAAGGTGATGGAGTAGACTATAGAGTCGATTTCTGTATTGCACACATATTAGTTGTGCATCTATGGTGGAACTATTTATCTGTGCATAGATAAGTGTGTGTTTATCAGTATGTTGCTATGGACTAGAGGTCTAAGCGTGATTGTATATTCATTATGGATCGTGTGTTAGCGTATGGTTATATGGATTGTCGATAGTATCTCGCTACGGATTAAAGGTCCTACTGTGGTTGACTGTCAGTTGTGTATGACTCTCTTTGTGGTAGAGAGAGTGTCTTGTGAATTAGTAGTCCTTGCATACTTGACATTTTATTGACCAGGACTCCCCGTGGGATAGGGAGTGTTTCGGGGATACGTATGTGGAGCTATGCATCATTACATTGCATGCATGCTGTCGACTGGGTTCTCCCTTGTGGTTGGGATGGGTCATCAGTCATCCTGCCTCCTCGGCCACTCGAGGTAGTGGTAGCAGGGTTGAGTGTAGAGCATTGGATGTGCCGCGCTCGGCCACTATAGACAGTGGTAGGTGGAGATGCGTACTTCGCCACTGTGCAGAGTGGCAGATAGCGCACTCGCCCACTATAGACGGTGGTTGCGTGATGTGTAGTTGTCTTATGTGCGGTACTCATCTACTCATGGGTAGTGACGGTGCGGCTTATAGTAGGGACCCCCATGGAGTAGTTAGTTATTTACGCTTATATGCTACTCATTCATACTACCCAACTCGGCCACTCGAGAGTAGTGGTAGCTGGAGTCGGGATAGTTGTCATGTTGTGCCACCCATGCCATACTGGTGTCGTGGTTGGATGGGTTTGTATACATGGACATGCATATGCATTTCTGAGATATATGTATGCATGTATTTGATATATGTTCTACATATGCCTGTGAGATACTATATTTGATTGAGCTATGTTTGCTACATATGCTTGTTCATCATGTTACATGCCTGTATATTATATACTGCTATGTGTTGAGCATGATGTATGTGATGGTCCAGATTGTTGTATGCATTTGATTAGTATCATGTCATAGTGTAGTATGGACCGGTTTGTTATTACATGTTATTATATACCATTCATATGTCTGAGTGTTGGTCAGATATGGGATTGACCTTCTATATTATATGGGTTATGTTATTGTATACCTGTTCAGGATGATATAGCTTATGGTGTTGCAGACTATCAAGTAACTTAGTACATTACTTCATGTTTAGTTGATCAGTTTAGTATATGCATTGAGTATGACTATACTGATGGCTACTGGTTATTACATTTAGGACTGTATGTCTATTGGACTCCTTCTGTATATTTGTAGATCTTCACATGTATACTTGTAGATCTCTTTATCCTATATGTTGTTCATGTACTTTCTACATATTATGTCATGCCCGCCCTTCTCGTAATCTAGAGGGGGAGAGAGGGCGGCGCGACGCAAACATACATGCGTGCATATACAACGGAAGAATTTAAACTTAAAAAAATGGAACTTGCATTTACCTTCAACCATGCAAATATCTCTACATTCTAAACTATGTAACAGGTGAACATTTACCTCAGGGAAGTATGCTTAACATGCATGGGTATAATTGGTTAAAGCTTTTCTTTCTGCCGTACTTTACATGTTCTTTTAACTGCAACTTATAGTATACTATGAGTAGGAAGTCGACTACTAAGCATGCATAATCATTTCATAAAGGACACTACTTGGTTCAAGTCCATGATAATCAACATAATGGAGTTATAGGAGCCTAAATACAAATATAGAGTACATGGATATCAATGAGGAATTCAAAGTATCATCTAGGTACATAGTTCTCTATCACCTAACAATTTAATCAGGATAAGAAGGTTCTTAGCAATTCTTTAACTAAATCAAGTTCTTAACATGCCAAGGTTTCATAAAACAAAACGAGTATAGTTTCACATCAAGTATAAACCCTCAAAACAAGTCTAAGTTAACACCAAGTAGCAACCATTAAAACATCAAGAAGTGATCAACTCTTAACAATTAACATGCAAAACTTTAGAACATGCATGAGTCTTGGAACATAAAACAGATCTCTTCCACTATGCCACTGCCACACACACTTTGCCCCTCCTGCTGCTCCCTTTAGTTTAGCCATTCTTTACCCTTTTCTACGGTAAAAGAGAAACATGAAACTATACGCACATAGGCTTAGTAAGATCCTTTCCTACTCACAAAAGTCATACATCAGGGATTAGACATAGAGTAGTGACATGTTAGTCTAGACAACATATAGGCATAGCATTCATATAAAAGTCGTGACATGGTCATTTAGGGCCATAGGACTAGAATTCATAAAAATAGTGACATGTTCATCTAGACAACATATAGGAATAGCATTCATATAAAAGTCGTGACATGGTCATTTAGGAACATAGGACTAGAATTCATAAAAATATTGACATGTTCATCTAGACAACATAGAGGCATAGCATTCATAAAAAAGTCGTGACATGGTCATTTAGGAACATAGGACTAGAATTCATAAAAATATTGACATGTTCATCTAGACAACATATATGCATAGCATTCATACAAAAGTCGTGACATGGTCATATAGGAACATAGGACTAGAATTCATAAAAATAGTGACATGTTCATCTAGACAACATATTGGCATAGCATTCATATAAAAGTCATGACTTGGTCATTTAGGAACATAGGACTAGAATTCATAAAAATATGATAATCACATAGACATGAAATGGGTATATGCAAGATGTTCTATGAAAACATATATTTTATAGGTACTTAAACATAAATCACAACATGAGGGCCCAACATTGTACCACATACATCATTTTGCATGCATCCCTAAATAGATCTGAGGTAGCTAATCCCGAACCTACTAGGGTACTAGGCCCGTACTACGACCGTCGACCTAGGGCAACTTAGGAGCCCATCCCGTACTAGGTCCGTACTATGACCGTCGACCTAGGGGCACATAGGAGCCCATCCCATGGACCTTGCTAGGGTCCGTTACAAGCCATACAAAAGTAAAATAGAATATCATGTTCCTTGTCATAACATAAAGAGTGCTCTTAGTCCCCATTCATAGGGAAGCGTCTCTTAGGCATTTCATCATACATACTTAAGCCATGCATAACATAGGTGTGCCCGAGTGGACGTGAAACATAAGCGTGTACATCATGACGCAATGAGCATAACATAAGCATACATTAGTACAATTAACATGGGCATAAGGTAGTGACATAAACAAATCATGCTATCATAAAATCTAACTATCATCATGTCAACGTCATGTATATATTTAGCATGACATGGAAGATCATTAGTAAGCATAAGCATGTTTTAAGGATGGTAAACAATACCATCACATGCTACCTAACATGGGGGATTCTTAGCAACCATAGAGGGGCTTGGAATTTCTTCCTAACCCTAGTTCTTGGACATGGCCGAAACCTCTAAGGGAGGTTTTAAGAAATCAAACACTCAAACAAACTAACACCAAGTCTAACTATCATCATGTCAACATCATATATATATATATCATGGCATGGAAGATCATTAGTAAGCATAAGCATGTTTTAAGGATGGTAACCAATACCATCACATACTACCTAACATGGGGGATTCTTAGAAACCATAGAGGGGCTTGGAATTTCTTCCTAACCCTAGTTCTTGGACATGGCCGAAACCTCTAAATGAGGTTTTAAGAAATCAAACACTCAAACATACTAACACCAAGTCTAACTATCATCATGTCAACATCATATATATATATATATATCATGGCATGGAAGATCATTAGTAAGCATAAGCATGTTTTAAGGATGGTAACCAATACCATCACATACTACCTAACATGGGGAATTTTTAGCAACCATAGAGGGGCTTGGAATTTATTCCTAACCCTAGTTCTTGGTCATGGCCGAAACTTCTAAGGGAGGTCTTAAGAAATCAAACACTCGAAGCAACTTGTACTGCAGGTGAGGGGATTACTTACATCCTCTCGCTATCGTACTTGTATACCGCTAGGGGTTTTATGAGATGAAGACCTTCTCTTGTTGCTTAGCCTTAGGAGTGATCCTCTAGCATGTACTATGCCTTTGTATCCACTTGAAACCCTTTCAAGAACACCAAACAAGGCTTTAGGGTTTCAGATGGAGTTGGAGGAAGGTGGAGGAAAAATTTCAGTGGAGTTGGATCTTCTAGCATTACTAAGACTTGTGAGGAACTCCTCTTGGAAAACCCCTCTTGAGAATCCCTACACAAGAAGCCCTAGATCTTGGGATGAAAAAGGGAGGAAAGAGAATGAGGAATTTTGGCCAAGGATGAGGACGAAGGAGAATAAAGAAGGAAAGTGGGGGTTTTCTTCCTCTCTTCTCTTAATTCTCCTCTTTAATACCTAGGGAATGAACACTCTTCATCCTTTCATGGGGGGATGAAGCAACTCCTCATCTTCCCATCTATATTCTTTGTATATTCTTTATATATCTTATCTATGAATCATCCTATGGTCTAGTGGTGTTAAGGCTACCTCCCTATTAGGAGGTTCATGGTTCAAATCCTACATTTTATTTTATTTTAAACCTTTTATGGGCATTAATACCCATATAATTACTTTGAATAGTTTAGAATTTTACGGGCATTACATATTACCCCTGAGTTTATACTCACTACCATGGACCCTGGGTTTCCTGTCGCCCAAGTAACAGGTAGAAGATTCCTTGGATGTTCGGAGCTCCGCCAGCTGATCCCATCACACGCCAAATGGTTGGATATTATTTCCATGTTGTTTTATTTTTGTAGATTGTTGTTTTGGGATTTTATCCTTTATTGTTCCGCATTTGTGGTATAAAGATGTGTTGTATGTATTTGGTCTCTATTATGATTTTTGTTCTGTCAAAGTCACTCTGGAGTGCATAGTTGAGTCATTGTGTATTTATTATTTGTCAGTATATTTCCACTGTGTTTTATGGATTATATCCATATATATATGTTATGTGATTGTGGCCGAAAGGCTGTGTATCACGTACAGGGGAGATACTGTCCAATTATTTTCGGCTCGGCATACTCACGGGGCATGACAACCCTGGCAGTCGACTATCAGTGTAACCGTTGGCTTGAATACCGATATGGATTAAACAATTGTCTCATAATGGTACAGTTGGCAGTCGACTGCCAGGCGCGAATCCAACCCGAATGCAAGTTATAAAAGTAACTCGTGGGGGAGGATTCGACAGTGATTTCTTGGGTATTTTCTTAGTGATTTGCTGGTGCAAATAAGGATCTTCAAGCATGGTTCAAGCAATCAACAAGCAAGCATCCAAAGCAATAGTTATAAATTTTTCTTTATGTTGTTTTGTGTATTTCATTTGTATTTCCTTGTGTATTTCGTTTATTACTTTTGTAATCATTGTAAGAGATTTCTCTGACCCTAACTTGTTGTCGAGAAGGAGTGTGTGGATTATTAGTGATGTTTGGCATCGCTAGGGCTCATTCGAGCCCAACCCGTGGAGTAGGAAGCTTGAGGTTCCGAACCACATTATATCTTGCATATTGTTCTTGTGTTGTATATTTGTTATTGTTATTATATATATTCAGCTGCGTATAACAAGTTTTGTAGCAAGCACGATCGAATTTGATCGATGCAATGAACGCTCTATTCACACCCCCTCTAGCGGTCACCAACAATTTTTGGAGCTGAGGGATTTGACCAATGGAGGATGTGGATGGAGAATTTCTTAATGATTGACATCGAACAATGGTTCATCATACTAGATGGATTCGAACTTCCAAAGGGTCCAAAAGGAGGATACCTCAAGAAGATGAGATGGACCCAAGATCAACTCCAAAAATCCAAAATTAATGATAAGGTAATTGATATGTTAATTGATTTAATACCTAATGATTTATTGTCTAGGGTAGGTGAATTTCAAGATGCCAAGGAGCTATGGGATAAATTGGCCAAGCTTCATGAAGACCCATCTTCGGCTCAATTTGATAAGGAGACCGAAGAAGCAAGCTCTTCCTCAAAAGAAAGTGAGGATTCGAAGGTCGAGGAGTGTTCGATATCCAAGGAGGAAGAGGAGGTGGAAGAAATAGAGGAAGCCTCCACCTCTAGGATTGAGGGGGAGGAGATTAGATCACCGGAGCAAGGGCAAGAGCAAGAGGAAGCTTCTACCTTTAGGAGAAGTGATGAACAAGCTCAAGAGGCCTCTACCACCACCCTATGTAACTCAAACACATGTTTCAATAGTAAAATTCATATAATATATTTTTAGTATAGGGAAGCCGGACACTACAAGAGAAAGTGTCCAAAGAAGGTCAAGAAGGCTCCACTGGTGCCAAAGGGCAAGAATGTCGGTGCTCCAATGATTAAAAGCAAGGAGAACGTGGTGTGCTTCAAATTGAACCAAAAAGGGCATTATAGGAGCCAATGCCCTAGGAGGAAGAAAGGGCAAGAAGGAGCATCGCATGTAGGTCGAGCTAAGGCAAACCCTAAGGTAACCTTTAATTATGCTCCTTCCTTAATTAATAGGCAAAGTCATGCTAGGAATTTTATTGCTATTGCTCATGAACAAAACTATGCTAGAAATATATTTTATTTCCCTGGTGCTAAACATGTCAATCTTAGAAATAAGGAGAAATTTAGGATTAATGTCCCTAGAACAATCTGTTTGGATGTATACTGAAAAATCTATCTTTTGTATGAACATCTTTATTTTTAAAATAAGAATCATATGATCATTGTTTGCATATTTTAATGGTTATGCATATTGTCTAATATATTACATTGTAGATAACATGGTGTGTGGTGTCACACGGGAGATCATGTTATCGGCTCCTTGTAAAGTATAAGTAAAGGCTCACAACCGAGATGACTTTGGACAAACCATTGGAATGGTTGTAGTGTGATTTGGTATTGGTTTGTCTTGACCATACAATCACACTAGTGCACTTTGTGTGTATTGAGCAGGACCGACTTAGAGGTGATTCGATTTATTGCAGACTACATAATCGAATCGGACCTCAAATATTATATTGTACATGCTCTTAATCCCAATATAATAACGGGCACATATACTTAGTATTCATTTCTTTGATTTACCAATGGGCAAGATTTTTAGATTAAATCGATAGGCTCGGTAAGTTGAGAAATGGTATTATTTATATCGTGTGACGTTGTTTATAGGAGGAAACCGTGTCCTATATATTAGGATGATGATGTCCCCTTGAGGAGCTCATAAGGTTCATCATGTAAACCCTGCAGGTGGACTTGTTCCGGCATGATGAAAAGGTTGAGTGGTACTACTCATGGAGTTAAATGTTGATTAATTAATGGTCAGTAAATTAATTAATCGACGGACATTCGATATCTTAAACACGGGGAGAAAATGTACATATAATATATGGAGCCCATATTAACTTATGGGGGTTGGTGAGGTAGATCAATGATAATCCTCTAGTGGAATGGATAATCATTAATCGATCGGACTTTATGTTGGCTTGATCCATTGGGTGGCCAAGATCCAACCCCTCCTCATGGTCCATATTGTAGCCTATTAACACCTCATGAAGCTTAGATCCAATGGATGAAAACAAAACTCTAGATCCAACGGTAGAGATTAAATCTCTAGATCCGATGGTTGAGATTAAACCTCTAGATCCGACGGTTGAGATTAAATCCCTAGAACCAATTGTGGAGATTAAAATAAGGCTTATCCCTAAATCTATAAAAGGATGGATTAGGGGTGGCCGGCAACTTGATGGTTGAGAATAGGGTTTGCTTCCCTTGGGCGACAAGTAATCCAGGTTTTGTTAGGATTAGGAGTGGGCAGCTAGGGTTAGGGTTTGGGTGTTGGTTGTGGGCGGAAACATGAGGAGAAGGCTTTTTCTTCTTCTTCCAAGGTTTTGTCGGCACCTATACTTCTTCCCTCTACCTTGGCCGAAGCTCAACCTATTCTTCTTCCCTTCATCCTTGGACAGAAATTAGGAGAGCTAGGTTTAGGGTTTGGGCGGCAACAAGGAGAAGGATTGCTTTCCTTTCTCTTCTCCAAGTGTTGGCCGGCGCCCATGCCCTCATTGATTCTCCATTGGCCGATTCCTATACTCTATGTTCTCTTCCTTGGTCGGTGGCAACATCGAGTCTATTGACTTGGTGGTCGGTTCTACATAGGAAGTAGAGTTTTGTTTGATGATCTTGTTAGTAATATATGAGAGATGTCCTAAGGCAATCGCCTTATGTATGAACCATTTATATGATAAATGAAGATTCACTATTTGAGTATACATGTTTTATGTATTTGATTGGATCTTAAACTCATTTACTGAATGTCCACGATATGATTCACAGCATGAGAGAATTTGTGATTGGATCACAACTAGTGAGTATCTCTACATGTGTAATTGTGATGTATCGGAATTATCCCTAGTCGATGAATTGATGGATTTGGACACCATAAATTCTGTCGAGACTAGCACGAGGTATACTCCTTGGTGTATCCAAGCAGCTGATTCTCACTGGCTGGAGACATAGTGATGTCCGGAGTTAATCGTGGATGCTAGTTATGGTAACTAGTTCATTGGAGTGACCAGCCGTAAGACTTCATATGGTTCTCTGCATATATAGATATGTCAATGAAGTTCTTACTGTGGCTTAAGTGCGATGTTCCTTTGACTTGCGATATTCAAGTCATCTTGATCATGGAGACTTATGCTTTGACATCTTAAGCAAACATCTCCGAGGAGATGTGGACCCGGAATGATTGGGTATAAGTCGAAGTGATCGAAGGTGTTTGAATAGCCTATAAAGGATTCACCACTCCTTGCGAGGAGATGTATACCCATGGCCTCTCGTCGGATTGTTACTAAAGTCTTTGTCCAAAGCATTACATGTTTAGAGTAAGGTACTCTTCGATACATGTGGAGTAACTAGAATCCGTAGGACGAGGAAATGATACTTGGGCTAGGTGTGACGTAGTCAGCCTAGTGGGGACTGACACTATAGACCATGTCCTGAACCAAGTGGGTATAAGATGAGTGAAGGGAATGGGGCACGATTCATTCGAGCTACTGAAGGGTTTCAGAAATAGTTCTGGATCAACCGTTGATCTTTTCGGTTAATTGGGGATCATGATGTACTACTAGGTGCCACTCATGATCGTTCTATAATTAATGGTTAATTATAGACGGCCAACATAAACCGAGAACCTATTTGGTCACACGACAACGAGTGTAATCCAAAGGATTTAAAACGAGCTTGAGAATGAGATTCTCGCATCGAGAAACTATGTTTGGTTGGACCAAACATAAAGCGAGCATGAAATTGTTTCAGTCGCAATGGAAGCGTGGATGGGCCGTGTCTTATGAAGACATAATGGATGGACCAAAATGGTTTGGTTCTAATCCAACGGATGAGAATAAACCAAAGGGTTTGGTTTATTTTAAACGAATGAACCAAAAGTTGGTTCGGTTCATTTTAACTTAAAATAAACCATCATGGTTTGGTTTATTTTAACTTATCCTAATGGAGCGGGTTAACGGGCTTTATGGATATGATCCATTAACCATTAAGAGAATTAGTTCTCTATAAAATGGGGCTTAAACCCTAACCCTAATCCTAATGAAGTTGTTGCCGCCCATCAAGTTGTTGCCGCCCAACATGTTGTTGCCGCCCAACATGGTGCTGCCACCTCCTTGCCGCCGGCATCCAAGCATCAGCCGGCGATGCTCCGGCGACCCTCCGGTGATCTCTTGTGGGTTCGGTGATAAGGTGAGCTTCAATCTCTCCTTGGCCGGCCTCTATTCCTCCACCAAAAGCTGTCCAGTTTTTCTGGACAGCTTGTTTCTTTGTTGTCGGAGCGTCGTTTGGACGACGGTTAGTGCTCCGATAGCGCCTAACTTACCGGGGATTTGATCTCCGGTAATCCTCTGAGGTGGAGGACGAAGGATTCGTCAATTGGTTGACGAATACCTCTCCGGAGAAGCGAGTTGTGAGAACTCGTTTTAGGATCCGAATTTGGATTCGGATCGTGATCATCTCTCGATCACGTCGTCTTCAACACGAGGCTAGTAACCCGTACGAAGACGAAGCTCGTGACTTAGCGAAGTCATCCCGAGGAGCTCGGCGTGGATACGGATAGAGACGATTCTTACGAGGATCGCTCCGCTTGATGTCGTTTCGCTTACACGCCATAATAAAAGGTATAACGTAGATAATTTCTTTTATTGCAAATTTTAATTTACGGTTATGTCTACACTTGTTGTAATATGCATGCGTGTGTTGTGTGTGTTGTAATAAATATAGATTTATTATTTTTAATTGCTTCCGCTGTGCTCATGTTTGCGAAACATGATCAAACACACACACGCCGCGGTGCCGGAAACCCAACAGATCTTCCTTTGTTCGGAGTGAACAAAGAAAGGAAGATTGGTGATCTAGGAGGCTTCATCTTTTGGAAGATCGTCGCCCACACGACGTCCAAAAGGAGGAAGGACATACAATAAAAAATGAAGAGGTATAACACAAGGTATAATCTTGTTTATTTTGATTAGTATTCCTTTGTATTATGTTTATAATTGCTTTTCAATTATATGCATGTTTTATGTGGATGTTTACTTTATGTATGTGGCTAAATAATACTTGGATCCCGAACACAAACACAAAAGTCGGCGATCCGTACATCGCCTATTCCGCAGCTATTCGTGGAATAGATGTTGGTCGCTTGAACAACAAGTTTGTTCAAGTGACTACTCTAAACGAATAGCACGACGATGACAAGGTTGCTTGGGTGTTTCCTTTTGTCTAGGATTAAATTTTTTAATCCGGGGACATTGATGGGATCGCCATGAACAAGCGACCGAGTTGAAGTGGGAATCGAAGTTTCCCTTCACGGACTCGAAGACATAACCAACAAGTGGTATCAGAGCAACAGTTTACGGTTTTGTGTGTTTAGGATTCGGTTACTCTTATGCATTTTTTCATATATTATATGTGTCGGATAATAGTAGGATATGCGTAGCTTAACTCTTTGATTGCAGGCATAAGATCCAACTATTATGACCATATGTGTGTATGTGATTGTATGTGTGTAATAGTATATTTTGTTGAATCCTCAGGGTTGACGGGGTTAGTATTTAATATTTTGTAAATTTGATACGGCATTGTTTAGCCACTCTTTTTATTTTAGTTTACTTTCGATCTAGATTTTATGTACACTCCCTCGTGGAGTATATGATCGATGGATGTAAATTAAAATAGGTTTTAGTCTCGGCTCGGATCTTCGGATGGCTCTTACATGGCGTAGGAGGAGCAGACGAGATGGTGATGCGACGGGAGACATATTGAAGACAAAAGCCATAATAGTTGGAAAATAATTTATTTTTCATATTTATTGCTTATTGTTTGATATGCATGTCGTAGGCTAGAAAATTCCTCAATTTCAAATTACTAAGTGGGAAAGGGATATTTTTATAAATTCCCACGACCTCCATTACGATTTGACAAGTGACGGAAACAAACTTGTGCGTCGGCTTTGAGTGCCTTCCTCCCCATAGGATGAGTTTGTTTGTGGATCACAAGGTCGAATATGGTTATAGGAAATTATTAAGGAGCGTGTGTACTTTCCCATCGTAAGGCACATAACCAGAGATAATTAACTTGGTACCAAGTAATGGTGAACACTTAGATACAAATATAAGTATCCTCCCCATCGGAGTCACTGCTTTTATTTGTAGGGCCAAAGAGGAACCAACTATTAATTTTACTTGTCAAAAAGTTAGGTTGACAAGATAATAAAATTAATGGGTAAAACCTCCTCTTACAAATGTAGAATTCGTATACATCCACACTATCGTGGCATACGATAATCTCGGTGCTTTGATGTGTTGGTTGATTTTAAAATTTTATTGTTTGAGGAATCAATAATTTTTTGAAATCTAAAGTAATGATCTATGTGATTCTTAGGATTTTCAAAAATGACTTTCAGTCCACTTGCTATGATACTAAAGGAAAATAAACTTACTGTGCCCAAATAATGTTGATTGGAAAAGAATCTAGATATTATCTTATCTGCTAAGGAGTACAAGTATGTACTCTTCGAAGAGTGTCCTCCTAAGCCTGCAAATGAGCTGGAAGTCCTTGGAGCTGAGATCGATGGGGAAACCTAGGTCGATATCATTCTCTAGTCGACAGAAAGGCTTGCTCAGGCTCAGGCCATGGTTGCTCAGAAGGTTTCTACTTTTAAGCCGAAAGGCAAGAAGAAGAAGAAACAAGGTGGAGCAAAGGTAGTGGGAGGATCTCAGGGAGGAGTAAAGATGCCGAAAGGCAAGTACTTCACTTGCAAGCAGGATGGACATTGGAAGAAGGAATATTCCAATCCGAAGCAGAACAAAGGTATATCCTTTGGTCTAGTCGTTGAAACATGGTTAGCGGTATTATCTACCGGCACCTGGTGTGTAGATACGGGAGCTTCTGATCATGTCTGCAATACTTTGCAGGGGTTCCAGGAAACCCGACGACGAGATGAGGGAGAGATTACCATTTACTTGGGCAATGCCATGAAGGTGGCGACTATTGCAGTGAGAGATGTTTTATTTATCTTTTGAGAAAAATAAAGTTTTGGTTCTTAAGAATTGCATTTATGTACCTTTATTTAGAAATAATTTAATTTCGGTTTCTAAATTATTTATGGATGGATATTCTATTCCTTTTAATAACAGAGTTGTTATAAAAAGTAATAGGGAGAATATCTGTTCAGGTACATTGATAGGAAATTTGTATACACTCGAACCAAAAGCTCCCACGATGCAAATAAAAGTTAATAACTAATCTTCTAATTCCAATAAGAGAAAAGAACCTTCAAAGATGAACCAAACATATCTTTGGCATCTTAGGCTTGGTCATATTAACCTAAGCAGAATTCAAAGGTTGATAGCTGATGGACCTCTGGGTTCATTAGTGGTGGAAGATTTTCCAACCTGCGAATCTTGCTTGGAGGGTAAAATGACTAAGAGGCCTTTAAAGGAAAATGGGTATAGAGCCAAAGATGTGTTAGAATTGGTTCATTCTGATTTGTGTGGTCCTATGTCTATCAAGGCTAGAGGTGGTTTTCAATATTTCTTTTTTTTCATAGACGATTATTCAAGATATGAATGACACTACGATATGATCGTGGTGGTGAGTACCTCTTGGGAGAGCATAGGAACTACTTATCAGAGGCTGGAAATCAATCCCAATTGTCTGCACTTGCCACACCCCAGCAGAATGGTGTAGCAGAGCGAAGGAATAGGATTCTTATGGAGATGGTTAGATCGATGATAAGTTATTCTGAGTTGCCATATTCGTTCTGGGGATATGCTCTAGATACGGCAGTGTACATACTGAACTTGGTTCCATCTAAATCAGTGTCTTCTACTCTCACAGAATTGTAGACTGGCTGAAAGCCTAGTCTAAGATATATTCGGATTTGGGGGAGTCCAGCACATGTGCTGAAGGCAGATGCTGGTAAGTTGGAACCATGTACAGAAGTACGCATGTTCGTTGGCTATGCTAGAGGAACGAAGGGTGGTTTGTTTTATAGTCCTAGAGATCAGAGGGTGATCGTTAGCACGAACGCTAGATTTCTAGAGGAAGACTATGTGATGAGCCACAAACCCAAGAGTAAAATTGTTCTAGAGGAATTAAAAGGGGAAGTCACTTCTTCAGTACCACCGGTACAAGATGATATACCACAAGTCACTGCACCGCATGTCACAGAGGATACACAGGTGATACCTCATCGTAGTGGGAGGGTTGTCAGACAGCCTGATAGATTCATGTTCTTGAGAGAATCTTCTGATTTGGTCCCTGGCGAACATGAACCTGATGGCTAGACATATGACGAGGCGATCCAAGATAAAGATGCAACATCTTGGCAAAGTATAATGAATAATGAGATTGAATCTATGGATTCAAATCAGGTCTGGGAGCTAGTAGAACCACCCGATGGTGTAAAAACCATTGGATGCAAGTGGATCTACAAAAGAAAGAGAGGAATAGATGGAAAGGTTGATACCTTCAAAGGAGGCTTGTTGCGAAGGGGTATACTCAGAAAGAGGGTATTGATTATGAGGCAACCTTTTCATCGATAGCCATGCTTAAGTCTATCCATATCCTTTTATGCATAGCAGCTCATATGGATTATGAGGTGTGCCAGATGGATGTCAAGACAACTTTTCTTAATGGAAGTCTTGAGGAAAATATCTATATGAAACAACCAGAGGGATTCATTGCTAAAGGCAAAGAGCATCTTGTATGTAAGCTGAATCGGTCCATTTATGGATTGAAGCAAGCTTCGAGGTCTTGGAACATCCGCTTTGATGAGATAATCCAGTCTTATGGATTTATTCAAAGTCCGGATGAGTCTTTTGTATACAAGAGATGTGACGGAAACATAGTGGTATTTCTTGTACCATACATAGATGACATTTTGTTGATTGACAACAATATCAAGGTGTTATCGGACGTAAGGGTATGGTTGTCCAAACAGTTTGATATGAAGGATTTGGGAGAAGTGGGACACATCTTTGGGATCAAGGTTATAAGGGATCGCAAGAAGAGGATGTTGTGCTTATACCAAGCTTCATACATAGACACGATTATGGATTGTTTTTTCATGCAGAACTCCAAGAAGGGTTTTCTACCTTTCAGGCATGGAGTTCCTTTATCTGAGGAGATAGAGGAGATAAAGATAGTTCCTTATGCTTTGGTAGTAGGAAGCCTCATGTATGCGATGCTATGCACGAGACCAAATATCTGCTTTGCCGTGGGCATGTTCAGCAGATATCAGAGTAATCCAGGACAGGGACATTTGACTGCTGTAAAGCGTATATTGAAGTACCTGAGAAGGACTAGGGATTATATGCTAGTTTACCAGGCAGATGAATTACTCCCTGTGGGTTACACAGATTCTGACTTCTAATCTGATAGAGATAACAGTAAGTCTACCTCAGGTTTTGTGTTTACTTTGGGAGGTGGAGCCATTGTATGGAGGAGTGTCAAGCAGAAATGCATGGCGGACTCCACCATGGAAGCTGAGTATGTGGCAGCCTCTGAGGTAGCCAAGGAAGTTGTGTGGCTCAGAAACTTCTTAATGGACTTGGATGTGATTTTTGGTTTACCCAGAACTATCACAATTTATTGTGATAATAGTGGTGCAGATGCAAACTCGAAGGAACCACGAGCCCATAAGGCAAGTAAACACATAGAGCACAAGTACCACCTAATATGAGAACTCTTAAAGGAGGTAGAAGTTGTTGTTGCCTAGATTGCATCAGAAGATGACCTGGTTGATCCTTTCACTAAAGCCCTTCTAGCGAGAGCTTTGATAGGCATGTGGAGGAAATGAGAATCAGATGTTTGGCAGTATGAGGACATCATAGTCTTTTAGTATAAGTGAGAGATTGTTAGGATGTATACTGAAAAGTCTATCTTTTGTATGAACATCTTTATTTTTTAAATTAGAATAACATGATCATTGTTTGCATATTTTAATGGTTATGCATATTGTCTAATATATTACATTGTAGATAACATGGTGTGTGGTGTCACATGGGAGATCATGTTATCGGCTCCTTGTAATGTATAAGTAAAGGCTCACAACCGAGATGACTTTGGACAAACCATTGGAATGGTTGTAGTGTGATTTGGTATTGGTTTGTCTTGACCATAGAATCACACTAGTGCACTTTGTATGTATTGAGCAGGACCGACTTAAAGGTGATTCAATTTATTGATGACTACATAATCGAATCGGACCTCAGGTATTATATTGTACATGCTTTTAATCCCGATATAATAACGGGCACATATACTTAGTATTCATTTCTTTGATTTACCAATGGACGAGATTTATAGATTAAATCGATAGGCTCGATAAGTTGGGAAATGATATTATTTATATGGTTTGTTGTTGATTATAGGAGGAAACCGTGTCCTATATATTAGGATGATGATGTCCCCTTGAGGAGCCCATAAGGTTCATCATGTAAATCTTGTAGGTGGACTTGGTCTGGCATGATGAAAAGGTTGAGTGGTACTACTCATGGAGTTAGATGTTGATTAATTAATGGTCAGTAAATTAATTAATCGATGGACATTCGAAATCTTAAACACGGGGAGAAAATGTACATATAATATATGGAGCCCATATTAACTTATGGGTGTTGGTGAGGTAGATCAATGATAATCCTCTAGTGGAATGGATAATCATTAATGGATCGGACTTTATGTGGGCTTGATCCATTGGGTGGCCAAGATCTAACTCCTCCTCATGGTCCCTATTGTAGCCTATTAACACCTCATGAAGCTTAGATTCAATGGATGAAAACAAAACTCTAGATCCAACGGTAGAGATTAAATCTCTAGATCCGACGGTTGAGATTAAATCTCTAGATCCGACGATTGAGATTAAATCCCTAGAACCAATGGAGGAGATTAAAACAAGGCTTATCCCTAACTCTATAAAAGGATGTATTAGGGGTGGCCGACAACTTGAAGAATGAGAATAGGGTTTGCTTCTCTTGGGCAGCAAGTAATCATAGTTTGGTTAGGATTAGGAGTGGGCGGCTAGGGTTAGGGTTTGGGTGTTGGTTGTGGGCGGCAACATGAGGAGAAGGCTTTTTCATCTTCTTCCAAGGTTTGGCCGGCACCTATCCTTCTTCCCTCTACCTTGGTCGAAGCTCAACCTATTCTTCTTCCCTTTATCCTTGGTCGAAAATTAGGAGAGCTAGGTTTAGGGTTTGGGCGGCAACAAGGAGAATGATTGCTTTCCTCTCTCTTCTCCAAGTTTTGGCCGACGCCCATGCCCTCATTGATTCTCCTTTGGCCGGTTCTTATATTCTATGTTCTCTTCCTTGCCCGGCGGCAACATCGAGTCTATTGACTTGGTGGCTAGTTCTTGATAGGAAGAAGAGTTTTGTTTGATGATCTTCCTTTGTTCGGAGTGAACAAGGAAAGGAAGATTGGTGATCTAGGAGGCTTCGACTTTTGGAAGATCGTCGCCCACACGACGTCCAAGAGGAGGAAGGAAATACAATAGAAGATCAAGAGGTATAACAAGAGGTATAATCTTGTTTATTTTGATTAGTCTTCCTTTGTATTATGTTTATAATTGCTTTTCAATTATATACATGTTTTATGTGGATGTTACATTTATGTATGTGGCTAAATAATACTTGGATCCCGAACATAAACACAAAAGTCGGCGATCCATACATCGTCTATTCCGCGGCTATTCGTGGAATAGAGGTTGGTCGCTTGAACAACAAGTTTGTTCAAGTGACTACTCTAAACGAATAGCACGACGATGATAAGGTTGCTTGGGTGTTTCCTTTTGTCTAGGATTAAATTTTTTAATCCGGGGACATTGATGGGATCGCCATGAACAAGCGACCAACTTGAAGTGGGAAGTGAAGTTTTCCCTCACGGACTCGAAGACATAACCAACACAATCCTACCTAGGGAAACAAGTAAGAAGATAGAGGACCATCTAGGCGTTAACTCCAAGAATTCTAGACATATACCTTGGAAGGGCAAAATTAATCAAAGAAATGATAGGCCCACCAAATTAGAAAAATTAGAATTTGAAAATTAAGTTTTAAGGTCAAAGCATGAGGAGATGGAGAAGACCCTTAGGAATATGCAAAATCAAATTAAGGGATCAAATGGTCAAAGCCTAGAGTCTTGGAGGCAAGGCTCATCTATGGGCAAGAGAGGCTTGTGCCACAAGCCTAGGTCCAAGGTAGATAAGCCTACCTATCACTACATTCCATTCAATTATGGAACTAGTACTAGGTCTAGGAAAATCAAGGTCACAAGGGAAGTCATTCCTAGAGTTGACCATGGAGTGTGCCTAGTGGCTAAGGTTTCGATGAAACCTAGAGAGGCCATTAAGAAGGTTACAAGGGGAGTCACCCCTAGAGTTAACCTAGGCAAGAGCAAAATGAATAAGACTACCAAGCCTAGAAGGGTTATTAGGAGGGTATCTAGAGAAGTTATCCCTAAGGAATACCTAGTAAACCCAAGGAGCTCCAATAGGTATTGGATTCCTAGGAGCATGATCGATTCACGCTAAATGGGTTAGGTTGTGCCAACTTTAAATGGATGGGTAATTAATCTAACCATGGTAAAGGTGACACTCGAGGACATTTTCAAGGTTTTGGGATAACTTAGAAATAAGTTTTGATCATAATTCTAAAGGATTTTATGATGTGCCAATATCATTTAAGGAGTTTGATAATTTGATCAAATTGGCACAAATAGGTTTTGAGGTCATAGTGTGTCATTTTGGGTTTTTGGCACACTTGGCGGATTAGCGGTAATATGGAAAAATGGACTTAATAATAGCAAATTACAATAAATATTAAAATTTAGTTATTGTTATACCTATACATTTTATTTGCCATGCTTTATTTGTTATATCACATGTCATGACATCATATCTTATTTTTATCATATAAATGTCATGATTATACTTAGGTTTAAGGTTTTATGTCATGTATGCTTAGGTTTATATTTATGTCATGACATCATGATTTTTGGCACATATTTCACTTATGCTATCATTATATGCCATGATCATATTTTATGCATTTAGATTTAATGAAAATTGGCAAGACTTGGACTCCCATGTATAAGGGAATCAAGTAGTATTGCTTTAAAAAAATGCATGATACCTTAGATTAAGATGAACAAAACTCACATTTCACATCAAATTGACATGTGTGTGTTTTCAAACACCCTAGACACATGTGAGATGCTAGGAAATGACTTAAGTCAAGGTACATAGTTTTTGCATCTAGATGAACTCAAACTCATCTTATATCATAGACGAATCATGGGGAAAGCTAATATGCAAGTTATGTGCATTGAGCCAATTGATCACGATCCAATAGAGGTTTTTAAAATCATTTTATAAAACCTTGGTAAAGTCTATCTTTTGATAGCAATCACCATTGATGGAGTTGATACAAAGTAGGGCCAAAACATTGAATTTTTCAATAGTTTTGAACTTTGTGGCAATCTCATTATTTTATGGGTATTTTATTTTTCAAATATTTTTCACCCATAATGATTGACTTAAGTAGTATACGTATGAAGTTTCAAGATTTTTCAGATTACGTATAATTACTTATGATTTTCAAAAATATGATTTCTGATTATTAAAATTCTGCATTTGCAGAAATCAGTTGATTGCCGCTTATGGCAGTCGACTGTTGACTATCAGAGTCGACTGCCAGGCCTAATTTCGGGTAAACAAGATTTGTTTAGCCTGATTTCAACTATGTTAGGCTACCCTAACTACTCCTAACCTTAGGATATGCTTTGAAAGTATTAGAAAGGGTGAAAATCGATTGGATATGGATTAGGAGAGTTGTTTGGGTGTGTATCAAATTTTAAGGTGTGTGAAAGTTCAAAGTTGAACTTTTAACCTTAATTTTGATTGTTTAGTGTTCCTATAGGCTTAGGGACTCTCCAAAGACATTGTTGGTGCAATGGTCAAGGGGGAGCAAGCCTTTAGGAGCAGATTATCTATCATAGGATGATGGATGTGTTCTTCCTCATGAGGGGGAGAATTTTGAGAATGTGAAATGCCCAATTTACAAATTTGCAGAGTTTGTAGGATTCTTTAATGATATGAGACATATCACTAGGAAGAGTGAAGGCATCTTAGGTGTTTTTGGACCAAGGGGGAGATTGTAAGATCTCATTAGATATGAGACATTGACACCCTTGCGGAGAATCTTTTTGATGTATGTCAAAAATCGAGAGAATTAATGGGAGAAGTTATGGAAGAATTTGAGATTACCAATTTGGGAGAATTAGTAAGGAGATTTGAGTTAGGTTGGCTAACTCAAAGGTGTTTGTGGTTTTTGTCAAACATCAAAAAGGGGGAGATTATTGGTGCAATCGGCCTAGGTCACGATTGTCCATCTTCGAGATTGACTCGAGCGGTATTTTGATTTTTGACAAAATGTATGACAATGTGATTGTCATGGGAAAGTCCAAGTCTTGAGTACTTGGCATGGAAAGTTCATGTGGGACACTTGGCAATGGGAAAGTCCAAGTCATGGGTACTTGGCATGGAAAGTCCAAGCATTGGGCTTGGCAAAGGAAAGTCCAAGCATGAGTCTTGGCAATTGGAAAGTCCAACATGGGTTGGCATGGAAAGTCGAAGCATGGGTCTTGGAAAGGGAAGTCCAAGGGTTGATATTGGCGGCATAAAGTCTAAGGGTAGAGTATTGGCAGCATAAGTCCAATGGTTGGCTACGTAAAGTCCAAGCGGTAATCTTGCTAGTATAAGCCCAATATGCCTTGGTGGTATAGACCAGCATAGCATGACAATAGCCGATGAAAGAACCTGAAGGTTAGCGTATGGATGAATAAGTCATGGATGACTTGGAGGGATTCGATAGGAAGGTGGCTAGAAGGCTTAGGTCTAGGCTAAGGGTGGTCTAACAAATATGAGGGCATTATACTTGGGGTTAAACCTCATGGTTGAGGTTATCAGTTGACTGGGGCTTTGGACTAATCGATTGGTCAAGTGTTTTGACACTTGGTAGCCCAGTTGATTTTTGGCAGTCAACTGGGATTATGGCCATTTGAATTGTTCGGAGTCAACTAGGGTTCGACTGTGACAAAGGCCTTGGCAGTTGACTTCCAGAATTTGACAGTTGATTGATGGCAGTCGACTGCCAGGGATGGCAGGTGACTGCCATGGATGGTAGTCGATTGTTGGTTGGGGATGCGGGAGTAGAATGCTCGGTAGCCGACTGGTCAGTCGGCTACGAGCCTGGCAATCGACTGTAAGTGTAACCATTGGCATGAATGCCGACGTGGATTAAGCCGTTGTCTCGTAATGGTACTATTGGTAGTCGACTAGGGCCTTATGGCAGTCGACTGCTAGGTGCGAATCCAGCCCGAATGTAGGTTATAAAAGTAGCTCGTGAAGGAGGATTTGGTAGTGATTTCTTGGGCATTTTTAAGGCGATTTTCTAGTGTAAATTAGGGTCTTCAAGCACGGTTTAGGCGATCAACAAGCAACAATCCAAAGCTATAGTTGCAAAGTTTTCTTTACGTTGTTTTGTGTATTACATTTGTATTTTGCTTGTTTATTTCATGTATTACTTTTGTAATCATTGTAAGAGGTTTCTCCACCTCCAACTTGTTGTCAAGAAGGAGTTTGTTGATTATTAGTGGTGTTTGGCATTGCTAGGGCTCATTCAAGCCCAACCTATGAAGTAGGAACCTTGAGGTTCCGAACCATATTATATCTTGCATATTGTGTTTGTGTTGTATATTTGTTGTTGTTATTATATATATTCCGCTGCATATAACAATTTTTGTAGCAAGTACAATCAAATTCTATCGACGCAATGAACGCGCTATTCACCCCCTCTAGCAGTCACCAACATTCCTACACTTCTATCTACCGACTGGGATATGAATCGAGATAAGGAAGTAATCCTACCTAATAACCTTTGTACTTCTTTGAAATTTTTTAGAGGTCGCATTCTGAATAGCCTTAATCTTAATAGGATTAGCTTTTATACCCGGCTTAGTAACCACATACCCCAAGAAACGATCCTGAGTCACCCCAAATACACACTTCTCTAGATTTAACTTCATTTTATACTTGCATAATTTGCCAAAAGTTTCCTCTAAACCAGATATTAATTTCTTGGGATGTAAAGTTTTCACCAAACTATCATCCACATATACCTCTACATTTCTCCCCAAGTGCTTTTCAAAGATTTTATCCATTAATCTATGATAAGTAGCCCGACATTCTTTAATCCAAAAGGCATAACTACATTACAGAAAGTCTCCTCAGCGATAATAAAACTGACTTTATTTTGATCATCTAAAGCCAACAATATTTGATGATACCCCTGATAAGCGCCCATCATTGAGATAAACTAATGCTCATCAGTAGAATCTACTAACTGATCAATGCGAGACAAAGGATAACAATCCTTTGGACAAGCTTTATTAAGATCTCTGAAGTCCACACACATTCTCCATTTTCCCGATGGCTTAGCTACCAGTACCACATTAGATAACCAAGTTGGGTACTATACTTCTCTGATATGTCTAGCCTTCAGTAATTTATATATTTCTTCTTTAATAATAGCATCCTTTCTAGCTCCAAAGTGGTGGCGCTTTTGTTTGACGGGAACTATAGTAGGTAAGATATACAACTTATGCTCTATAATAGTAGGATCAATTCCTGATAAATCCTATGGAGACCATGCAAAGATATCAACAATTTTGATAAGACATTGTATCAAATCCGCTTTAAGCTACAAAGGAAGATCCAGAGCTATAAAAGTAACATGTTCAACACACTTATCATCTAACCCAATTGACTCTTTATTAGGTTCCCCTATCCCTTCAACATCCCCTTTCTGAACGATACACACTGTACCTCCATACTTAGATTTCTGAAAAGACTTACTAATAAATATTCCTTTCTATCCTGTCCGAATAGCATCTACATAACATCTACGAGAAAGCTATTGATCACCCTTAACTCCCCCTACTTCATTTTCAACAGGAAACTTAATCTTCTGATGATAAGGAGAAGCTACAACCTGTAAACTACTTAGGACAGGTCTACCTAAAATAGCATTATAAGAAGAAGGCATATCAACCACTATAAAATTAATAAGCATAGTTTTCCTCCTTGACTCTTCCCCTAAAGATAAAGGCAATTTGATTTGGCCCATGGGTTGCACCTTATGACCAAAAAATCCAAATAAAGAATTACCAACTAACTGCAAATCAATTATAGTAACTCCCATTTGTTCTAAGGAAGGCAAATATAAAATATCCACTGAACTGCCCAGGTCGACAAAAACTCTTCCCACATCGAAATTGGCAATAAGAGCTCGAATGACTAAGGCATCAGTGTTCAGGGTCATCAATCCCTCTAAATCATTAGAATCAAAACCTATCATGGGTCCCCTAATTCTTGGAAGAGCGACAACAACTGCACACTCCTCTCTACTGTGTCTTTTCCATCCTCTGTTAGAATCTCCATTAGTTGAACCACCGGATATCATATTAATAGAACCCCTTACAGAGGGTTGATTAGTAGGCATAGCTCAATCAGGGGGTATCTCCTTTAACTGAGCAGGTTGGCGGGCTGGTTAACAAAAGGTTTTTCCATATTTCCTCTACCGTAATTTCATCCTCCGAACCCCCACGGATAAGGAGTTGGATTCATAACCGGGTTTCAACATGAAGATGAGGTCCCATAATTCTTTGTAACTCAAAGTCTAGCTACTGAAATTTTTGAGTATTATGCCCATATTCCTGAAGAAAAGCACAAAAAGTAGGGTTGGCAATCTCCTAGGCCCTCTATCAGCTCCAAAGGGTCTTCTCAATAACCATTGTTCTATACATATACTCATAGCCCTCTCCTTAGAAAACCGCATTTGAGGAGCATATAAAGATCTGCTCTCTGAAGACTGAGTAGGTCTTACCTATTCAATCATCCTTTCTGGTATTTCTACTATTCTAAAATCCAGAGAGATTTGCCGAGACTTCTGAGCATCTTCCAGATTAATAAACTTTTCAGCTAGGAATTTAAAGAAGTCCCCTTCTCTGAGCCCCTGAGTAAATGTTCCCACCATCATACCGGATTCCATAGTCGGAATTTCCTGAGCGGATTGAGTAAATCTATGCACATACTATCGCAAACTTTCTTGTTCTCTCTGTTTAATATTAAAAAGACTTAACGGTTGAGGCAAATATTTTTTAGGACTAGAAAAATATCTTAAAACTAACATGGAAAAATCCTTGATGGACACAATACTCCGCAGTTTCAGATCACTGAACCATTGCTATGTCGGTCCTATTAATGTAATAAGGAACACCCGACATTTGCCCCCATCAATATAACGATACAATAGAGTAGAATTTTCAAACCTATTTAAATGATCCTTAGGATCAGAAGAACTAGCATATTTGTGCATTTGAGGAAGTCAAAAATGTCGAGGTAATTCTTCGTTCAAGGTATCCTCAGTAAAAGGACTCGACCCTTCTACTTTTACAATAGTGCCCACAATAGGAGCTTCCTCCTCAGGTTGTGCACCCTCCAGAGGAGCAACACATTTCTCTCTCCCCTTTGCTTATTTGTAGGCATGAGAGGAACCTCTCTTTGACCGAGACATTCTGCCTGCTTCTTCTTCAGAATCACCATCGGAAACATCATCTTCTTTAATCTTCTTTGAGGTGGTCCTTTGTGACATTTAATCCATCATCTCGGGCATTACTTGGATAAGATCCTCCCGATACAAGGGCTCTCGACGACTTTTTCTAGTGCCTCCCTTGGAGGTACTAGGGATAGATTTATCGTCCTCCATCGGGTCTTTCTGTGTCCTCCTAGTGTTCACCATCATGACTTTTTTTTTCAAGATTCCCATAGACTACGCCAATTTAATGGTGTTAACTTCTTCGACCTACTGAGATCTCCCTCCCCTTTCTTAGGGATTGCTAGATTTGATACCAAAGAAGGTTAAAAATGAGATGAAGAGAGATCTTCTCCTGGAATCACCTTGAATCTTGGAAGTAGAATTAGATCCAATGCTTGAAGAGGGAACGTGAGATATGGACCGACTGCTTGACGTTGCCACTCCAACACTCAAGTCAATAAAAGTATGAATAATGAAATGAAGAAAAAGTAGAAAAAATATTTTAGTGGTATCGAATTGCGAAGAAACAACCATCCCCTGCTTCGTTCTCCTTTGCCCCTTTTATATATGGATCAACCGCCTTCTTAATGAGGTAAATTTACTTTAATGCCCTTTGCCAAGCTATATTCGTAACTGCTTTTCCCGCTCCAATTCAAAATATCTCCTTAAATTTCCCTGCCGCATATTAATTTAAATAAAATACAAGAATAAATGTGATTATATTAAGTTAATCATTCTTAACTTCCCCGTGCTGCCTCCTTTCCCTCGGCATACCCTCTTCCTCCTTATTTCACCGTATCCAGAAGAAAATCCAAAAATGGCTTGGGAAATGAATATACTATTCGGGAAATAAACACACTGGTCGGGAAATAAACATACTTCTCTAAAAATGACTTAGCCGCTCGGGAAATGACTCAACTACTCGGGAAATGACTTAACTACTTGGGATATGACTTAACTGCTCGGGAAATGACTTAATAACTCGGGACTTTTTATATAAACTGCTTCATTAGTACTACACTTAACCACTGAATCATACTGTCTTATTCACCCCTATCATGCTCAGGAATCACACATACTGCTCTGAAAATACATACACTACTCGAGAAATACACATACTACTCTGGAAATGACTTAACTATTCCGGAAATGACTTAACTTCTCTAGAAATGACTTAACTGCTATGGAAATCACTTAATTGCTCTATATACAGACTACTTCATTAACACTATACTTAACCACTAAACCATACTGCCTTACTCACCTTTGTCATACACAAGACCACACATACTACTCTGGAAATACACACACTCCTCGGGAATTACACGTACTTCTCTAAAATTGATCATACCGCATTGGAAATACGCATGCAGCCTTGAAACTGCATATACTACTCTAAAAATAAACCCACCACTCTACTGATCCTAATACTTAGTCACTGAACCCCTGTACACTACTCTTCCTCTCTAAGACCGGGGATCATATATTATGCTCGACAATTACCCAAACTAACCAGTAAACATATAAACAACCTAGGAAACCTTTTAACTACTCTGAAAACACCAACCCAATCAGTATTAAAAAAAAGTTTTAATCTTTGAAAACCTTTTGAAGAGAATAAAACTTTTGAAATTTGAAAAACTTAAATCTTTTAGAAAAGCTTAAAGTACTTTGAAATGAATATTTAGATTACAAAACTTAGGTATGTTTGAAATACTTATGAAATGTGTCAAGTTAGTATTTTTTTATTAGAAGTAACTTTTATAAGTTTAGTCCATGTGTTGAAAAGATAAATACTTTGAACACATCATTGAATTTTGCTATTTGGTGAATAATGATATTTTTGATGTATGCCAAATGGGGAGAGAGAGAATGTTTAAAGTTAGTAAGGAAGCATTTCATGCATATACATTTTTTATCTTGATGCATTGCTAATATATGATTGAACTTGAAGATTGCAAATCAATTTTCCTAACTTTAACTGATGTGTTGTCATACATCAAAAAGGGGGAGATTGTTGGTGCAGAGAGCACCACTCCTTAGTTTTGATATATGAATCATAGTTAAAGTTAGGAATTACTTGTGGTTTGATATATGTGCTAAGTGTGCAGGTTAACAAGAAAGTCCTAGTAGATCAGACATACCAAATACTAGGTAGAAGCTTGAAAGATCAGGAGGACCGGACACTTGGCATGAAGTTCAGATGGGTCGAGTGGACCGAACATCTGGCATGAAGATCGATTGGGTTAGGAGATCGGACAATCGACATGAAGACCAACTGGGTTAGAGAGACCGGACAACTGACAGAAGTTTTGGTGGGTCATATTGGATGTCAAGCATGGTAAGTCTGGCTGGGCATCTGGTAGGTAAGCATTAAGTGAAGAGGTGAGGTCGAGTCCTCTGTAGGGGGACAAAGCTCGGCGTCGATCCGACGAATAGTCCATGTGGGACTAAGAAGTCAAGATTGGGTAGTATTACTACTATCATTGTATTTCATACTGTATATTTTGTTAATCTTATTTTGCAGGGAACTAGTTGACTGAGGTCCAGTCGACTGAGTATTTTCCAGTCGACTGGGTACCTAGTTGGCAAGACAAGCCAGTGATCGATCGGAGATCTAGCGACCAAGATGGCAAGAGCTCCAGTCGACTGGGGAGGTCCAATCGATTGGAAAGGCAAACTTTTCATTACGGAGCCAGGTGATCTGGAGTCGACTCGACCAGGTCCAATCGATTGGAAATGCTGATGTACCAAATCGATGAGTTGATTTGGAGTCGACTGGAGAGCATTCCAATCGACTAGAAAAAGACTATAAAAGAAATGGATGACCATCTTCGAAAGATATCTCACTACCACGTCCAAGTGTTGTTGCAAGTGTTCTTCATCTGCAAAAGCTTCACCACATTGCAACGCTACTACTCCAACACTCCAAGCTCCATTTCAAAAGCTACAAGTGTCGGTATATTTAATATTGTGTTGTACTTTTGCTTTGTGTACTTAAATTCAAGAGAGAGTAGCATGTTACCTTTCTCTTTATCTCATGTAAAAAGTGAAACCCGTCGAAGTTGAGATTTCTCGAGTTGGAGGGTCATTTAGTGGATTGCCTATTGAGGTAGCTCTCGGAGAGCTACGGGCCCTGGAGTAGCAACCCAGCTAGGGTTGTAAACCAAGTAAATTATTTTTCTCTTTATTTTTATTTCTTATTTATTTAATTTCACTGCATACTTTTGAAAAGAAAAGTTTTTTATCTAAAAGAAAATTTTATATTTAAAGATTCACCCCCTCTCTCGGAACTCTCTGATCCTACAATGGATAGGAGTATCCGAATGTATTTAAGCATAGCTACTGGTGAAAGGGTTTTGTCATAGTCAACACCTTGTCTTTGACAATAGCCTTTTTGCCACTAATCTAGTTTTATAGGTAATAATATTACCATCCATCTCAGTTTTCTTCTTGAAAACCCACTTGCACCCTATAGGCGTTATGCCTTCGAGTGGGTCTACCAAATTCCAAACTTTTTTTCATACATGGAATTCATTTCTGATTTCATGGCTATTAGCCACATATCCCTATCTGAACTATTCACTACCTCTTTGTAACTAGTGAGTTCCTTATCCTCTATGAGCAACATGTCATTAGATTCACTTATGAGAAATTCATATCTCTCAGGAAACCTATGTGTCCTACTAGATCTATGAGGAGGTGGTGTATCATCAGATTCAGCTATTACCTCATCCGAATGAGTAATCTACTATGGTTCTTGACTAGGTATCTCTTTTGTGTCTATTAGAGTCTCTTGAACTACACTTAGTTCAATATCACTCCTACTGTTTTCTTGTCAAAGAAACTCCTTCTATAGGAATACAACATGCATTGAAACAAACACCTTTTGTTCCAAGGGATGATAGAATTGGTAACCCCTCGTTTCCTTAGGGTAACCAAAAAATAGACATTTATCAGACTTAGCCTCTAGCTTGTCTGATACTGTCCTCTTCACATAAGTAGGACAACCCCATATCTTTAAATAAGATAAATGAAGTTTTCTACTATTCAACATCTCATATGAAGTAGTAGAGATTGCTTTAGTCGGGACTCTATTTAACAAGTAAACAACAGTTTTGAGTGTGTAACTCCAAAAGGTTTTTGGAAGACTTGCATGCTGCATCATTAACCTAATCATGTCCAACAATGTTCGGTTTCTCTTTTCAACCACACCATTATGTTGTGGCATATAAGGTGGAGTCCTTTGAGACAAGATTCCATTGTCCCTTAGATAATTTTAAAACTCTTGGTTTAAGTATTCACCACCTCGATCCGATCGAAGTACTTTAATACCATTCCCAAGTTATTTCTCTACTTCTTTTTTGAAATCTTTAAACCTTCCAAAGACTTCAGATTTGTATCTTAATAGATATAAATACTCATATTGTGAATAATCATCGATACAGATAATGAAGTAGCTATAACCTCCTATGACATGAGTTGACATTGGTGCGCATATATCGGTATGTATAAAGCCCAATACCTTAACCACTCATTCACTTTTTCCATTAATAGGTAACTTAGTCATCTTTACTTTTAAGCATGAAATACATGTGTCTAATCAATTTGATTCATAAGACTCCAAAATGCCAAGCTTATGCAGTTTGGCCATGTGTTCATTGCTTATATGGCCAAGACAACAATGCCATAATTGTGAGGTTAACTAATTATCTAACTTAATGTGTTTGCTATTTGATTAATATTGAATATCTCATTTGATGGATCTAATGTGTAGATTCCATTATTTAACATTACAGTAGCATAAAGAACACCATTTAACGTAATGTAACAACAATTATTACTAAACGTTAAATGATAACCTTTCTTATTCAAACATGAAATAGAAACAATGTTCTTTATTAATGTAGGAATATAAAAATAATCATCCAACTCTAAAACTAATCCTGTAGAATGTCACAATATATAAGCTCCCATGGAAACAACATCAACTTTTGCTCCATTGCTAACCCTTAGATCTGCTTCTCCCTTAACCAGTCTTCTTTTGTTCCTAAACCCCTGTATGTCATTATATATATGTGAGCCACACCCTCTATCCAATAGCAAAGTGTTAGAAGAAATAGTAAGACATTCGTAACAAATATACTTGAAGTAGATTGGGCATCACATGCATTTTTCTACTTTAGTTACTCCATATACTGCTTGCAATTTCTCTTCCAATGGCCATCCTTACCACAATGATGGCAGGTGCTCATGGGAGTTAATTCATCCTTCTTTGTCTTTTTTTTCCCTTTGTCTTTGGTTTTTGACTTCTTCTTAGAACTTTTCTCTGAGGAGTCAACTAGCATCACCGCCTTTTGTTCTTTAGTAATAGATGGCTCCACTGTTTTGAGCATATTGATCAATTCAAGAATAGTGGATTGAAGATTTTTATACCGACGACGAAGAAGATCTTGAGCTAAGGTTGAGTCGTCATTTCGAGAGCGATTTGGAACACTTGGAATGATGGAAAATGGGTGGAGAACCCCTACTTTTATAGCCTTGCGAAACCCTAAACGTTGAGATGAGGTTTCATGAGGTGATGCCACCTAGCCCTTGAGAAATGGTGATAAGCTTTGACTCTCCTCGAGGCTGATCCTTGACCAGCAGTAGATTGATCAACCCTATCAGTCGATTGCTAGAGGCATTAATCGACTGATACAACCCATAAGTCGACTGATGGCAGGGTTTCCAACTGCAATGAAGAGTTAGCTCGAAAATGCAGTTAGTATAAGTAAGCTCGATGGTCATTTGCCATCCGATCTTGACTTAGACCTTCCATGGAAAGTCTTGGTTGGATTGATGCCTAAGGATGTCCCTGTACGGAGGACACGACCTTACTTACACTCACTCACGCGAGCTTACCTCAACCTTTACCTTTAAAGCTTTGCTTCCGGTCTTCACCTGAGTTCTTCGGCTTCCTCCGAAGTCCTCCCGGTGTCACCCGACCACCACGGTTCTCTCCGGGTGTCGCTGATATTTAGCTCTAGCTTTAGCACTTTCTACACACTTGATTTAGCTCGTGAGATAACAAAATGAACTTAACTTTCTATCCTTTGCTATAATTAAAACTCATGTTCGACTTAGGTGCCTACTGCACAAACAATCTCCCCCTTTTTGATCTATGGAAAACCCATACAAAGTTAAAGAAATAATATGAATTATCATGAAATTAAAATGAAGAATTTAATTTGAAAATTAAGTAGGAGTAATAGAGACTCTCTTTCAAGTACTCCCCCTTGACCGAGGGTGAGTTTTTGAAAGAAGGTCTTAACCCTCCCCCTTGATGTTTGCTACTTAAGAAGAGTTTAAGTAATTAACAATTACTTAAAGTTGGCCTTAGTATTAAAAAATAAGTTTAAGTTAAGAAGATTTCTTAACTTGGCCTTTCTCCCCATTTTTCAACTAATAGAATTATGTTAACTTTTGGCCATGATAATATAGATTATGTTACTAAGTTAAGTTATAAAAAAATGATCCCTTAACTTTGGCCTTTTCTACAGCTTTTTCCATAAATCGGAAAGAGTGGGGGGGGGGGGTGGATTTGAGAAACATAGTTTTTTAAATTATAGTTTTCAGTTTTAGTTCCAAGTCCAAGCATGTTCCACATAATTTTGAAAATAATATATTAAAAATAAGCACATCTATTTGTATGTTCAACTCTTTTTGACTTGATTGATATGAAATGATCAATAAGTCCTGATCATAGTCTATTAATTTAGACGATTATACTCTATGGTTCATGGTGATGCACTAGCTCTACATCTAGAACCAAGAGTAAGGTTCTAACATCTCACACTCATCTACGTGGCTAAGAACACAAACACATTGATCCTATGTGTTGTGAGATGTGTTGGCTCCTTAAATCTATAGATACATGATATCTATGGTAAGCCCTAAGCTAATTCCATTAACAAGAAAAGTAAATAATAGATTTATAAGAAGTTATGATTTGTAAATCCTACTCTATTACGCACATACCTAATTTTCATCTTAATAGACTAAAATCGGCTTCGGGTAGGGGTTTAGTAAAAAGGTCCGCTAAGTTCGATTTCGATTCCACGTATTCGAGTTGAATGGCTCCGTTGCCCAAATGTTCTTGAATGAAGTGATATTTAACCTCTATATGATTGGTCCTAGAATGACATATGGGATTTTTCATTAAGTTAATTGAACTAATATTATCTATGTGAATTTTAGTATTTGTGAAGTCTAACTTAAAATCACAGAGAGTGTGCTTCATCCAAAGAAGCTGAGCAACACACTCACCCATTGCGACGTATTAGGCTTCGGTAGTAAACAAGGCAACACAATGTTGCTTCCTACTGCACCTACTCACTAGACTCGAGCTGAGAAGTTGGCAACAACCACTCGTGCTCTTTCTATCGAGTTTACTACTGGCATAGTCCAAGTCGGAGTACTCGATTAGTTCGAACTCGGTAGATCTAGGGTACCAAATACCTACGCTTAGTGTGCCCTTTAGATATCTAAGGATACACTTGACTAGGGTTAGGTTAGACTCCTTGGCATAGGTTTGAAACCTTGCGCACATACTTACTACGAATAAAATGTCGAGTCGACTCACAGTTAAGTATAGAAGACTCCCTATCACACTCCTATAGTATTTTAGGTCGATGGACTTTCCTTCTAAGCCCTCTCCTATATTGACATTAGTTGCCATGGGTGTATTGATGGTTTTAGCGTCTTGCATTCCAAAACGTTTAATTAATTCCCTAGTATATTTTTGTTTATGTAAATATATTCCATCCTTAGTTTATTTAATTTGTAGTCCTAGAAAGAAACTCAATTCGCCTACTAATTTCATTTCAGATTCACTTTCCATAAGTGAAATGAACTCGTTTAATAGGATTGAATTGGTTGTTCCGAAAATGATATCGTCTACGTAGATTTGGGATATAAAGATTTCCTTACCTATGGTTTTTACGAAAAGGGTCGGATTGACTAGGCCTTAGTGAAACCCTTTTGACTTAAGATAAATTGAAAGCCTCTTGCACCAAGCTAGAGGAGCTTATTTGAGTCCATAAAGAGCTTTCTTTAGTTTAAAGACATGGTCAGGTTTATCTAGACTTTCGACTCCGGGGGGTTGGTTAACATAAACCTCTTCCTTAATATATCTATTCAAGAATGTTGACTTGACATCCATTTGAAATAATTTAAATCCTCGATGTGCAGCATATGCTATCAACATTCGGATGGATTCTAGTCTAGCTACTGGGGCATAGGTCTCATCGTAATCTAATCCTTCAACTTGACTAAACCCTTTAGCGACTAATGTCGCTTTATTTCTAACTACTTCACCTTTATTTTCAAGCTTGTTTCGAAAGACCCACTTTGTTCCAATGATTGTTTTATCTTTAGGTGGTGGTACTAATTCCGAAACTTCATTCATAGTGAATTGAGCTAGCTCTTCTTGCATTGCAATAATCCAATCAGGATCAAGAAGGGCTTGTTCAATGGTTTTGGATTCGAATCAAGGAGATTTGGCTAAGATTTTGGTATGAAGCTCTAGTTCGAACTCCTTGGTTAGGATCACCTATCACTTGGTCGATAGGATGATTCATTTGAATCGTAATTTGACTTGGGTTAGGGTCACCTATCACTTGGTCGATACGATGACTCGTTGGACTTGGGTTAGGATTAATACTAGACTCGATCTCAAGGTCGGAGTCGAGTCTAGTATGAATCTGTTCGCTAGTTGGTTATGCTATGGGTTTTGTAGGTTCGTGTCATTCATCGAACACTACATTAATGGTCTCTTCAACTCTAAGGGTGTCATGGTTATATACCCTATAAGCTCTACTTGTAGTCGAGTATCCTAAGAAGATTCTGGTAGAGGTTTTAGAGGTGAACTTTCCTAGATAGTCCTTAGTGTTCAGGATATGTACCTTGTTGGATCAAGCATCGCTAGAGGGGGGGGGGGGCGGGGTGAATAGTGATAAAAACTTTTGTTCGTTTTTTATATTTGAGTTACGCAACAGAAAGAATAAAACAATGTAAAAGTAAAGAATACACGAGGGTTTTTTATTTGGTTCGTAGCCTACGGCTACTACTCCAAGGCCCTAGTGGTCCTTGACCACACACAGAGGGAAAAAATCACTAACGAACTCCTCCTCGTTGGAGGTAGGAGTTAATCGAATACAAAAACACAAAAGGATCGAGATAGAGGGACACTCCCCCTCTTCTCGTTACGATAAAAGCACGATAAAAAAAACTTAAGTACATATTGAAACTAAATAAAACTTTTACCGATGACTCGTAGATGAAGAGAATTTTGCTATAGTCGTCGTGTTTGCAGCGCTTCATCGTAGAGATGTCGTAGCGTATCGGAAGCACTTGGAGGCTTAGAGAATTGATGAAAAACCCTTTAAAAAGCCCTCCTTTTATAGCTTTTGAGCCCCTCATTAAATTGGTCTTCAGCCAATCAAATTTAGGCACCAAGCTCCTTGGAATGAGGTAATAAGGCTTGACTCCTCGAAGTTAATCCTTGACCATCAGTCAACTGATGGCCATCATCACGATCGTGATGGCGGCCTAATCGAGTCGCAACACTCTGGATCGATTTAAGGCGATCAGTGGCTCTTGTTGTGATCGTGATGCTTGTTGAAATCACAAGTTAGCTTGATAAAAACATAATTTTGACGGTCGCCGATCATCCGATCTCAACCAAGACCATCCATGAGATGTCTATGGTCGGATCTACGCTTAAGACCATCCCCATAAGGAGGATACAACCTCACTTACGCTCACACACACGAGCTTACCTCGATACTTATTTTGTAGCTCTCACTTCCAACCTTCCACTCGATTCCTTTGGCTCCCTCCGAAGTCACTCGAGTGTCGCCCAACCACCGCAGCTACCTTCGGGTGTCACCGACCTTCAACTCCAGCTTTTGTACTTTTCTGCACACTCAATTCAGCCCATAAGATAACAATGTGATCTTAACTTTGCGTCTTTGCCATAATCAAAACACAAGTTCGATCATCTGTTGCCCCTGCACCAACAATCTCCCCCTTTTTGGTCTATGGAAAATTTATGCAAAGTTAAGAAAGAATATAATGTTAAAAATGAGTAAATGTAAACGATGCACTCATTATAATCAATTCCCCCTTAACCTTAAATGAGTTTTAGAACAAAAAGTTAATCTAAAATTTTTTAAATTTTTGTTCTCCCCCTTAACTTGTGCTCTTCTCCCCCTTTTGCCATAAATCAAAAAATCTTTGGGGTTTTATATAAAACATAGGTTTTTTTTTTAACAAAAAGGAGCATGCATAAAGATTATCTAACATGAGTCCAAGCATGTGTCTCGATTTACTTGGGTTCGAGGTATAACCCTCTACACCAACAATATAAGTATTGAGACTAATTTGATTTTCAAAATACTTATATGCTAATAACTTTTAAAAATATATAACCCTTAGGGTTAGTTTGCTCTCTCCCATAATCAAGTATATAAGGTATAGAAGAGTTAGGGGGCGCTAAACATTGACCTAGAAGGTTGTATATTTAGAGTTTTGTTCGAGTATAAGTAAACTTTTAAGCTCGATAGTTTGAAAAATAGATAACATTTTTGAAAAGATTATGTAAATTGAAATTTTTCCTTATTCATTTCACCCATTCTAAGTGTCTTAAAATTTGTTCACCTTATATGTTGTGTGAGATGATTCCAATTTTATCTTGATTTAATGATTTGAAACTGGTCAACCTTGCGTTAGATTCGAATTTGACCCTAAGCTCATCAAGTCACCTTTTCAAGATCTTGGCTTCCAGGTCGTGGCGAGGCACAGGGGCCTTCTTTGATCGAAAAAATGACCACTTCCTTAAACAAAGCCAATTTCGAGAAAATAGTAACTTGACTCACCTAAGACCACTTCCTGGTCTAACTAGTCTAGGATACGGCGAGGTAGCTTCAGCTAGTTCCACTCGGTCAAGTGAACCGAACTAGATACGCCTTATCTAGCTCGAATACACAAGACTCCATTTTCCTAGCGTACTATCATCTCGCCGTGGCCTGGTACTATGTTATCAAGCATTGACAAGATATAGTCCTATTTAACCATTAAAAAAAATTCAGGTTACCAGATATACTATTTTAGTATTAGCTCCCCCTGGATCATTGAACCAATATGGTCTGGTCAAGTAATGAACTTGATCTTGGGGAATCCAAAACCTATTAGTCCTTATATGTGAGTTTAATAAAGTTTTCGGGACCCACCCTTGGACTTGATGATGACAATGATTTACGATAGGTTTGTAAGATCTATTCGTAGTATTTGAGCTATATCCGAGTCCAGCTCTATTGTACACGGCTCTTTGAGTTTCAAGAAGTCGGTTAAGATTCTTGGACCCCATCGAGAACTTGTTCAATCGAGCTCCGAGCTCTTGGACTCGTCCTTTCAAGATAGAGTTCTCTTCTTCGAGTTTTTCAACTCGAGTTGAGTCCTCCTCTTTAATTCGACTAGTCGAAGAGTTTAGGGGTGTCTCTTGTTTGAGGGTTTCAACCTCCTCAACCAAGGACTCAACCCTAGACTCAGATTTAGCTAATTTCCTAGTTAGCAATTTAATTGTATTGTAAAGAATATTAATTATTGAGTGGCTAACCTTAATTTTCCCTTCTGATCATGCTTTGATTTGCTTCTCGATGTAGTCCTCGAGTTCGGAGTCGATGTTGTAGTTGGATTTGGATTCAGACTCTGACTTTGACTCTTCGGGTCTTGCCATACACGCTATGCCGATGCCTTCTTCGTTGTCCCATGTTGCATGAAAAACCTTCTTTTGATTTGATTTGAATTGTGCCCTCTTTTGGTTCTTTAGTAGCCTCCTTTCCCTCCGAATGATCTTCCGCACTACGTTCACTATTGCTTCCACCTCTTTGGATTCGAACTCTGATTCATCTTCGAGTCCATCTTCTTGCCTAGTAGGTGGCTTGCTTCTTTGTCCTGCAAGTAGAGCAATACCTCTCTCGGCCCAGACCACGTTAGTCTGCTCATGAAGTTCAAACTCGAAAAATAATTTGTCTAACCTAAGCTTCGAAAGGTCCTTAAAGACCTTGTAGGCATCAACCATGGATGCCCACAAGGTAGTCCTAAAAAATGAATTAAGAGAGTACCTTAGGAGATCACGGTTTTTGACCTTGTGTCCGATGGTGTGCAGGCCGTTGACAATGCCCTGGACGCGGGTGTGTAGTTGCGTCACCGTCTCGTGTTCTTGCATTTAAGGTTATACAACTTATTGAAAAGAAGGTCATGTTTACATACCTTAGCATCGGACGTTCCTTCGTGTAGCTCGATTAATTTGTTCCACAGGTCCTTCGTGATGATGAAGGGTCTGATGCGGTTAAGATCCTCTTTGGACAGACCACACTGCAACATTTGGGTCACCTTTGCATCGGCTTCGATTTGCCTCTTGGTTCCATTGGTCCACTTGTCGAAGTCCAAGGGCTCGCCTTAATGATTCATGGGTAGAGCAAAGCCGGTTTGGATGATTATCCAAGTCTCGACTTGTGTTTTTAGAAAACACTCCATCCGCCCTTTCCAATAACGGAAATCATCTCCATTAAAGAAAGGAGGTCGGGTGGTGTTGTACCCCTTAATGTGGGCCATTTGGAAGGAAAACCTTGCACACAAAATAAAAAAAACATGAAAAAGGTTCCAAGACTTTGCCTTGGATTAGTAATGTAGGAAATGAAAAGAAAAAAAGAAATAACCAACTAAAATTAAGTATGAGCACTTACAACCTTCGATGTCCCCGAAAGGGTACTAAACGTTGGGTTTTGGGGATGAAGACAACTTGTTATGAGGGTAAGCCCTAAGTTTAGATCTCTCAGAGAGCTTCGTTTTGGTAGGTAGCCCATTTCGTGGGACAACTTGTACGAAAAGTTATGCCCGTTTTACCGTTGGCTACTCCAAAAGCGAATACTTGCAAAACAAAACCAAAAGAAGAGTACCAAGACTTCGTCTTGGATTAGTAGTGCAGGAAAAAATTTAAATGAACGAAAAACAATTTGTAAAATTCAAAAACAAATCTGTAAAATGGCTAGATTGGTGGTTTCACCAATTCTTTGCGCCCCCAGCTCTGATATCAATTGTTGGATCGAGCATCGCTAGAGGGGGGGTGAATAGTGATAAAAACTTTCGTTCGTTTTTGATACTTGAGTTATGCAGCCGAAAGAATAAAACAATGTAAAGTAAAGAAGACACGAGGGTTTTTTACTTGGTTCGTAGCCTACGACTACTACTCCAAGGCCCTAGTGGTCCTTGACCATGCACGGAGGGCAAATCACTAACTAACTCCTCCTCATTAGAGGTTGGAGTTAATCGAATACAAAAACACGAAAGGATCGAGATAGTGGGACACTCCCCCTCTTCTCGTTACAATAAAAGCACGATAAAAAGAACTTAAGTAGAGATTGAAACTAAACACAACTTTTATCGACGACTCGTAGATGAAAAGAATTGAGCTCTAGTCGTCGTGTCTGCAGTGCTTCGTCGTAGAGATGTCATAGCGTATCGGAAGCACTTGGAGGCTTAGAGAATTGATGAAAAACCCTTAGAGAAGCCCTCCTTTTATAGCTTTTGATCCCCTCATCGAATGGGTGTTCAGCCAATCAAATTTAGGCACCAAGCTCCTTGGAATTAGGAGATAAGGCTTGACTCCTCGAAGCTGATCCTTGACCATCAGTCGACTGATAGCCATCATCAGTCGATTGATGGTAGTGCCAATCTAGTCACAACACTCAGCAGTCGACTGATTTAAGGCAGTCGAGTGGCTCTTGTGGGCAGTCAACTGATGCTTGTTGAAATCACAAGTTAGCTTAATAAAAACATAATTTCGACGGTCGTCGACCGTCCAATCTCGACCTAGACCATCCATTAGATGTCTTTGGTCGGATCTACGCTTAAGACCATCCCCGTAAGGAGGATACGACCTCACTTACGCTCACACACACGAGCTTACCTCGATACTTACTTTGTAGTTCTCGCTTCCTACCTTCCACTAGATTCCTTCGACTCCCTCCGAAGTCACTCGAGTGTCGCTCGACCACCGCGGCTACCTCCTGGTGTCGCCAGCCTTCAGCTCCTGCTTTTGCACTTTTCTGCACACTCTATTCAGTCCATAAGATAACAATGTAATCTTAACTTTGCATTTTTTCCATAATCAAAACACAGGTTCGATCATCTGGTGCCCCTACACCCACATACCTTACATCCAAATACCCTAACGTACTTGATGTTAGGTACTTTGTCGTGATAGATTTCATAGGAGGTCTTAAGGTGCCTCTTTACCATAAGGATCCTATTTTGGACATAGCAAGCCGTATTAACGGCTTCTACCCAAAACCTATCAGGTAGGTTATATTCGTTTAGCATTATCCTAGCAGCTTCTTGTAGGATTCTATTTTTACATTCGACTTGGTCATTTTATTGTGGGGTTCTAGGACATGAGAATTCATGGTGGTATCCATTTAGGTTTTAGAAATTTGTAAACCTGTGGTTTTCGAATTCACCATCATGATCGCTCCTAAGTCTTTTAATTTTAAGGTTCTTTTGATTTTCAATTAGTTTAAACAAACTGATTAGTTGATCTAGGGTATCACTTTTATATTTGATGAACCTAACCCAAGTAAATCTAGAATAGTCGTCAATTATGACTAAGCAAAATTGACTACCAAAAATGACTTAGCTCCATGTGAATCGAATAGATCCATATGTAGGAGCTCATGAATACTTTTGGTTCATTATTGATTAGTTAGTTGATGTTGTGTCATAGATTGTTTACCTTGTTGACAAGCATTACAAATTCTATTGTCTATGTTGTTAAGGTTGGGCAAACCTCTGACTAAGCAACTTTGACTAATATTGTGGATGAGTCTTGGGTGCGAGTGACTGAGTTGTCAGTGCCACAACCATGATTCCTCTTGCTGTGTCATAAGACACTTTGTTGAAGAGTTAGGTACATTAATAGTATAGATGTTGCTATTCCTAGTTCATTTAAGGATTGTGTTAGGACAATCAACCCGTGATACGGTTTTGATGTGTGTGGCAAAGGGTTTAAGTTAAGTTGTTATTGTGATTTGATATGTGCGTTGGAGTCTTGCAGGACTTAGTAATTTGCACATGGAGCCTTGGCAAGTTTCACATCTCATGACTCGGTACTTGAGTCGGTGAAGGTTGGCTTTGCGGAAGGCATGAGCTTGGAGCATCCAAGGGACCGCTGGACGAGGAGCTTGGAGTGAAGCCGGAGGAAATAGACTTCAGGACGAGACGCGAAGGATGGCGCTGTAGAGCCATACGCTTGGCGCATCCGAGGGACGTGGTCGGACGAAGACAACTTCAAAGGCGAGGGACTCAAAGGGATGAGAATGAGCGAATGTAACCCGGTAAGGGGTAGTACTCTTAGGTGAAACTTGGCCATTTGGATAAGTGTCGAATGAGATTTCCCGACATCAGTCGACTACCATGGAATGGCAGTCGACTGCTCTGAGTCGAATAGGGTTCGACTGGTATGCGACTAATGGGTTTTTGGCATAGCAATCGACTGCCATATATTGGCAGTCGACCGCCAAGACCAATAGTCGACTGCTGATGGTAGCAGTCGACTAGTCGAGAGCATTTTGGGCACAGAACCTCTTGTAGCCAACTGGGCAGTCAACTACGAGGCATCAGTCGACTGATGGAAACATTAGTGGACTGCCAAGGGTTCCGTTGGACAATAACGGTCGTGATCTGACGTGTTCAGAGGTCGTTGTAGTGGTGGCAGTCGACTGCCAAGGGCAGCAGTCGACTGGTGGCGGCCAACGGGAAGAAATCATCCCTCTCTATAAAAAGAGAGTGTGTTGGGCATTGGTGTTGCGATCTATACTGAAAAGTCTATCTTTTGTAAGAACATCTTTATTTTGAAATAAGAATCACATGATCATTGTTTGCATCTTTCTATAGTTATGCATATTGTCTAATACATTACATTGTAGATAACACGGTGTGTGGTGTCACACGAGAGATCATGTTATCGGCTCCTTGTAAAGTATAAGTAAAGGCTCACAATCGAGATGGCTTTGGACAAACCATCGGAATGGTTGTAGTGTGATTTGGTATTGGTTTGTCTTAACCATAGAATCACACTAGTGCACTTTATGTGTATTGAGCAGGATCGACTTAGAGGCGATTCGATTTATTGCTGACTACATAATCGAATCGGACCTCAGATATTATTTTGTACATATTCTTAATCCCGATATAATAACGGGCACATATACTTAGTATTCATTTCTTTGATTTACCAATGCGAGAGATTTATAGATTAAATCGATAGGCTCGGTAAGTTGGGAAATGATATTATTTATATGGTGTGTTGTTGATTATAGGAGGAAACCGTGTCCTATATATTAGGATGATGATGTCCCCATGAGGAGCTCATAAGGTTCATCATGTAAACCCTGCAGGTGGACTTGGTCTGGCATGATGAAAAGGTTGAGTAGTACTACTCATGGAGTTAGATGTTGATTAATTAATGGTCAGTAAATTAATTAATCAACAGACATTCGAGATCTTAAAAACGGAGAGAAAATGTACATATAATATATGGAGCCCATATTAACTTATGGGAGTTGGTGAGGTAGATCAGTAATAATCCTTTAGTGGATTGGATTATCATTAATGGATCGGACTTTATGTGGGCTTGATACATGGGTGGACAAGATCCAACTCCTCCTCATGGTCCCTAATGTAGCCTATTAAAACCTCATGAAGCTTAGATTCAATGGATAGAAACAAAACTCTAGATCCAAAGGTAGAGATTAAATCTCTAAGATATGACAGTTGAGATTAAATCTCTAGATCCGACGGTTGAGATTAAATCCCTAGAACCAATGGTGAAGATTAAAACAAAGCTTATCCCTAAACTCTATAAAAGGAGGCTTAGGGTTGGCATGGAGAATAATTAGAGAAGCTAGGGTTTTTTTAGGTTGGTGGCAAGAAGCAAAGGCTAGGGTTTGGAGCATTGGCGGCATCAAATAAGGAAACAACTTCCTTATTTTTCTTCTTTCTCAAGCTTGCTGGCGCCCATTGAAGCCCTTCCAGCCCTTGCCCGGTGTCAAAACTCCCTCTTCTCCGTCTCCTTGGCTGGTGGAAACAAGATTTAGGGCTTTCCCTTGGTGTCTTGCCCGGTTTCCACCTTAATCTCCTCTTCCTTCTTGGCCGGCGGCAAGCTCCAAAATTGGATGTTGGTGGTTGGTTGAAAGAAAAAAAGGAGCTTTGTTTCTATTCTTCCTCTTGCTCGGAACGAGCAAGGAAGGAAGATTGGCGATCTAGGAGCTTCAACTTTTGGTAGATCATCGCCCACACGACGTCCGAAAGGAGAAAGGTCATACATTAGAAGATCGAGAGGTATATCGATTCTCTATTCTCTTTTGTAACATGTTTGTTTTTGGTTTTCAATTATGAGCATGATATATTCTGTTTGTGGCTAAATAATACTTGGATCTTGAACATAAACACGAAAGTCGCCGATCCGAACATTGTCTATTCCACGGCTACTCGTAGAATAGAGGTTGGTCGCTTGAATAACAAGTTTGTTCAAGTGACCTCTCTAAACGAATAGCACGACGATGACTTGGTTGTTTGGGCAATCCCTTTTGTCTAGGATTAAATTTTTTTTTATCCGGGGACATCGATGGGATCGCTATGAACAAGCGACCGAGGTGAAGTGGGAAGCGAAGCTTCCCCTCACGGACTCGAAAATCTCAAACCCAACAATTGGTATCAGAGCCAAGGTTTTCGGTTTTGTGTGTTTAGGATTCGGTTAATTTGTATGCAATTTTCATATAATATATGTGTCGGATAATAGTAGGATATGCGTAGGTTAACTCTTCGGTTGCAGGCATAAGATCCGACTATTATGGCCCTATGTGTGTATGTGATTGTATGTGTGTAAATGTTTATTTTGTTGAATCCTCGGGGTTGACGAGGCTAGTATTTAATTTTTTGTAAATTAGATATGGCATTGTTTAGCCACTCTTTTTATTTTAGTTTACTTTCAATCTAGATTTCATGTACACTCCCTCGTGGAGTATAGGATCGATGGATGTAAATTAAAATAGATTTTAGTCTCGGCTTAGATCTCCGGATGGCTCGTACATGGCGTAGGAGGAGTAGACGAGAAGGCGATGCGATGGGAGACATATTGAAGACAAAAGCCATAATAGTTGGAAAATAATTTATTTTTCATATTTATTGCTTATTGTTTGATATGCATGTCGTAGGCTAGAAAATTCCTCATTTTCAAATTTCTAAGTGGGAGAGGGATATATTTAGAAATTCCCACGGCCTCCATTACGATTTGACAAGTAATGCAAACAAACTTGCGCATCAGCTCTGAGTGCCTTCCTCCCCATCGGATGAGTTTGTTTGCGGATCACAAGGTCAAATATGGTTATAGGGAATTATTAAGGAGCATGTGCACTTCCCCATCGGAAGGCACATAACCCGAGATAATTACCTTGGTACCGAGTAATGGTGAACACTTAGATACAAATATAAGTATCCTCCCCATCAGAGTCACTGCTTTTATTTGTAGGGCCAAAGAGGAAACAACTATTCATTTTACTTGTCAAAAAGTTAGGTTGACAAGATAGTAAAATTAATGGGTAAAACCTCTTCTTACAAATGTAGAATTCGTATACATCCACACTATCTTGGCATATGATATTCTCGATGTTTTGAGGTATTGGTTGATTTTAAAATTTTGTTGTTTGAGGAATCAATAATTTTTTTTAAATCTAATGTTTTGATCTGTGTGATTCTTAGGTTTTCTTTTAAAATGACTTTCAACCCACTTGCTGTGATACTGAAAGAGAACAAACTTACTGGACCCAACTATGTTTATTGGAAGAGGAATCTAGACATTGTCTTAACTGCTAAAGAATACAAATATGTACTCCTCGAAGAGTGCCCTCCTAAGCCTGCAGATGATTCTGGGGAATAGGAGATAGAGAGTTATAAGAAGTGGATAAAGACCGATGAGATGGCGCGGTGTTACATTTTGACTTCTATGTCAAATGTACTGCAACATCAACATCAAGTCATGCCCACTTCTTATAACATGATGCTCAATCTCAAAGAGCTTTTCGAACACCAGAATCGGGCTGCTAGGCAAGAAGTCATGAGAAACTTGATGACGACCACTATGATTGAGGGAACACCCGTAAGGGATCATGTTCTCAAGATGATGGCTCATTTGAATGAGCTGGAGTTCCTTGGAGCTGAGATCGATGGGGAAACCCAGGTCGATATCATACTCCAAGCTCTACCTAGGAGTTTTGAGCAGTTTCGCCTGAACAACAACATGAATAAGAGGTTGTATTCGTTGGCGAAACTTCTGACAGAACTCCAGGTGGAAGAGGGGCTATTTCTTCAGAGTGCTCAGGCACATGTCATGGTGACCCAAAAGGTTTCTACTTCTAAACCGAAATGAAAGAAGAAGAAGAAACAAACTGGGGCAAAGGCAGTGGGAGGTACTCAGGGAGGAGTGAAGAAGCCGAAAGGCAAGTGCTTCACTTGTAAGCAGACTGGACACTGGAAGAAGGACTGCCCCAACCGCAAGAACAAAGGTATATCTTTTGGTCTAGTCGTTGAAACATATTTAGCGGTGTTATCTACAGGCACCTGGTGTGTAGATATGGGAGCCACTGATCATGTCTGCAATACTTTGCAAGGGTTCAAGGAAACCAGATGACTGGCTGAGGGGAGATTACCGTGTACTTGGTCGATGCCACAAAGGTGGCGGCTGTTGTAGTGGGAGACGTTCATTTATCTTATGAGAAAAATAAACTTTTGGTTCTTAAGAATTGCCTTTATGTACCTTTATTTACAAAGAATTTAATTTCGGTTTATAAATTTTTTATGGATGGATATTCAATTTCTTTCAATGACAAAGTTGTTATAAAAAGGAATAGGGACATTATCTGTTCTGATACATTGATAGGAAATTTGTACACACTTGAACCAAAAGCTCCAATGATGCAAATTGAAATTAATAACTCATCTTATAATTCCGATAATAGAAAAGAACCTTCGAAGATGAACCAAACATATCTTTGGCATCTTAGGATTGGTCATATTAACCTAAGCAGAATTCAAAGGATAATAGCTAATGGACCTTTGGGTTCATTAGTGGTGGAGGATTTCCCAACCTATGAATCTTGCTTGGAGGGTAAAATGACCAAGAGGCCTTTTAAGGCCAACGGGTATAGAGCCAAAGATGTGTTAGAATTGGTTCATTCTGATTTGTGTGGTTCTATGTCTATCCAGGCTAGAGGTGGTTTCGAGTATTTCGTCTCTTTTATAGATGATTACTCGAGATAGATACATTTACCTGATGCACCGCAAGTCTGAATGTTTTGACAAGTTCAAAGAATTCATGGCTGATGTGGAGAAATGTCAAGGTAAAAGTATCAAAACACTATGATCTGATTGTGGTGGCGAGTACCTCTTAGGAGAGTTTAGGAATTAGTTATCAGAGGCTGGGATTCAATCCCAATTGATTGCACTTGGCACACCCCAGCAGAATGGTGTAGTAGAGCGAAGGAATAGGACTCTTATTGAGATGGTTAGATCGATGATGAGTTATTTTGAGTTGCTAGATTCGTTCTGGGGATATGCTCTAGATACGGCGGTGTACATTCTAAACTTGGTTCCATCTAAATCAGTGCCTTCTACTCCCACAAAGTTGTGGACTCGGAGAAAGCCTAGTCTAAGATATATTCGGATATGGGGGAGTCTAGCACATGTGCTGAAGGCAGAAGCTGGTAAGTTGAAACCTCGTACAGAAGTACGAATGTTCGTTGGCTATCCTAGAGGAACAAAGGGTGGTTTGTTTATAGTCCTAGAGATCAGAGGGTGATCGTTAGCACGAATGCTTGATTTTTAGAGGAAGACTATGTGATGAGCCACAAGCCCAAGAGTAAAATTGTTCTGGAGGAATTAAAAGGGGAAGTCACTTCTTCAATACCACCGATACAAGAGGATATACCACAAGTCACTGCACCGCGGGTCACAGAGGATACACAGGTGATACCTCGTCATAGTGGGAGGGTTGTGAGACAACTTGATAGATTCATGTTCTTGGGAGAATCTTTTAATTTGGTCCCTGGCGAACATGAACCTGATCCCTGGACATATGACGAGGCAATCCAAGATTAAGATGGAGCATCTTGGCAAAATGCGATGAATACTGAGATTGAATCTATGGATTCAAATCAGGTATGGGAGCTAATAGAACCACCTGATGGTGTAAAAACCATTGGATGTAAGTGGATCTACAAAAGAAAGAGAGGAATAGATGGGAAGGTTGAGACCTTCAAAGCGAGGCTTGTTGCGAAGGGGTATACTCAGAAAGAGGGTATCGACTATGAGGAGACCTTTTCGCCGGTAGCCATGATTAAGTCTATCCGGATTCTCTTATGCATAGAAGCTCATATGGATTATGAGGTGTGGCAGATGGATGTCAAGATAGCTTTTCTTAATGGAAGTCTTGAGGAAAACATCTATATGAAGCAACCAGAGGGATTCATTGCGAAGGGCAAAGAGCATCTTGTATGTAAGCTTAATCGGTCCATTTATGGATTGAAGCAAGCTTCGAGGTCTTGGAACATCCGCTTTAATGAGGTAATCAAGTCTTATGGATTTATTCAAAGTCCGGATGAGTCTTATGTATACAAGAGATGTGATAGAAACATAGTGGTATTTCTTGTACTATACGTAGATGACTTTTTGTTGATTGGCAACAATATCAAGGTGTTATCGGACGTAAGGGTATGGTTGTCCAAATAGTTTGATATGAAGGACTTGGGAGAGGTTGGACACATCCTTGGGATCAAGGTTATAAGGGATCGCAGGAAAAGAATGTTGTGCTTATCCCAAGCTTCATACATAGACACGATTATGGATCGTTTTAGCATGCAAAACTCCAAGAAGGGTTTTCTACCTTTCAGGCATGGAGTTCCTTTATCTAAGAAGATGTGTCCTAGAACATCTGAGGAGATAGAGGAGATGAAGGCGGTTCCTTATACTTCGGCAGTAGGAAGCCTCATGTATGCGATGCTATGTACGAGACCAGATATCTGCTATGCCATGGGCATGGTCAGCAGATATCAAAGTAATCCAGGACAGGGACATTGGACTGCGGTAAAGCATATATTGAAGTACCTGAGAAGGACTAGGGATTATATGCTAGTTTACTAGGCAGACCAATTACTCCCTGTGAGTTACACGGATTTCGACTTCCAATCTGATAGGGATAACAGTAAGTCTACATCAGGTTTTGTGTTTACTTTGGGAGGTAGAGCCATTGTATGGAGGAGTGTCAAGCAAAAATGCGTGGCGGACTCCACCATGGAAGCTGAGTATGTGGCAGCCTCTGAGGCAGCCAAAGAAGTTGTGTGGCTCAGAATATCCAGATGAACTTGGATGTGATTCCTGGTTTGCCCAGAACTATCATAATTTATTGTGATAATGTTGGTGCAATCAGCCCAGGTTGACTCGAGTTTGACTCGAGCAGTACCTTGATAGTATTTTGATGATAGACAAAACTCATGACATGGGATTGTCATGGGAAAGTCCAACATGGGGTTGGCATGGAAAATCCAAGCATGGAGCTTGGTGTGTAAGTCCAAGGGGGAAGCCTTGGCATGGGAAAGTCCAAAGCATTGCTAAGTCGTGCGCTTGGTGCTTTGCGTGGGAAATCCAAAGCATTGCAAAGTCGTGCGCTTGTTGCTTGGTGAGAAATGCATTGCGAAGCCGTGCGCTTGGTGCATTTGGGAAGTCTTGAGAACTTGGTAAGTTCACTAGGCTCGGGTCCTTGAGTCGGTGAAGGATGGCATTGCGAAGCCGTGCGCTTGGTTCATCTGAGGGACCGCCGGACGGGGAGCGAATGGAGTGAGCCCAAAGGGAAGCATACTTCTAGGGCATGAGACGCGAAGGATGGCGTTGCGAAGCCATGCGCTTGGCACATCCGAGGGACGTAGGCCGAGGGAAGAGAGCTTCGGTGGGGAACTCCATGAGGGATAAGGTGGACTTGGCCAAGTGGCTAAGACTGAGTGTCGGAGGCTCAAACATCGTTATGTTTGAGGTTTTAGCCGACATCAGTCGACTGGCATAGGTGCCAGTCGACTGCTCTAGGTTGTATGGGTTCGACCAGTGTTCGACTGAACCAAGTCTGGCTGATCAGTCGACTGCCGAGGGAGGGCAGTCGACTGTTGGGAGAATCAGTCGACTGCCGAGGGATGGCAGTCGACTGATGACACTGTGCACGGGCACAGAATGGAGTCGAGCTCGCCAACACTCGACTGATGGATGATCAGTCGACTGATGGGTGCCATCAGTCGACTGATGTGTGATCCGTTGGAACTTAACCAACGTGGATCTGGTCGTTGTGAGACAACGACTACGGGACCAGTCGACTGATGGTCACGATCAGTCGATTGATGGGTGCGAAATCAGCTTGATGCAGGTTATAAAAGGAGCTCAAGAGGGAGGATTTCGCCAAGACTTTTGTGAAGCTATTGGAGGGGAATTGCTGCTGCATTCCAGACCTTCAAGAGCCATCTAAAGCAAGCTACAAGCAAAGGGTTCAAAGCAAGCGTTGTAAAGTGTTCTTTACGTGTATTTCGTATTTGTCTTTGTATTGCTTGTATTTTATATATTACTTGTTGTAATAGCTTGTGAGAGGTTTCTCCACCTCCGACGTGTAGTCGATAAGGAGTGTTGTTAGTGCTGTGTGCATAACACGAGCTCATTGAGCTCACCCCGTGGAGTAGGAACCATTCGGTTCCGAACCACGTATATGTTTGTGTAATGATTGTGCTTGTATTGTTGTTATTTCTATTGTTATTCCGCTGCGTATATTAACGACAATTGTAGACAAGCACACGAGAATGAATGAATTACGACATCCAACGAACGAGGGCTATTCACCCCCCTCTAGCCGGCCGTTTTGATCCTCCTACAGATAATAGTGGTGCAGTTGCAAACTCGAAGGAACCACAAGCCAATAAGGCAAGTAAGCACATAGAGCGCAAGTACCACCTGATACGAGAAATCATAAAGAGAGGAGAAGTTGTTATGGCCAAGATTGCATCGAAGAATAACCTGATAGATCCTTTCACTAAGGCCCTTCCGGCGAGAGCTTTTGATAGGCATGTGGAGGGTATGGGGATCAGATGTATGGCAGTTTGACGGCAGCATAGTATTTTAGTATAAGTGGGAGATTGTTGAGATGTATACTGAAAAGTCTATCTTTTCTATGAACATCTTTATTTTGAAATAAGAATCACATGATCATTGTTTGCATATTTTTATGGTTATGCGTATTGTCTAATACATTACATTGTAGATAACATGGTGTGTGGTGTCACACGGGAGATCATGTTATCTGCTCATTGTAAAGTATAAGTAAAGTCTCACAATCGAGATGGCTTTGGACAAACCATCGGAATGGTTGTAGTGTGATTTGGTATTGGTTTGTCTTGACCATTGAATCACACTAGTGCACTTTGTGTGTATTGAGCAGAATCGACTTAGAGGTGATTCGATTTATTGCTGACTATATAATCGAATCAGACCTCAGATATTATATTGTACATACTCTTAATCCCGATATAATAACGGGCACATATGCTTAGTATTCATTTCTTTGATTACCAATGGGAGAGATTTATAGATTAAATCGATAGGCTCAGTAAGTTAGGAAATGATATTATTTATATGGTGTGTCGTTGATTATAGGAGGAAACCGTGTCCTATATATTAGAATGATGATGTCCCCTTGAGAAGCTCATAAGGTTGATCATGTAAACCCTACAGGTGGACTTGGTTCGGCATGATGAAAAGGTTGAGTGGTACTACTCATTGAATTAGATGTTGATTTATTAATGGTCAATAAATTAATTAATCGACAGACATTCGAGATCTTAAACACGGGGAGAAAATGTACATATAATATATGGAGCCCATATTAACTTATGGGGGTTGGTGAGGTAGATCAATGATAATCCTTTAGTGGATTGGATTATCATTAATGGATCGGACTTTATGTGGGCTTGATCCATGGGTGGCCAAGATCCAACTCCTCCTCATGGTCCCTATTGTAGCCTATTAAAACCTCATGAAGCTTAGATCCAATGGATAGAAACAAAACTCTAGATCCAAAGGTAGAGATTAAATCTCTATGATCCGACGGTTGAGATTAAATCTCTAGATCCAACGGTTGAGATTAAATCCCTAGAACCAATGGTGGATATTAAAACAAGGCTTATCCCTAAACTCTATAAAATGAGGCTTAGGGTTGGCGTGGAGAATAATTAGAGAAGCTAGGGTTTTTTGAGGTTGGCGGCAAGAAACAAGGGCTAGGGTTTGGAGCAATGGTGACACCAAATAAGGAAACAACTTCCTTATTTTTCTTCTTCCTCAAGGTTACCGGCGCTCATTGAAGCCCTTCCAGCCCTTGGCTAGCGTCAAAACTCCCACTTCTCCTTCTCCTTGGCTGGTGGAAACATGATTTAGGGCTTTCCCTTGGTGTCTTGGCCGGTTTCCACCTTAATCTCCTCTTCCTTCTTGGCCGACTGCAAGCTCCAACATTGGATGTTGGTGGTTCGTTGAAAGCAGGAAAGGTTCTTTGTTTCTATTCTTCCTCTTGCTCGGAACGAGCAAGGAAGGAAGATTGGCAATCTAGGAGCTTCAACTTTTGGTAGATTGTCGCCCACACGACGTCCGAAAAGAGGAAGGTCATACATTAGAAGATCGAGAGGTATATCAATTCTCTATTCTCTTTTGTAACATGTTTGTTTTTGTTTTTCAATTATGAGCATGATATATTCTGTTTGTGGCTAAATAACACTTGGATCCCGAACATAAACACGAAAGTCGGCGATCCAGACATTGCCTATTCCGCTGCTACTCGTAGAATAGAGGTTGGTCGCTTGAACAACAAGTTTGTTCAAGTGACCTCTTTAAACGAATAGCACAACTGTTGGGTTTCCGGCACTGCGGCGAGTGTGTGTTCAAACATGTTTCGCAAACATATGCACAGCGAAAGAAATAAAAATAATAAATCTACATTCATTACAACACACACATCACACGCATGCATAGTACAACATGTGTAGACATAACCGTAAATTTAAATTTTGCAATGAAGGAAATTTAACTACGTATACCTTTCGTTTCACGTGTAGCGAGAACGACATCAACCGGAATGATCCTCGCTAGAATCGTCTCTATCCGTATCCATGCTGAGTATCCTTAGGAAGACTTCGCTAAGCCACGAGCTTCGTCTTCGTACGGGTTACTAGCCTCGTGTTGAAGACGACGTGATCGAGAGATGATCACGATCCGAATCCAAATTCGGACCCAAAGACGAGTCCTCAAAACTCGCTTCTCCGGAGAGGTATTCATCAACCGTTTGACGAATCCTTCGTCTTCCACCTCAGAGGATTACCGGAGATCGAATCCCCAGTAAGTTAGGCACTGTCGGAGATCTAACCGTCGTCCAAACGACGCTCCGACGAGAGGAAAACAAGCTGTCCAGAAAACTGGACAGCTTTGGTGGAGGAGTAGGCGCCGGCCAACCAAGGGAAGCCAAGTGCTCACCTTATCGCCACACCCAAGGGAGATCACCGGAGCACCAACCGGCAGCAGCTCGACGCCGGCGAGGGGGAAGGAAATCTCCTTTTGGACGCCGGTTGGAGGAGAAGTGGGCGGCGGCAAGGAGTTGGCGCCGACTTCCTTCAATGGGGTGGGCGACAACTCTAGCTAGGGTTTTGGATTAGGGCTTAACAATCCCTTAAGCCCTCTTTTATAGAGAACTAATTCTCTTAATGGTTATTGGATCATAACCAAGAGGCCCGTTAACCAGCTCCATTAATATAAATTAAAATAAACCAAACCATGATGGTTTATTTTAAGTTAAAACGAACCGAACCAACTTTTGGTTCATTCGTTTAAAATAAACCAAACCCTTTGGTTTAATCTCCTCCATTGGATTAGAACTAAACCATTTTGGTTCATCCATTATGTCTTCATAAGACACGGCCCATCCACGCTTCCATTGCGACTGAAATGATTTCATGCTCGCTTCTTGTTTGGTCCAACCAAACCTAGTTTCTCTCGGTCTGAGAATCCCATTCTCAAGCTGTTTTTAAATCCTTCGGATTACGCTCGTTGTGCGTGTGACCAAATAGGTTCTCGGTTTATGTTGGCCATCTATAATTAACCATTAATTATAGAATGATCATGAGTGGCACCTAGTAGTACATCATGATCCCCAATTAACCGAAAAGATCTACGGTTGATCCAGAACTATTTCTGAAACCCTTCAGCAGCTCGAATGAATCGTGCCCCATTCCCTTCACTCATCTTATACCCACTTGGTTCAGGACATGGTCTATAGTGTCAGTCCCCACTAAGCTGACTATGTCACACCTAGCCCAAGTATCATTTCCTCGTCCTACGGATTCTAGTTACTGCACATGTATCGAAGAGTACCTTACTCTTAACATGTAATGCTTTGGCCAAAGACTTTAGTAACAATCCGACGAGAGGCCATGGGTATACATCTCCTCACAAGGAGTGGTGAATCCTTTATAGGCTATTCAAACACCTTCGATCACTTCGAGTTATACCCAATCATCCCGGGTCCACATCTCTTTGGAGATGTTTGCTTAAGATGTCAAAGAATAAGTCTCCATGGTTAAGATGACTTGAATACCGCAAGTCAAAGAAACATCGCACTTAAGCTATAGTAAGAACTTCATTGACATATCTATATATGCAAAGAACCATATGAAGTCTTACGGCTAGTCACTCCAATGAACTAGTTACCATAACTAGCATCCACGATCAACTCCGTACATCACAATGTCTCCAGCCAGTCAGAATCAACTGCTTGGATACACCAAGGAGTATACCTCGTGCTAGTCTCGACAGAATCAATGGTGTCTAAATCCATCAATTCATCGACTAGGGATAATTCCGATACATCACAAATACACGTGTAGAGATACTCACTAGTTGTGATCCAATCACAAATTCTCTCATGCTGTGAATCGTATCGTGGATATTCAGTAAATGAGTTTAAGATCCAATCAAATACATGAAACATGTATAATCAAATAGTGAATCTTCATTTATCATATAAATGGTTCATACATAAGGTGATTGCCTTATGACATCTCTCATATATTACTAACAGACTCCCACTTGGCCTAATGCCAATCGCTATGGTATCCAATACCATAAGCACTAACATGACCCTCAAAATTACTTTGAGGTAATGCTTTAGTCAAAGGATCCGCTAAGTTCCTTTCAGTGGGAATTTTCTCGAATTGTATTTCATTCCTACTGATGATCTCTCTGATAAGATGATAGCGGCGAAGCACATGTTTGGATCGTTGATGAGACCTCGGCTCTTCGTCGTAAATCCATTGTTGTCGATAGATCGGTATTGCTTCAATGGCGAATCACACCAAGTTCATAAATGAACTTCTTGATCCAAACGCTTCCTCTTTGCCAAGGCATGTATGCCTCGTGGTAGAATCCACTCTGTCTTGTTTGGAACTTTTCCTCACGCCCCCATTCAAAGTGAACACGATCCTGAGACACGAATCATCCTCTCGGGCTGCATCCGTATACCCGTGTATCACCATGTCCCCTTCTCCATATATTAGGAACACATCCTTAGTTCTTCTTAAGTACTTAATAACAACCACCCAATGATCCGTTCGATCTGGTATCTTCGTGACACTCGGCATCGTAGACATGGATACATGATAGATCCTATTGCGGATGCATAGAGAATCTTACTCATGCAAATCCTCTCATCTTCTATGCGCGGACACATAGACTTCGAAAGGTGTACCCCATGCTTGATGGGAAGGAAACCTTTCTTGGATTCCGACATGCTAAACCTCTTTAGCACTCGGTCTATATATGTAGACTATGAAAGTCCAAGCAACCGTTTCGATATATCTCTATAGATCTTAATCCCGAGGATGTAGGTTGCTTCTCCCAGGTCTTTCATGGATAATGTCTTGGATAACCAAACCTTAACTGATTGTAAGATTGAAACATCGTTTCCTATAAGTAATATGTCATCGACATATAATACTAGGAACACGACTGCAGTCCCACTAACCTTCTTGTACACACAAGGTTCGTCTAGATTTTGTGAGAAATCAAACTTTTTGATCGTCTCATCAAAACGGATATTCCAGCTCCTGGATGCATGCTTCAATCCATAAATGGACCGTCGCAATTTGCATACCTTGGTTTTATCAACCGATGTGAAACCCTCAGGCTGTATCATATACACGTCCTCGAGCAGGTTTCCATTAAGGAATGTTGTTTTCACATCCATCTGCCATATCTCATAATCATAATGAGCCGCTATGGCCAGGAGCATCCGAATGGATTTAAGCATAGCTACAGGCGAATAGGTTTCATCATAATCAACAACTTGTTTTTGACGATATCCTTTCGCCACCAATCTAGCCTTATAGGTAATCACTGTTAGTAATATATGAGAGATGTCCTAAGGCAATCACCTTATGTATGAACCATTTATATGATAAATGAAGATTCACTATTTGAGTATACCTGTTTCATGTATTTGATTGGATCTTAAACTCATTTACTGGATGTCCACGATACGATTCACAGCATGAGAGAATTTGTGATTGGATCACAACTAGTGAGTATCTCTACATGTGTAATTGTGATGTATCGGAATTATCCCTAGTCGATGAATTGATGGATTTGGACACCATCAATTGCACACGAGTATACTCCTTGGTGTATCCAAGCGGTGATTCTCCGGTGGAGACATTGTGATGTCCGAGTTAATCTGGATGCTAGTTATGGTAACTAGTTCATTGGAGTGACCAGCGAAGACTTCATATGGTTCTCTGATAGATATGTCAATGAAGTTCTTCTTGTGCTAGTGCGATGTTCCTTTGACTTGCGGTATTCAAGTCATCTTGATCATGGAGACTTATGCTTTGACATCTTAAGCAAACATCTCTAAGGAGATGTGGACCCCCGATGATTGGGTATAAGTCGAAGTGATCGAAGGTGTTTGAATAGCCTATAAAGGATTCACCACTCCTTGCGAGGAGATGTATACCCATGGCCTCTCGTCGGATTGTTACTAAAGTCTTTGGCCAAAGCATTACATGTTTAGAGTAAGGTACTCTTCGATACATGTGGAGTAACTAGAATCGTAGGGCGAGGAAATGATAGGGCTAGGTGTGACGTAGTCACTAGTGGGATGACACAATAGACCATGTCTGAACCAAGTGGGTATAAGATGAGTGAAGGGAATGGGGCACGTTCATTCGAATCTTAGGGTTTGAAATAGTTCGATCATTGATCTTTTCTTAATGGGATCATGATGTACTACTAGGTGCCACTCATGATCGTTCTATAATTAATGGTTAATTATAGACGGCCAACATAAACCGAGAACCTATTTGGTCACACGCACAACGAGTGTAATCCAAAGGATTTAAAACGAGCTTGAGAATGAGATTCTAAGACCGAGAGAAACTATGTTTGGTTGGACCAAACATAAAGCGAGCATGAAATTGTTTCAGTCGCAATGGAAGCGTGGATGGGCCGTGTCTTATGAAGACATAATGGATGGACCAAAATGGTTTGGTTCTAATCCAATGGATGAGAATAAACCAAAGGCTTTGGTTTATATTAAACGAATGAACCAAAGGTTGGTTCGGTTCGTTTTAACTTAAAATAAACCATCATGGTTTGGTTTATTTTAACTTATCTTAATGGAGCGGGTTAACGGGCTTTATGGATATGATCCATTAACCATTAAGAGAATTAGTTCTCTATAAAATTGGGCTTAAACCCTAACCCTAAAACTTAATCAAGTTTTGGCCGCCCAACATAGTTGCCGCCCACCTCCTTGGAGTTTTCGGCGCCAACCCTAGGTGTGCCGCCGCCCAGCCTTTGTGCCGCCCTCCAAGTCATTGCCGGCGACCAAGCTTCAGCCGGTGAACCTCCGGCGACCCTCCGGTGATCTCCTCTAGGTTCGGTCATAAGGTGAGCTTCCATCTCTCCTTGGTCGGCCTCTATTCCTCCACCAAAAGCTGTCCAGTTTTTCTGGACAGCTTGTTTCTTTGTTGTCGGAGCGTCGTTTGGACGACGGTTAGTACTCCGATAGTGCCTAACTTACCGGGGATTTGATCTCCGGTAATCCTCTGAGGTGGAGGACGAAGGATTCGTCAATTGGTTGACGAATACCTCTCCGGAGAAGCGAGTTTTGAGAACTCGTTTTAGGATCCGAATTTTGATTCGGATCGTGATCATCTCTCGATCACGTCGTCTTCAACACGAGGCTAGTAACCCGTACGAAGACGAAGCTCGTGACTTAGCGAAGTCATCCCGAGGAGCTCGGCGTGGATACGGATAGAGACGATTCTTACGAGGATCGTTCCGGTTGATGCCGTTCCCGCTACACGTCATACAAAAGGTATAACGTAGATAATTTCTTTTATTGCAAATTTTAATTTACGGTTATGTCTACACTTGTTGTAATATGCATACGTGTGTTGTGTGTGTTGTAATAAATATAGATTTATTATTTTTAATTGCTTCCGCTGTGCTCATGTTTACGAAACATGATCGAACACACACACGCCGCGGTGCTGGAAACCCAACAATCACATTACCATCCATGTCGGTTTTCTTCTTGAAAACCCACTTGCACCCTATATGCTTTATGCCTTCAGGTGGGTCAACCAAGTTCCAAACTTGGTTTTCATATATGGAATCCATTTCCGACTTCATGGCACCAAGCCACTTATCCCTTTCTGAACTTGTCAGCACTTCTTCATAACTGGTAGTCTCCTCTGTTGGAATGTATACTGAAAGCCTACCTCTTTTTGTATGAACATTTTATTTTGAAATAAGAATCACATGATCATTATTTGCATTTTATATATTCATTATATATGTGTGCATATTGTCTAATATTTTACATTGTAGATCACATGGTGCTTGGTGTGGCACAGAAGATCATGTTATCAGTACCTTGTAAAATATATGTAAAGGCTCACAACCAAGATGGTTTTGGACAAACCATTGGCATGGTTGTAGTGTAGCTTTGTATTGTTTTATCTTGAACATAGAGTTACACTAGTACACTTAGGTGTATTGAGTATGACCGACATAGAGGTGATTAAATTTAGTACTGACTACATAATTGAATCGGACCTCGGATATTATGTTGTACATGCTCTTAATCCCGATATAATAACGGGCACATGTACTTAGTGTTTATTTCTTTGATTTACCAGTGGGTGAGATTTAGATGGATTAAATCAATATGCCCGGTAAGTTGGGAAATAATATTATTTACATGGTGTGCCGTTGATTATAGGAGGCAACCGTGTCCTATATATTAGGTTGATGATGTCCCCTTGAGGAGCTCATAAGGTTCATCATGTAAACCCAGCTGGTTGACTTAGTCAACATGATGATAAGGTTGAGTGGTACTACTCGAGGAATTAGATGTTAATTAATTGATGGTCAGTAAATCAATTAATTGACGGACATTCGATATCTTAAACACGGGGAGATTAATGTACAAATAATATATGGAGCCCATATTGATTTATGGGGGTTGGTGAGGTAGTTCAATGATGATCCTCTAGTGGAATGGAACATCATTGATGGATCAAGTTTGTGTGGTTCCGATCCATCGGGTGGCCAAGACCCAACTCCTCCTTATGGTCCCTATCATAGCCTAATATAATCCTTGTGAAGTCTAGATCCAAGAATGTAAAACAAAACCTAGAACCAACGGTTGGGATTAAATCCCTAGATCCGATGGTTGGATGAAACCCTAGAACCAACGGTTGGGATTAAATCCCTAGATCCGATGGTTAGGATGAAATCCTAGAATCGACGGTAGGAAATAAATTCCTAGATCCGACGGTTGGGATAAAACCCTAGATCCGACGGTTGGGATGAAACCTTAGATCCGACGGTTGGGATGAAATCCTAGATCCGACGGTTGGGATTAAACCCTAGGTCCGACGGTTGGGATAAAACCCTAGATCCGACGGTGGAGATTAAATCCCTAGATCCGACGGTGGAGATTAAAGGAGGCTTAAGCCTAATTATATAAATAGAGGCTTAGGTTGGGCGGCATGGGTAATTGGAAAGAATTAGGGTTTGGCTTTTGGAGGTAGGCGGCTAGGGTTTGGAGCTAGGGTTGGGCAGCAACTTCTTCTTCCTTCTAGTTGTTGCCGGCACCCAACTTGCACCATCAATACTTGGCCGGCGCCCAACCTTAAGGTCTTTCCCTTCTTCCTTGGCCGGCGGTTCTCCTCCCATTGGTGGCCGGTTCTCTTCCTTCTCCCTATTCTCCAAAGTGGCTGGCGGCAACTCTTCTTGAAGTTGGCCGGTGCATCATCCATTGCTCCTTGGCTGGCGGTTGCACCAAATTCCCTAATTTGGTGGCCGGTTCTAGATAGGAAAGGTATTTATGAGTTCTTCTCTTTGTTCACAGCGGACAAGGTAGAGAAGAAAGCGATCTAGAAGGCTTCTACTCGTGGAGGAACTTCGTCCACACGTCGTCCACGAGAAGGATAGGACATACGGTGGAAGATCGTGAGGTATAAAGTTATTTCAACTTTATGTACAGATCTGAGCATGTTCTTATTTGATTTGATTATGCATGTGTGTGTATGAATATATATTGAATAATTATGGACCCCGAAGACAAACACAAAAACCGGCGATCCATCCGTCGTCTCTTCCGCGGCTAACCAACTAGAAGAGTTGTGTTGCTTGAACAACTAGTTTGTTCAAGCGACCACTCAAGTTGTTAGCACGACGACGAAATGGTGTTGTTAAGGAAGCTCATCCCATCCGGATTAATCCTTTCATTAGTGAAAATTTTAATCCGGGGACATGGGAGCCAATGAGCCTCCGAAGCATCCACCCATCAATTGGTATCAGAGCCATCGGTTTCCGATTTTGTGTGTTTAGGATTCGGTTAATTTTTTATGCATTTTTCATATATTATATGTGCCGGATAATAGTAGGATATGCGTAGTTTAACTCTTTGGTTGCAGGCATAAGATTCGACTATTATGGCCATGTCTGTGTATGTGAATGGATGTGTGTAAAAATTTATTATTTGAATCCTCGGGGTTGATGAGGCTAGATTAGTATTTAATTTTTATAATTAAATACGGCATTGTTTAGCCAATCACTTTAGTTTACTTTCGATCTAGACTATTTGTACACTCCTTCATGGAGTATAGGATCGATGGATGTAAATAAAATGATTTATCTCGGCTCGGAACTCTTTGGTGACTTGCGCACGGGAAAAGATGGAGCGGACGAGGTGGCGACACGACGGGATGCATATTGGAGGACAATGCCATAATAGTTGGAAAAATTCTGTTTTTTCCATATTTATTGCTTATTTGTTTTATATGCATGTTGTGTATGTTTAAAATTCCTCGATTGCAATTTACTAAGTGGGAGAGGGATATTTTAATTAATTCCCGCGGCCTCCATTACAATTTGACGTGTGATGCAACAAACTTGCGCGTTGGCTTTGAGTGCCTTCCTCCCCATCGGATGGGTTTTTTTGCGGATCACTAGGTCAAATAATGGTTATAGGAAATTATTTAGGAGCGTGTGTACTTCCCCATCGGTAAGGCACATAATCCGAAATAATTCCCTTAGTATCGTGTAATGGTGCACACTTAGATACAAATAAAGGTATCCTCCCCATCGGAGTCACTGCTTTTATTTGTAGGGCTAAAGAGGAACCAACTATTAATTTTATTTGTCAAAAAGTAAGGTTGACAAGATAATAAAATTAATGGGTAAAACCTCCTCTTACAAATGTAGAATTCGTATACGTCCACACTATCGTGGCATGCGATATTCTCGGTGTTTTGAGGTGTTGGTTGATTTCAGAATTTTATTGTTTTGAGGAATCAATAATATTTGAAATCTAATATTTTGATCATTGTGATTTTTAGGATTTTCAAATGGCTTTCAACCCACTTGCTGTGATTTTAAAAGAAAACAAACTTACTGGTCCAAACTACATTGATTGGAAAAGAAACCTGGATATTATCTTAACTGCGGAGGAGTACAAATTTGTACTCTTCGAGGTCATCCTCCTAAGCCCTCCGATGACTACGATGAAAAGGAGAAAACATTATAAGAAATGGGTTAAGCGGATGAGATGGCGCGGTGTTACATTTTGGCATCTATGTATATCAGATGTCTTTATAACATCGACATCGATGTTCAATCTCAAGGAACTTTTAGGACATCATAGTAGAGGCGGCTAAGGCGAGGAGGCAATGAGAAACTTGATGACGACCACCATGATCGAGGGAACACCCGTTAGGGATCATGTTCTCAAGATGATGGCTCATCTTAATGAGATGGAAGTCCTCGGGGCTGAGATCGATGGGGAAACCCAGGTCGATATCATTCTCCAGTCTCTGCCTAGGAGTTTTGAGAGTTTCGCCTCAACTACAACATGAACAAGAGGTTGTATTCGTTGGCGGAGCTTCTGACAGAACTCCAGGCGGCAGAGGGGCTTTTTCGTCAGAGTTCTCAAGCCATGGTCGCTCAGAAGGTTTCTTCCTCTAAAACGAAAGGTAAGAAGAAGAAGAAGCAAGGTGGAGCGAAGAAGGCGGCAATGGGACCTCGGCGAGTGAAGAAGCCGAAAGGCAAGTGCTTCACTTGCAAGCGGTGGACATTGGAAGCGGTCCTCGCGAAAGAACAAAGGTATATCTTCTTGTTTAGTTGTTGAAACATGTTTAGCGGTGTTATCTACGATTACGGTGTGTAGATCTGAGAGCCAGCGATCATGTCTGCAATACTTTGCGGGGTTCGAAACCCGACGACTAGTGAGGAGAGATTACCGTCTTCATGGGCAATGCTTGAGGTATTGTAGTGGGAGGCGTTTATTTATCTTTTGATAGGAATAAATTTTGGTTTTGAGAAATTGTCTTTATGTACCTACTTTTAGAAAGAATTTAATTTCAGTTTCTAAATTGTTTTGGATGGATATTCATTTCTTTTAATGACAAGGTGGTTATAAAAGGAATAGGGAGATTATACGTGCAGTACATTGGTTGGCAATTTATATACTATTGAACCAAAAACTCCCACGATGCAAATAGAAGTAAATAACTCATCTTCTAAATCTAATAAGAGAAAAGAACCTTCGCAAATGAACCAAACATATCTTTGGCATCTAAGGCTTGGTCATATTAACCTAAGTAGAATTCAAAGGTTGATAGCTGATGGACCTTTGGGTTCATTAGTGGTGGAGGATCTCCCAACCTGCGAATCTTGCTTGGAAGGTAAAATGACCAAGAGGCCTTTTAAGGCCAAGGGGTATAGAGCCAAAGATGTGTTAGAATTGGTTCATTCTGATTTGTGCGGTCCTATGTCTATCCAGGCAAGAGGTGGCTTTGAATACTTCGTCTCATTTATAGACGATTATTCAAGGTATGGATACAATTACTTGATGCGCTGCAAGTCTGAATGCTTTGACAAGTTCAAAGAATTCAAGGTTGATGTGGAGAACCGTGAAGGTAAAAGTATCAAGACATTACGATCTGATCGTGGTGGCGAGTACCTCTTGGGAGAGTTTAGGAGTTACTTATCGGAGTGGGATTCAATCCCAATTATGCACTTTGGCACACCCAGTGAATGGTGTAGCGGAGGCGAAGGAATAGGACTCTTATGGAGATGGTCGGATCGATGATGAGTTAATTACGAGTTACGATTCGTTACGGGGTTTGCTCTGGAAACAAATGTACACATTCTGAACTTGGTTCCATCTAAGTCAGTAACCTCTACTCCCACAGAGTTGTGGACTGGGCGAAAGCCTAGTCTAAGACATATTCGGATTTGGGGTAGTCGGCACATGTCTTTGAAGGAGATCTTTGGTAAGTTGGAATCTCGTCAAATGCGCTTGTTTGTTGGCTACCTAAGGAGCGAAGGGTGGTTTATTCTATAGTCCTAGAGATCGGAAGGTGATCGTTAGCACGAGCGCCTGATTTCTAGAGGAGGATTATGTGATGAACCACAAGCCCAAGAGTAGGATTGTTCTTGAGGAGTTGACGAAGTCGGACTTGGTACCACCGGTACAAGAGGAGACACCACAAGTCAGCACCGCGTGTCACGAGCATACACAGGAGGCACCTCGTCGTAGTGGGAGGGTTGTTAGACAACCCGACAGATTCATGTTTTTGGGAGAGTCTTCGGACTTAGTCCCTGGTGAACATGAACCTGATCCCTGGACATATGATGAGGTAATCCAAGATAGAGATGCAGTATCTTGGCAAAGAGCGATGAATTCAGAGATAGAATCTATGGATTCTAATCAGGTCTAGGAGATAGTAGAGCCACCCGATGGTGTAAAAACCATTGGATGCAAGTGGATCTACAAGAGAAAGAGAGGAGTAGACGGGAAGGTGGAAACCTTCATAGCTAGGCTTGTTGCGAAAGGGTATACTCAGAAAGAGGGTATCGATTATGAGGAGACCTTTTCGCCGGTAGCTATGCTTAAGTCTATCCAGATTTTCTTATCTATAGCTGCTCATATGGATTATGAGATTTGGCAGATGGATGTCAAGACAGCTTTCCTTAACGGAAGTCTTGAGGAAAACATCTATATGCGGAAACCAGAGGGATTCATTGCTAAAGGCAAAGAGCATCTTGTATGTAAGCTTAATCGATCCATTTATGGATTGAAGCAAGCTTCTAGATCTTGGAACATCCGCTTTGATGAGATAATCCAGTCATATGGATTTATTCAAAGTCTGGATGAGCCTTGTGTATACAAGAGATGTGACAGAAACGTAGTGGTGTTTCTTGTACTATACGTAGATGACATTTTGTTAGTTGGCAACAATATCAAAGTGTTATCAGACGTAAGGGTATGGTTGTCCAAACAGTTTGATATGAAGGACTTGGGAGAAGTAGGACACATCCTTGGGATCAAAGTTATAAGGGATCGCAAGAAAAGGATGTTGTGCTTATCTCAAGCTTCATACATTGACACTATCCTTGCTCGTTTTAGCATGCGAGAACTCAAGAAAGGTTTCTACCTTTTAGGCATGGAGTTCCTTTATCCAAAGAGATGTGTCCCAAAACATCAAAGGAGATAGAGGATATGAAGGTGGTTCCTTATGCTTCGGCAGTAGGAAGCCTTATGTATGCTATGCTATGTACGAGACCGGATATCTGCTTTGCCGTGGGCATGGTTAGCAGATATCAGAGTAATCCTGGACAGGGACATTGGACTGTGGTAAAGCATATATTGAAGTACCTGAGAAGGACTAGGGATTATATCTTTGGTTTAGGCGGATCAATTAGTCCTGGGTTACGGATTCGGATTTCCAATCAGATAGGGACAAGAGTAAGTCTACCTCGGGGTTTGTGTTTACTTTTGGAGGTGGAGCCATAGCATGGAGGAGTGTCAAGCAGAAATGCGTGGCGGACTCTACCATGGAAGCTGAGTATGTGGCAGCCTCTGAGGCAGCCAAGGAAGCTGTATGGCTCAGGAACTTCTTGATGGACTTGGATGTGAGTCCTGGTTTGCCCAGAACTATCACAATTTATTGTGATAACAGTGGTGCAGTTGCAAACTCGAAGGAACCACGAGCCCATAAGGCGAGTAAACACATAGAGCGCAAGTACCACCTCATACGAGAGATCGTAAAGCGAGGAGAAGTTGCTGTCGCCAAGATTGCATCAGAGGATAACCTGGCGGATCCATTCACTAAGGCCCTTCCAGCGAAAGCGTTTGATAGGCATGTGGAGGACATGGGCTTAGATGTATGGCAGAGTGATGAGGCATAGTCTTTTAGTATAAGTGGGAGATTGTTGGAATGTATACTTAAAGCCTAGCTCTTTTTGTATGAACATTTTATTTTGAAATAAGAATCACATGATCATTATTTGCATTTTATATATTCATTATATATGTGTGCATATTGTCTAATATTTTACATTGTAGATAACATGGTGCTTGGTGTGGCACAGAAGATCATGTTATCAGTACCTTGTAAAATATAAGTAAAGGCTCACAACCAAGATGGTTTTGGACAAACCATTGGCATGGTTGTAGTGTAGCTTGGTATTGTTTTATCTTGAACATAGAGTTACACTAGTACACTTAGGTGTATTGAGTAGACCGACATAGAGGTGATTCAATTTAGTACTGACTACATAATTGAATCGGACCTCGGATATTATGTTGTACATGCTCTTAATCCCGATATAATAACGGGCACATGTACTTAGTATTTATTTCTTTGATTTACCCGTGGGTGAGATTTAGATGGATTAAATCAATATGCCCGGTAAGTTGGGAAATAATATTATTTACATGGTGTGCCGTTGATTATAGGAGAAAACCGTGTCCTATATATTAGGTTGATGATGTCCCTTGAGGAGCTCATAAGGTTCATCATGTAAACCAATTTGGTTGACTTAGTCAACATGATGATAAGGTTGAGTGGTACTACTCGAGAATTAGATGTTAATTAATTGATGGTCGATAAATCAATTAATTGTGGACAACAGGAGATTAATGTACAAATAATATATGGAGCCCATATTGATTTATGGGGTTGGTGAGGTAGTTCAATGATGATCCTCTAGTGGAATGGAACATCATTGATGGATCAAGTTTGTGTGGTTCCGATCCATCGGGTGGCCAAGACCCAACTCCTCCTTATGGTCCCTATCGTAGCCTAATATAATCCTTGTGAAGTCTAGATCCAAGAATGTAAAACAAAACCTAGAACCAACGGTTGGGATTAAATCCCTAGATCCGATGGTTGGATGAAACCCTAGAACCAACGGTTGGGATTAAATCCCTAGATCCGATGGTTAGGATGAAATCCTAGAATCGACGGTAGGAATTAAATCCCTAGATTCGACGGTTGGGATAAAACCCTAGATCCGACGGTTGGGATGAAACCTTAGATCCGACGGTTGGGATGAAATCCTAGATCCGACGGTTGGGATTAAACCCTAGATCCGACGGTTGGGATAAAACCCTAGATCCGACGGTGGAGATTAAATCCCTAGATCCGACGGTGGAGATTAAAGGAGGCTTAAGCCTAATTATATAAATAGAGGCTTAGGTTGGGCGGCAAGGGTAATTGGAAAGAATTAGGGTTTGGCTTTTGGAGGTGGGCGGCTAGGGTTTGGAGCTAGGGTTGGGCAGCAACTTCTTCTTCCTTCTAGTTGTTGCCGGCGCCCAACTTGCACCATCAATACTTGGCCGGCGCCCAACCTTAAGGTCTTTCCCTTCTTCCTTGGCCGGCGGTTCTCCTCCCATTGGTGGCCGGTTCTCTTCCTTCTCCCTATTCTCCAAAGTGGCCGGCGGCAACTCTTCTTGAAGTTGGCCGACGCATCATCCATTGCTCCTTGGCCGGCGGTTGCACCAAATTCCCTAATTTGGTGGTCGGTTCTAGATAGGAAAGGTATTTGCGAGTTCTTCTCTTTGTTCGCAGCGGACAAGGTAGAGAAGAAAGCGATCTAGAAGGCTTCTACTCGTGGAGGAACTTCATCCACACGTCGTCCACGAGAAGGATAGGACATACGGTGGAAGATCGTGAGGTATAAAGTTATTTCAACTTTATGTACAGATCTGAGCATGTTCTTATTTGTTTTGATTATGCATGTGTGTGTATGAATATATATTGTATAATCATGGACCCCGAAGACAAACACAAAAACCGGCGATCCATCCGTCGTCTCTTCCGCGGCTAACCAACTAGAAGAGTTGTGTTGCTTGAACAACTAGTTTGTTCAAGCGACCACTCAAGTTGTTAGCACGACGACGAAATGGTGTTGTTAAGGAAGCTCATCCCATCCGGATTAATCCTTTCATTAGTGAAAATTTTAATCCGGGGACATGGGAGCCAATGAGCCTCCGAAGCATCCACCCATCATCCTCATCATCAATGAGTAACATGTCGTTCGATTCACTTACGAGAAATCAATATCTCTCAGGAATATTGCGTGTTCTACCAGATCTACGAAGATTTGGTGTAACAATAGGTCCAGTCGATTGCTCATCACTATGAGTTGTCGGCTGTTGTGCTTCACCATGTATCTCATCAATGTCTATTTGAGTCTCTCGAGCCTCCTCAAGCTCGACGACACTCCCACTGTTTTCTTGCAAGAGAAACTCTTTCTCTAGAAACACAGCATGCCTTGAAACAAACACCTTTTGTTCCACAAGATGATAGAATTGGTAACCCCTTGTTTCCTTAGGGTATCCAATAAATAGACATTTATCAGACTTAGCATCCAATTTGTCTGACATCGCCCTATCTTCAAGTAAGATACATGAGGTTTCTTACTATTCCATATCTCATATGGAGTAGTAGAGACTACCTTGGTAGGCATTCTGTTTAACAAGTAAATAACTGTCTGAAGTGCATAGCCCTAAAAGGACTTGGGAAGATTCGCATGATTCATCATTGACCTGACCATGTCGAACAAGGTCGGTTACGCCTCTCTGATACACCATTATGCTGTGGTATATATGGCGGAGTCCATTGAGACAATATACCATTGTCTCTTAGGTGATCAAGAAACTCCTGTCTCAAGTATTCACCACCTCGATCCAATCGAAGTATTTTAATACTCTTGTCATGTTGTTTCTCTACTTCATTTCTGAATTCTTTGAACCTTTCAAAGGCTTCAGATTTGTGTTTCATCAAGAACACATACCCAAACCGTGAGTGATCATCGGTGAAGGTAATGAAGTAGCTATAGCCTCCTAAAGCTTGAGTTGACATAGGTCCACATACATCATTATGTATTAGACCTAGTAACTCTCCCACTCGTTCACCTTTTCCAGTAAAAGGTAACTTAGTCATCTTGCCTTTTAATCATGATTTGTATGTATCGTATGAATCCATTTCAAACGATTCCAGAATTCCACATCGGTGTAATTCAGACATGCATTTCTTGCTTACATGGCCAAGACGACAATGCCACATATAGGAGTCTAATTGATTACCCTTTCGAGCACGCGTGTTGCTCGCTTCGATATTGAAAATGTCACTAGATACGTCCAACGTATAAATGTCATTACTCAATGTTCTAGTTCCATAAAGTACGCCATTCAAAGTTATATAACAACAATTGTTACTAAACGTCAAATGAAAACCATTTCTATTTAAACAGGAAATAGAAACAATGTTCTTTATTAGAGAAGGAACATAATAGCAATTGTCCAGTTCCAAGACTAGTCCACTAGGGAGCTTCAGCAAATAAGTTCCGATGGCGACCGCAGCAACCTTTGCTCCATTGCCAACTCGCAAATTTGACTCCCCTCTGACAAGTCTTCTTCTATTCCTTAGCCCCTGTATGTCATTACATATATATGAGCCACACCCAGTATCCAATACCCAAGTGTCTAAGGAAATAGAATGACAATCAATAACGAAGATACTTGAAGAGGATGGGGCATCGAATGCCTTGTTCTTCTTCATGGACTCAAGATAAATCTTGCAGTTTCTTCGCCAGTGGCCTTCCTTGCCACAATAATGGCAAGTGCCCTTTTGCGCTGGTTCTGCCTTCTTCGCCTTTTTGTTCTTCACTTTCTTCTGTTCTTTTGCCTTCCTCTTGGAACCTTTCCTTGAGGAATCAACTAACAGAACTGCCTTCTCCTCATGCTTCACAGAAGGCTCCATAGTCTTCAGCATATTGAGGAGCTCGGGAATGGTGGATTCTAATTTGTTCATTCGATAGTTCATCACAAATTGTGAGAAACTCTTGGGCAAACAATGCACAATTAAGTCAATACTTAACTCATGATCCATCACAAACATGAGGGTAGCTAGCCGCTCGATGTACCCGTTTATCATTAGCACAAACTGCACTACAGACGAACTTTCTTGCATCTTTGTGGTGAAGAGGAGCCTAGAGACCTCGAACCTTTCGGATCTCGCTTGCTCATCGAACAACTCATGAAGATGAAAGACCATGGTATTAGCATCCATATGCTCATGCTACTTTTGCAGCTCAGGTACCATCACCGCTAGCATGATGCAACTCGCCAGCTCAGAATCTGCCACATGCTTATGATAGACCAACATTTAGTTTGGAGTTGCATCGTCCTTAGGACATTTGAGAAGAGGCTCTTCAAAGACATATGCTAGCTTTTCCGCCTTGAGAACAACTCTCATGTTTCTAAGCCAGTCCAGGAAGTTAGGCCCAGTCAGTTTGTTTGAATCCAAAATAGTGCGCAGATTCAAAGACGTCATGATCAATTTATTGACCTAGAAATACAAAATGAGCATATATGAGAAAATGATTTTAAAATGCATCAATATACATTTATAAATCTCATTCATTTTTCGAATTTCAAAAACCCCAAAATCACTTCGGGAGATCGTAGGTCCATCTCCGAATGGGCTGATATCCATCATAGATATAAACAACCTTGGAGAGAGTCCAACAAGCCATTCATAACTATGATGGTAGGTATCAACTATACCGATTGCATATCACGTATATGCAACTATCACAATGTGCTATCAACTAATTGAATATTCACACATACATCGAGTTGTTAACACATTAACAAGTATGCATCATATGCATAGCACCCAACTTCACCTCCCTTTACATCGACCTTGGAGAGAGTCCAACAAGCCGATGCTCCAGGTTAAAGCCAACCCATTAATCGAGAAATAGTTTTAATATGGTTAGAGCGCATTCAACCAATTAGCCCAGCTTGGAGAGAGTCCAACAACCAAAGCTAACGATTGACCTCTGACTCTTACCATATTAGTATTAAACTATTCCATGGTTTGAACATGTTCGGGTTCGAGCCGGGCTTGGAGAGAGTCCAACAACCCAAACAAGAAACGGAACTCTGGTTCTAACCATATTAATGGAAGGTGTATACTTTAATATTGAGTGAGAGTTTTTATGTCTCATCCTCTTTGAATTTAAATAACTATTATCTACATGACATACATCTACATGTCATGACACGCATGACATAATGATATGCATCTAATGCAATTACATGGCATACAATTATATCATGTACATAATTTCCTTATTTGTCATAACTATTTATGGAAATAAAATATGTTTAAGATTTGATTCTCCAAATCAAATCATGATTAAATTAGAAAATAAATTTCCAAATCTAATCACATATTTTATTTATGGAAATAGTTGATTAAGGAAAATCAATTTAGGAAACCAATATCCTAAATCATCAAAACTACTTATGGAAATAAAATATTTTAAGATTTGATTTCCCAAATCAAATCATGATTAAATTAGGAAATAAATTTCCAGAATTTAATCAAATATTTTATTTATGGAAAATATCAATTTCCATAAATACTTCCAACTTTCAAAAAGTGGAAGATTTCCATATAAACTTCTAGACTTTCCAAAATTGAAAAATTTCCATAAATACTTCTAAATTTCCATAATTAGAAAATTTCTAGAAATAACATTATGACTATCGCAAAACCATTTTACAATTATGTCGAAACACAACCTGGGCTCTGATACCACTGTTGGGTTTCCGGCACCGCGGCGAGTGTGTGTTCGAACATGTTTCGCAAACATGTGCACAGCGGAAGAAATAAAAATAATAAATCTACATTTATTACAATACACACATCACACGCATGCATAGTACAACATGTGTAGACATAACCGTAAATTTAAATTTTGCAATAAAAGAAATTTAACTACGTAAACCTTTCGTATCACGTGCAGCGGGAACGGCATCAACCGGAACGATCCTTGCTAGAATCATCTCTATCCGTATCCACGCCGAGTATCCTTAGGATGACATCGCTAAGCCACAAGCTTCGTCTTCCTACGGGTTACTAGCCTTGTGTTGAAGACGACGTGATCGAGAGATGATCACGATCCGAATCCAAATTCGGACCCAAAGACGAGTCCTCAAAACTCGCTTCTCCGGAGAGGTATTCATCAACCGTTTGACGAATCCTTCGTCCTCCACCTCAGAGGATTATCGGAGATGGAATCCCCGGTAAGTTAGGCACTGTCGGAGCTCTAACCATCGTCCAAACGATGCTCCGATGAGAGGAAAACAAGCTGTCCAGAAAACTGGACAGCTTTGGTGGACGAGTAGGCGCCGGCCAACCAAGGGAAGCCAAGTGCTCACCTTATCGGCACACCCAAGGGAGATCACTAGAGCACCAACTGGCAGCAGCTCGACGCCGGCGAGGGGGAAGGAAAGCTCCTTCTGGACGCCGGTTGGAGGAGAAGTGGGCGGCGGCAAGGAGTTGGTGCCGACTCCTTCAATTGGGTGGGCGGCAACTCTAGCTAGGGTTTTGGATTAGGGCTTAACAATCCCTTAAGCCCTCTTTTATAGAGAACTAATTCTCTTAATGGTTATTGGATCATAACCATGAGGCCCGTTAACCTGCTCCATTAATATAACTTAAAATAAACCAAACCATGATGGTTAATTTTAAGTTAAAACGAACCGAACCAACTTTTGGTTCATTCGTTTAAAATAAACAAAACCCTTTGGTTTATTCTCCTCCATTGGATTAGAACCAAACCATTTTGGTTCATCCATTATGTCTTCATATGACACGACCCATCCACGCTTCCATTGCAACTAAAACGATTTCATGCTCGCTTCTTGTTTGGTCCAACCAAACCTAGTTTCTCTCTGTCTGAGAATCCCATTCTCAAGCTCGTTTTAAATCCTTCGGATTACGATCATTGTGCGTGTGACCAAATAGGTTCTTGGTTTATGTTGGCCGTCTATAATTAACCATTAATTATAGAATGATCATGAGTGGCACCTAGTAGTACATCATGATCCCCAATTAACCGAAAAGATCAACGGTTGATCCAAAACTATTTCTGAAACCCTTCAGCAGCTCGAATGAATCGTGCCCCATTCCCTTCACTCATCTTATACCCACTTGGTTCGGGACATGGTCTATAGTGTCAGTCCCCACTAGGCTGACTACGTCACACCTAGCCCAAGTATCATTTCCTCGTCCTACGGATTCTAGTTACTCCACATGTATCGAAGAGTACCTTACTCTAAACATGTAATGCTTTGGCCAAAGACTTTAGTAACAATCCGACGAGAGGCCATGGGTATACATCTCCTCGCAAGGAGTGGTGAATCCTTTATAGGCTATTCAAACACCTTCGATCACTTCGACTTATACCCAATCATCCCGGGTCCACATCTCCTTGGAGATGTTTGCTTAAGATGTCAAAGCATAAGTCTCCATGGTCAAGATGACTTGAATACCGCAAGTCAAAGGAACATCGCACTTAAGCTACAGTAAGAACTTCATTGACATATCTATATATGCAGAGAACCATATAAAGTCTTACGGCTGGTCACTCCAATGAACTAGTTACCATAACTAGCATCCACGATCAACTCCGGACATCACAATGTCTCTAGCCAGTGAGAATCAGCTGCTTGGATACACCAAGGAGTATACCTCGTGCTAGTCTCGACAGAATCAATGGTGTCCAAATCCATCAATTCATCGACTAGGGATAATTCCAATACATCACAATTACACATGTAGAGATACTCACTAGTTGTGATCCAATCACAAATTCTCTCATGCTGTGAATCGTATCGTGGACATTCAGTAAATGAGTTTAAGATCCAATCAAATACATGAAACATGTATACTCAAATAGTGAATCTTCATTTATCATATAAATGGTTCATACATAAGGCGATTGCCTTAGGACATCTCTCATATATTACTAACAACAATGATGACTTGGTTCTTTGGGCAATCCCTTTTGTTTAGGATTAATTTTTTTTTATCTGGGGACATCGATGGGATCTCCATGAACAAGCGACCGAGGTGAAGTGGGAAGCGAAGTTTCCCCTCACGGACTCGAAAAGCTCAAACCCAACATTTGGGAGGCTACTGCTTCTATTCTAAACATCTCACAAAGTGCCCAAATGAATTTCCTCCTCTTCCTTGTGCTTATATTCATCTTATTGCAAGAGTAGTGATTTTGTAAGAAAAGGTTACCTCCACCTAGCTTTGTTCAAAAGAGAGAAAAGTGAAAGCTTGCGGAGTGATTCACCGTGGACGAATCGGACCGTGGACTAGTGGCGCAGCCGTGAACCACGTTATATTCTTTTGTTAGCATTGTTTGTTTCCTTTTCTTTGTCTTTCTTTGTTTGTATTTGAATATTCCGCTTGCGCTAATATTCTTTGTAGACGAGCAAATTCCGTCATCGTACGAAGAGGAATATTCACCCCCTCTAGCCGGCCATCACAACCACATCGATCCCCTACAATTGGTATCAGAGCCGAGGAAAGCTTGTCAAGGACTAACCGCCACAACAAGCACATTCAAGAATGGTCGGCTCAAATATTCACCCACCAAAGTTTGAAGGAGAATTATTTTGGTGGAAAAAGAGAATGGAGGTATTTTTCGAAACCGATTTCGAAATTCTTTTAATTATGGAAAACGGTTTCGAAATGCCTAGGGATGAAGAAGGGGAGTCATTAGAAAAATCAAGGTGGAGCAAGAGGCAAAGGGAAGAGTACTTGGCAAACTCAAAAGCCTAACATCACCTCTACAATGTACTCCCCCAACAAGAAGTAAACCGGATAGAAGAGTGTGCTTGTAACGCCTGCCCTTCCTGTCCTCCTATCACACATCCTATAGACGGGCGGCGGCACTACGCGATCATACATTCATGCATATAACAGCGGAAGCATTTAAAAACTTTACAACTTTTAACTCTAATTACATTAACCCAATCAACCTAACAATTTAATCATGGCAAAAGGTCTTAGCAATTTATTTAACTAAACATGTATTAACCATTTCAAGGTTCATAAAAATAAACATGAGTAACCACCATAGAAAGCATTAACGTCTTCTAACAGTTTACACATAAACTAAAAATCATGCATAAGTCCGCATATGAAAAATGATCACGTCCACCATGCCATTGCCACACACATCTTTTCCCCTCCTGTTGCTCCCTTTAATTTATCCATTCCTTGCCCTTTTACTAGTACAAGGAAAGTAAACTGTAAACACATAGGCTTAGTAAGGTCCTTTCCTACTCACAAAAACATACGGCATGAATTAAACATAAAGTAATGACATGTTCGTTTAAACAACATATGAGCACAACATTTATTTAAAGTAGAGACATGATCAATTTAGGAAAAGAACATAAACATAGCATTTTCATCGCAACAGTACATTGTCTCTAAACATGATAATTCGATGAACATAAAATGGTATATGCAGGATGCTCTTTGAAAACATATAGTTTATATACTTAAACATAATCTCAACATATTGGGCCCGACATTGTACCACATACATCATACGCGCGCATCCTAAATAGATCGAGGTAGCTAATCCGAACCTGAAGTCCATGCATAAAGTAAAATAACATACATGTTCTTTGTCCTAAAGAGTGTTCTTGTCCCTACTCTTAGGGAAACATTTCTTAGACATTTCATATACGTGAGTCATGCTTATCATAGGTGAAAACATAAGCATATAGCATAGCATAAATCGGCATGAGTACAATTTAACATGGCATAAGGTAGTGACATAAGGAAAATTAAGCTAACATAAATAGAAATCATCATCTAACATGCATAACGTGGAAGAATTTCAACAAGAATAATTTCTCTAATCCTATTAGCTGAACCTTCTACACATATTTCTAGATTCTTTCGTTCAAAATCAAGCATATAACATTACATCATAAGCACTTATACTGCAGGTGAGGGGATACTTACCTCCTACGCTTTTTCACCAATTTATACCATTAGACTTCGCAAAGAGAAGACCTCCTACATGTTTCCTTGCTTTAGCGTGATCCTCTACCAAGTCCCTCTTTAAAATCCCCTCTTGATTTATCTAAAGAGAAGACAACCTTCTTCCTTGCTTCGGCGGCTTCCTTCTTTCCAATCCTCCTCTTCGTCACCACCCTTTATCAGACTCGTTCCTCGTTCCCTGGCGCAAGAAGACGTAGGAACCTCTTGCTCGTCCAAGGTGCAGCACGCAGATAAGGTCAGAGGGTTAGGGAAGGAGAGGGGAGAAGGCTATTCGGCAGCTGGAGGAAAAACGAGAGAGAGAGAGAGAGAGAGAGAGAGAGAGAGAGAGAGAGAGAGAGAGAGAGAGACGTGAGGTTTTAGAGAGAGGAAAGAAAATAAATATATATATAAATTAGGATTTTTCTTAACCTAATTATCCCTTTAAATGATCAGCTAGATTTATCAACTTCTTTCTTTTTTTTCTACCAATAGATTTATTCTGTTATATCCTACTCATTGGTAATCTTATGATTTAGTGGCGGGAAGCCTATTCCCCCAAATCAACGGTTCATGGTTCAAGCCTCGACTACGAACTATTTATTCATTTTTTTTAATTCTTATTTCTATATATATATATATATATATATATATATTTCCTTTAAATAAAAATATAGTAACTAAAATTTGGGATGTTACAGTGCTAGCGCCAAGGAGATGTGGGAAAAACTAATAGAGATTCATGAAGGCACATCCGAGGCAAAGCTAGCAAGGAGAGATGTCCTTCGGTCCCAATTATCCAATATCAAACTCGAAAAGGGAGAGAAGGTAAAATCCCTACACTCTAGATTTAAAGAAATTCTAACCGATTTGACAAGTGTAGGTGAAAAACTCTCCAACCGGGATATGGGAATGAAGGTCATAGATGCCTTTCCCCGGTCCTCAAGATGGAGCTCTATGGTGGCCTCGTTCTACATCTCCAAGAACTTAAAAGTTAGCACCTTGGAGGAATTTTTCTCAACCATGGAGCTCCACGAAACAAGGCTTGAATGAATAGTAAAAGAGCCTAGAATTCAACCCTCAAGAGGAGTAGCCTTGATGGCCAACAAAGGGAAAAAGAAGATGGAGAATTCCTCCTCCTCCGATGAGGCATCCTCCTCCTCCTCCATGGATAGCATGGAAGAAGCATACATGGTAAGGAAGGTAAGGCGTGCTTTAAGAAATTTTAAATTTAATAAATCTCATGATAGGAGGAGAAGACCAAGGGGGAAGGTGATTTGCTACAATTGCCAACAAGTGGGACATATAAGGGATAATTGTCCCCTATTGAACAAAAGCAAGGAGGAGAAGAGAAAGAAGGAAGAAAAGAAGAAGAAGAAGGGGAACAAGAAGAAGGAAGAAGAGAAGAAGGCGAAAGAAAAAGGGAAGGGCAAGGCACTAAAAGCAAGGACATTGGATGACCCCTCTTCATCATCTTCATCATCATCGGAAGAGGAGAATGCTTTTGTCACCAAACTAGCTTTGATGGCCTTTGACAATCTAGACTCCTCCTCCACCGAAAATGAAGAATCAAGCACAAGTGTGGAGAGCTCTAGTGAAGGGGGAGCCTCTTCACCATCTTCCGAATCCGAAGAAGAAGAAGACATGGAGACTATGGTAATGAATCTCTCACCTAGTAAAATAGTTTCCATGATTTCTAGCCTCACTAAGGATTTGTTTAGGGCTAAGAAGAAAAATAAATGCATGCTAGATCAAATTAAGGACTTAAAAGAAAAATTAGAAAAAGCATACTTAAATGTAAATGATAATACTTCTTCTAGTCATGATAATGCATGCTCACATGAATATATGCCTTTCAATGTTAGTGATGCATGTATGGATGAAAATAGGGCTTTAAGGGAAAAGGTAGATCATTTAACAAAAGCCCTAGAAAAGTTCACTATTGGCTCCACACTCTTAACATGACAATAGGGAGCCAAAGAGCAAGTTTCAATAAGAAAGGCCTAGGATATAAGGAAAAGAAAAATGTAAAGGCCTATAAATGCTTAATTGCTAGGGTTCAAGATAAAAAGAAGACAATTGCTAGAAAATGGATCCCTAAGGAATTTTTAGTGAACCCCATAGGCAAGAATTTGTATTGGGTTCCTAAATCCATCCTTAAGGGTTAGGAAAACCCTAGGATCGTCAACCTTATGGAATTTATCTATATCATATTTTGGTTGACTTAGGATGGCGGGACAAATTTTTGAAAAAGTATTGGGTGATGATAATGTGCCCATTAATTGATAATAATGCTTAAATCATGATGATTAATGTAATTGTTATACATGTTTGCAATCATGATTTATGATCTTGATATTTGGTACATAATAATGGGAATGTTTTTTAAATCATGATTTGGGTGATACTTTATTTATTATCATGATGTAATACCTAATGCATGATCACAATTTGATGAATACTTTTGTTTCATGGTCATAATATGAAATTCATTCATATATGTCTTTATGATCATGTTGGATGTTATGATGATACTTAACCTTGACAGAATTGCATGAAAATAATGGTTAAGTATATACAAATACCTTTAGGATACATCTCACACTTACCATAGGCTACCTTGATTGAAAACTTAGCATGAGTGAGATGTTAGGATGATACAAATGTCCACTAATGCCTATGGCATTTAGATGGTCAATTAAGGTATCAAAATAGCAATAATAGACCAATCATGGGGAAGACTTATGTTTAATTAATAGACATATTGCCCAAAGATCATGGTTGGATATTTCATATGTTTTCAAAACAATTTCTTACTTTAAAATCTGTGTGTTCATGTTTTGAAACAATTTAAAGCAAAACTAGGTGCTAAACTTGATACTAACTTGATCAAAAACCTAGTTACTTTTGAAACTTTTGGATTTTTGACAAATACTTGAAAATATAATGATTTTTCATGGACAACTATTTTTCATTGATAAATATACTTACAAGAAATGTTCCCCCCAAATTTCACTATTTTTTGAATTTTCTGAAATTTATAGTGCATTTCTGAATTTCGTCCAGAAAATCAGAAATCCTGATTTCCTTGTGCTACTGATCATCGATAGCAATGATCGTGATGTACTATGAACGAGCACAGTAACCTGATTTTATCAGGATTTTAAGTGTTTTTTATTTTTTCTTCTCTCTAGACTTGATGCCATGCCATATAAACCCTGTTTAATCTTTTTGATGGTGTCAAAGGGGGAGAAAGATATATGTTTAAGGGGGAATGTATTTAGGGGGAGTTTCATGTATTAAGGGGGAGAGTTGCTAATCATGTTATTCACATGCTTTCTTTTCTTAATATTTTATCAAATATTTTTACCTAACTTAAACGGATTGCCACACATCAAAGAGGGGGAGATTGTTAGGGCAATCAACCCGTGATATGATTTTGATGTGTGTGGCAAAGGGTTTAAGTTAGGTTGTTATTGTGATTTGATATGTGCGTTGGAGTCTTGCAGGACTTAGTAATTCGCACATGGAGCCTTGGCGAGTTTCACATCTCATGACTCGGTCCTTGAGTCGGTGAAGGATGGCTTTGCGAAAGTCGTGCGCTTGGAGCATCCGAGGGACCGCCGGACGAGGAGCTTGGAGTGAAGCCGGAGGAAGTTGACTTCAGGGTGAGACGCGAAGGATGACACTGCAGAGCCGTGTGCTTGGTGAATCCGAGGGATGTGGCCAGAAGAAGACAACTTCAAAGGCGAGGGACTCCAAGGGATGAGAGTTAGCGAATGTAACCCGGGAAGGGGTAGTGCTCTTAGGTGAAACTTGGTCATTTGGCTAAGTGGTGAAACCCATATCCACACGCCCTGGCCGTGTCCCACTCTGCATCTAGGTTTGAAATGTCCTTCTTTTTCTCCGAAAACATGTCTTTTTCACCCGAAAATCTAACCTGCACACAAAAGTACAACGAGCAGACTTCCGAACCAGAAAATAGGAAATGCGTGCAAAAATAGAGTAACATATGCATGAAACTAACACAAAATGCAATGAGATGTGAGCGAAAACTACTCCTAAAACCCTATATGTTTTGTTCACATCAGGCATCAGTCGACTGATGGAAGGGTTTCCAGCTACAACGAAGAGTTATCTTTAAAATGTTGTTAGTATATGTAAACTAGATATCCATTTACCATCCGATCTCAACTTAGACCTTCCATGGGAAGTCTTGGTCGGATCAATGCCTAAGGATGTCCCCATATGGAGGACACTACCTTACTTACACTCACTCACATGAGCTTACCTCAACCTTTACCTTTGAAGTTTTGCTTCCGATCTTCACCTGAGTTCTTCGGCTTCCTCCAACGTCCTCTCGGGTGTCGCTCACCTTTACGTCTAGCTTTAGCACTTTCTGCACACTTGATTTAGCTCGTGAGATAACAAAATGAGCTTAACTCTATATCATTTTCTATAATCAAAACTCAGGTTTGACTTAAGTGCCTACTGCACCAACAAATGCAACTCACTATCTCAGAGTCAGCAACATGTTGAGGTCTAGCTTTAGCACTTTCTGCACACTTGATTTAGCTTGTGAGAACAAAATGAGCTTAACTTTGTATCATTTGCTATAATCAAATAGGTGGTGCCTACTGCACCAACAAATGCAACTCACCATCTCAGAGTCAGCAACATGTTTCTGGGTGGCCAAAGTTTGTCACCATATGCATTATCTACAGGGGGTTGGGGAAGAACCTCTTCAAGAACATAAGCTAACTTTTCAACCTTGAGAATAATTCTCAGATTGCGAAGATATTTCAAGAAGTTTGGCCCAGTGAATTTGTTGTTGTCCAAAAAAGAATGTATGTTAATGGAGGTTGACATGTTGTTCTAATTAGTACCTAGACATACAAAAAAGATGTATAAGAGAGATGAATTTATAGTGATGCAAACAATTTATATTAACAAGAAACTCCCACTATTTTTGTCAAATTCTATAGCCCTCACTTTGAATTCGAGAGATGGTAGGTTATCTCCTAGTGGTTGATATCAATGATGACTAAGAACAACCTTAAAGAGAGTCCAACAAGCCATTCATAGTCATAATGTTAGTTATCAACATTACCCATTAGATATCAAATATATAACTATCATTTTATGCTATCAACTAATTGAATGTTCACATATACATTAGGTTATTAACTCATTAACATATATACATCCAATGCATATCACCTAATGGCACCTCTGTCCACATTGACCTTGGAGAGAGTCCAACAAATCAATGCTTTTAGTTAGGACCGACCCATTAATCATGATATCAAATTTAAATGGTTTGAACACATCCAATTTACAAGCCAAACTAAGAGAGAGTCCAACAACCAGAACATGAAATTGACTTGGTCTTACCATTTAAAATAAATATCGAATCTCATATGAATTGAACATGCTCAATGTCATGCAAGGCTTGGGGGTAGCCCAACAACCTAAACATGAAAAAGAACTTTGTTTCAACCATATTAATGGACGGTGTTAGCCCTAAGATTTGCACAAGAGATTTCAGGTTATATTTGGTCTAATCTATAATAGGAAATAAACCTAAATATGGAAAAACCAAGGTCACATTAGGAAATAAATTTCTCGATGTAGACATGAGTCGAAAAATTGATGCACATGCCATTTTAAGAATTAGATATGCACACCATGTAACCTATTCCCCAACTCATGGCTAGTCTATGCTTAGGCTCTACTGATGCGGCCAACACCTTCGGTGTCGCTAGGCGCATCCTCGGTATTTCCTTTTAGGTTACAAACACATCCTATATGTAGAATCATGCATACTCTAATATATCATATAGAAAAACATCGCACAGGTATATTAAAACATCAAACTTGCTTTAAATATTCTCCTACAACATGTAATCTATGTCAAACAAACAAGATGACTCCGATACCACTTGTTGGAGATTCTGGGATAATGCCAATGAAATAAAGTGAATAAAATAATTTTATTTCATCCAAGACATCCCCTGGGGGCTAGGAATATATGCTTTGACATAATCACATGTAAAAACCGAGAAGAAGAAAGGCTATACCTTCAAGATTCTTATCGAATCTGTCGAAACTGTGAGCAAGACCAATGGGCCTTGCCTCTATCAGTATCAATGCCAAGATCACTTGAGAAAACTCCTCGAGCAACAATTCTTTGTCTTCGATTGGTAATAGCCAAATGGCAGAGACAAGAGAGGGAAAGAGAGAGAGGAAAGATGGCTACCAATGAACAAAACCTAAGATTAGAATGCATTTTTTTCAAAGATTATCAAGGGATGTATTTATAGATCTCTTGATTAGGGCATCTTAAGAGCCTTAAACGAAACCTATCTTACCATAACTATCCCATAATTAAGGTAAGAACAACCTAGAAAATTTCCATAAGAGAAATCTCCAAAAAACAGTGGAGTCACAATACGGTCATGTGTCTTAAACATGACCAACCATGCCAAAAGGCATGACCATGTCAGGACACACGACTAGACATGTGTCCTTCTAGGCTTTAAGATACCAAAAAATACAATATTGAAAAATAATAATAATAATACTAATACCCTTGTTAATTAATAAATCATCTTATAGAAATTTTTAGGAATTTTTAGAAAATGTTTTGGATTTAAACGGAAGTTTTATGGACATTTCATGGGGAAAAGCATATAGGCTTTTGTAAAGCCTATTTAGACTATTTGATATTAAGGAATTAATAGGTATGAAGGCTAAACCTCTTCCGATTTCTTCTCCCGCGGCGACTTCTCTTCTTCCTCTTCTCCTCCCCGATCGCGATTGGCCTTCTCGCCGAGTGATCTCCACTGCATCTTCTCCACTCGTCACCGCCCCTTAACACCCCAAGAAGCATCGTCGACTATACAACGCCGACCCTTCGATTGTCGGTTGGTCGTGGCACCATGGCAAGCCACGCGAGCACCACCGGCCGCATCTTCTTCCCTACGCTACCATGGTCCGCTGCCAAGCGTTAGGCCTTCTACTGGCTTCTCCACCGGACCCACAAAGCCGGAGCTCGCCGCCGAAGCCACGCGTCGCCGGGGACTCGATGCTTGCCCTCCAGATCGGGTGTTGTGTCGTGCCGGTGGTTTTCCCTCGATTCTGATTTTCGATCATTTCCTCACCATATCAAGATCTCGAGCATCCTCATACCGATTTCTAGAGATTGATCTCCGTTGCTTCTACTCCGTCGCTGTGGATTTGCTCCGACTGTCGACTGTCACCGTGGCAGTTGAAGCTCCACTACCCTATGTCGACACTTCATCGTGATTCTAGCAGCTGTTCATCTCAGTCCTAACTATGATCTTTGTATGTGCACTCAAGGCGATCACCTACTTTCCGATGCTGTCGGCAGTGCCTATCACTGCAGCTGAAGCCCACACCAAAGAATCCACCATTGTGTTTGTTATAACTCCACACTCGATTTCTAATTTTTTCTGGGATGAGTAACCGTGCAAGTAAATTGATTTGGAGAATCGATGAAGACCGTTTGTTGTGACACCTTGCAGAGTGATAGGCAGTGAAGGGAAATTTGGAATAGGAGCTAGGTTGGTAAGTATTGATTGGTATATTCACAGCTAATATTGTGGATTGATATGTTAAATTATTTGTGGATGCGATGAATGTTGTAGGTTGGCTGAATCACAATTTATGTACATATGTGATGGATTTAGTTTAATTATGGGAGAGTTGAGATCAAGAAGCAGTAGAGAGGAAGCTCGGCTGGGTAAGTAAGATTTGGTTGTTCATAGCTGTATATCAGTTTTGTTCATAAACTAATCTGGATGTGTTATTGTTGGATTAAATTGGTGGATAGTGGCGACTAGAGATATTTTGATTATATTGGTATTCTGCAGTTTTAGGACTTTGATACGAGGTAGGTTCGCGGACGCGAATACAATAAGCATGAGCTACATATCAGGTGGGTAATTTCCTACCCTGGTCAGGTAGATGTAATTGCATTCAGATTTAGACATAGATATGAGCATGTTATATATTCATATTATCTTGACCCTGCTCTTATTTAACCGTATGCTTGATACTTGTCGTTGGCTATATATGCTCAAATGTTGATATCACATTTTCCTTTTTCATGATTTAGGAGTTACAGATGTGATGTAAGTAGATCTATAAATGTTTAGTAGGGTGTAGATGTTAGAGTATGGATGATGACCTGATTATAAATTGGGAAAAGGTCATCCTTGGGTAGGTAATGCCCTAAATGTAGGATTTATTCCAATACCCATATGTTGCATAATTATTACCAACCATGTGTTGTGTAATGGTTAAGTGAAGGGTGATTAGTGTGTCGCTATGGACCGGTGGTCCCAGCTTGATATGATTAGTTGAGTATGACTCTCTACAGGATAGAGAGTCCGTCGATCAGTTGAGTATGACTCTCTACAGGATAGAGAGTGTATTGATCAGATGGGTATGACTCTCTGTTGAACAGAGAGTCTGTGGTAGATGTCTGTACGTGTGATAGTACATTCATGTCATTTGCATGCATTCTGACGACATAGTCTCCCTTAAGGTTAAGAGAGTCGCCAGTCATCCTGCCTCCCAGGTTACTCCCAGAGAAGTAACTGGTGTGAGGGTAGAGCATTTGTTGTGCCACACTCTACAACTATAGATGATGGTAGTTGGAGTTGCGTGCAGTTGTCTTGGGTGCGTGGCACTCGACCACTCATTGGTAGTGTCAGTCAGAGTGGCCAGCAGTAGGGACCCCTGTTGTATAGCGAGCTCTATACGCTTATATGCTATTTGATCATACTGCCCACTCGGCCACTCTAAAGCAGTGGTTGGTGTTGAGTTGGGACAGTTGTCATGTCGTGCCACCTAGGCCACATTAGGGTCATGGTAGGTAGCAAGTAGTGAGCATGACCATGCATGCTGCATTTCCATATCTTATGGTGCTTTATATATTACCATATATATATATATATATACATATATGCATGGATATATATATATGGATGGTTGTGGTTAATATATATATATAGATGCAGTCTATATATATATGCTTATTGTGATGTTGCATTTGATTGTACTATGCTTGCTGCATTTGGTTGTACATCATATTCATGCATGCTTCTTGCATCTGTTATACGGTTGTGTCTGATACTTGTATATTTGTTGGACGGACCATTAGATACCTTGACCTGTATCATGAGTATATTGTGAGTTAGTATTACTCTTCTTGTTATATATGTTGGATATATGCTCAGGTTGGATCAGAGTAGCGTAGCAGACTTTCTGGTATGTCTGCATTATACATTGTTTATTTGGTTATACGGTATTATGCATGTATTTATATACTGTGCTGGTATACCTGTTGTACCCTTAGGTTATGTTGTTGAATTACATGTGAAATTTGATATATACATATTTTTCCTGTTACCTGCTGAGTTATACTCACCACTACGGACCCTGGGTTTTTCTATCACCCAGGTAACAGGTAGAAGACTTCATGATGGCTTGGAGCACTGTTGGCTGACATCTCATCTCACCCCCGAGACTCTGGTGGTTGTTTTGTCCTTTCTGTATGTGTGTTATGTATTTGGAGTTTTTCATGGTTTGATGTGTTGTGGATTGTCATGTGATGTACACACTTGTGGTTTTGGGTTTTTGTCGATGTTTTCTTTATGTCGTGGTGTTAGTCATAGCGGTATGCACTATGTAGTTTGTTATGTTGTTGTGGTTAGTTTCCGCCGTGGTTTGTTTACATATATATATGTTGTTATTGTTGTGGCCTACGGGCCTTATATTAACACGATATGTTGCCACATACAGCGGAGTTGTTGTCGGTTTCTTTTCGTCATGGCATGCTCTCGGGACGTGACATAGGCACAACCGAGACTTTGACCATTTTTGACTATAACTAGGCACGACAATGTGAGGCTCTGTATGGTCTGTTTAACTTCGTTTAGGTGTGTTATGACCATGCTAAATTCGACAAGGCCATAGGAGGTTCCATAGCCTCTGTTTTTCACCTTATTGGCCTGGTCCAACCAGATACATCTTCTCTCTCACTAAGAATCTCATTCTCAGATTTATTTCACATCTCTAAATCATCCATATTGCGTGTGACCCAATAGATTCTTGGCTATGTTGGCAAGTCATAATTAACCCCTTAATTATAACTAAATCATGAGTGGCACCTAGCAGTGCATCATGACCCCCAATTGATCGAAAAGTCTAAATAGACTCCAGAACATTTCTGAACCCTTTAGCAGCTTCGGTTGTTCGTCCTTTGTTCCTTTCACTCATCCTATACCCACTTGGTTTAAGACATGGTCAATGTGTTCGTCCCCACTAGGCTGACTACGTCACACCTAGCCCAAGTTAGTTTCGTTGTCCTATGGATTCAAGTTACTCCTACATGTTCCCAAGAAGATCATCATCTTAACATGTTTGCTCTGGACAGAGACTTCTAAGTAAAAATCCTAACAAAAGGACTAGGGTATACATCTCCTTTATTAGAAGTGTTGAATGCTCTATGAGTTATTCAAACACCTTCGATCACTTTAGCTTATACCCAATCATCCCGGAGTTACACCTTATATTAAGATGGCTGCGAAGAACTCAAAGTATAAGGTGTCATGACCAAGATGACTTGAATACTCAAGTCTAAGGAAGCTCGCACTCGAGTTACAATGAGAACTTAAATAACATATAAAACCATATGAAGTCTCATAGTAAGCCACTCCAATGAACTAGTTACCACAATTAGCATCCACATATTCACTCTCAGCATCCCTATGCTATGCTTGGATAAACCAAGGATCATAACATGTGCTAGTCTCATAGAATCCATGATGTTCAATCTCATTAATTCATTGACTAGGGATAGTTTCAATACTTGCATATTTAAACACGATGAGATGCCCATTAACTATGATCCAATCATAATTTTTCTCATGCTATGCATCGTATTTTGGATTTCAGTACATGAGTTTAAGATCCAATCAAATACATAGATAATGTATACTCATATAGTGAATTTTATTAATAACTTCTAAGGCGGTTGCCATAGAACACCTCTCAATTACATCAAACTCCCACTTCGCCTATAGCAAATCTCCTTGGTATGTAATACCATAGGCCTCTATATTCCTCTCAAACTTTTCTTGGGAAAGAGGCTTTGTCAAGGGATCTGCTAGATTCCTATCTGTGTGAACTTTCTCTATTTGTGCGTCTCTTCTATCTATGATCTCTCTGATCAGATGGTAACGGTGTAGTACGTGTTTAGATTGCTGATGAGACCACGGTTCCTTCACGTGTACAATGGAACCATTGTTGTGATAGTAAATCGGTTGATACTGCTGTTACCTCTTCTATATGAACCGGATAAGAGGGCTCGCATGAAAGACATCATCCAAACCAAATAATTGGTTCGGCAAAGAAAGAAACGAAGAATGGTTCGGGCGCAATTTCCTGGGACGATTGCCATGGGAGAACTAGTTGAGGTAATTGGCACGGTAAAGCGGAGGCAGAGTGCGCTTCATTAGGAAATAAAATGTTAGGGCAATCTCTTGCCATGATAAGGTTTTGATGTGTGTGGCAAAGGGTTTAAGTTAGGTTGTGGTTATGGTTTGATATGTGCGTTGGAGTCTTGCAGGGCTTAGTAATTCGCACATGGAAGCCTAGGCGAGTTTCCCATCTCATGACTCAGTCCTTGAGTCGGTGAAGGATAGCTTTGTGGAAGCCGTGCGCTTGGAGCATCCGAGGGACTGCCGGACGAGGAGCTTGGAGTGAAGTCGGAGGAAGTAGACTTCAGGGCAAGACGCGAAGGATGGTGCTGCAGAGCCGTGCGCTTGGCGCATCCGAGGGATGTGGCCGGACGAAGACAACTTCGAAGGCAAGGGACTCCGAGGGATGAGAGTGAGCGAATGTAACCCGGGAAGGGGTAGTAGCTCCTAGGTGAAACTTGGCCATTTGGCTAAGTGTCGGATGAGTTTTCCCGACATCACCGATCGCAAGGAATGGCGCTGATCGTCGAATGAGTCGAATGGGTTCGACCGGTCATGGGCATTTGCTGAGCGCCGATCGCTATGGATCGGCAATGATCGGTTGCCGACATCACCGATCGCAAGGGATGGCATCACCGATGGCACTATGCACGGCACGTATCGGAGTCGAGCTCGCGGAGCACTCGATCGATGGTCCATCACGACCGATGGTAAGATCACGATCGATGATGTTGCCGCTGGATGAAATCCAACGTAAAGCGGCCGTTATTGGGCAACGATTATAGAATCCACCGATCGATGGTATCATCACCGATCGCCCCGTTGTCAACGGAAGAAACCCTCTTCCTCTATAAAAAGGAAGGGGATGAGCCTTTGGGAGGCAAATGCTTGAACTCCAATCTTCTCCGAAAGTGCTATAAACGTCTTCCCACTCTTCTTACTTGCTTTTACTTCATTCTTATTGTAAGAAGAGTGATCTTGGTTGTAAAGGTTACCTCCACCTAGCTTGGTGCAAAGGAGAGACCAATAGTGATTGGCTTTGGAGGAGTGATTCACCTTGGATGAATCGGACCATGGATTAGCGGCGTAGTCGTGAACCACGTTACATTTTGTGTTAGCGTTTGTATTCTTCTTTGTTTATTTGCTTGTCTTGTTTTTGTTATTTCCGCTTGCACTAATTAGTTTTGTAGACGAGCAAATACCGTCATTCATCGATCGAGGGCTATTCACCCCCCTCTAGCCGGCCGTTTGATCCCATACAAGTGGTATCAGAGCCAAGTCGCTTGTCGATGACTAACCGCCGCAACAAGCACTTCATCAAAAGATGGTCGGCTCGAACATTCACCCACCGAACTTCGAAGGCGAATTCTCTTGGTGGAAAAAGAGAATGGAGGTATTCTTCGAAACTGACTATGAAATTCTCTTAATAATGGAAAACGGTTTCGAGTTGCCTAGGAACGAAAATGGGGAGCCATTGGAGAAATCAAGGTGGAGCAAAAGGAAAAGAGAAGAATACTTGGCAAATTCAAAGGCCAAGCATCACCTATACAATGTCCTCCCCCAACAAGAAGTCAACCAGATAGGAGAGTGTGCTAGCGCTAAGGAAATGTGAGAGAAACTAATAGAGATTCATGAAGGCACATCCGAGGAAAAGCTAGCAAGGAGAGATGTCCTTCGCTCCCAATTGTCCAATATCAAACTCGAAAAGGGAGAGATGGTAAAATTCCTACACTCTAGATTTAAGGAAATTCTAACTGGCTTGACAAGTGTAGGTGAAAAGCTTTCCAACCGGGATATGGTAATGAAGGCCATAGATGCCTTTCCCCGGTCCTCAAGATGGAGCTCCATGGTTGATTCGTTTTACATCTCCAAGAACTTGGAAGTAAGTACCTTGGAGGAGTTTTTCTCAACAATGGAGCTCCACGAAACAAGGCTTGAAGGAATAGTTGAAGAGCCAAGAATTCAACCTTCAAGAGGAGTAGCACTTTTGGCGAACAAGGGGAAGAAGAAAATGGGGATCCCCTACTCCTCCGATGATGAAGCATCCTTCTCCTCCATGGATAGCACGGAAGAAGCCTATATGGTAAGGAGGGTAAGGCGTGCATTAAAAGGTTTTCAATTTAATAAATCTAATGATATGAGGAGAAGACCAAGGGGGGAGGTCATTTGCTACAATTGCCAATGAGAAGGACACATAAGGGACAATTGTCCTCTCCTAAACAAGAGCAAAGAAGTGAGGAAGAAGAAAGAAGAAAAGAAGAAGTATAAGGAGAGTAAAAAGAAGGAAGAAGAAAAGAAGGCCAAAGAAAAAGGGAAGGCCAAGGCATTCAAAGCAAAGACATGGGATTACCCTTCCTCTTCATCCTCATACGAAGAAGAAGAACATGTCTACTCCAACCTTGCTTTAATGGCCTTTGACGACTTGGATTGCTCCTCCTCCGAAAATGAAGGATCAAGCTCAAGTGGAGGGAGCTCAAGTGAAGGGGGAGCCTCCTCTACCTCCTCATCAGAAGAAGAAGACATGGAAACTATGGTAACAAATGCCTCTCCTAAGAAAATAGTTTCCATAATTTCTAGTTTAACTAAGGACTTATTTGGACTGAAAAAGAAAAATAAGAGCATGCTAGATCAAATTAAGGATTTAGAAAATAAATTAGAAAAAGCATGTTTTAATGATAATGATGACGATGCATGCTCACATGAATATATGTCATTTGATGTTAATGATGCATACATAGAGGAAAATATGCCTTTAAGGGAAAAGGTAGACTATTTGACAAAAGTCCTAGAGAAGTTCACTATTGGCTCAAACACTTTGAACATGATCATTGGGAGCCAAAGAGCAAGTTTTAACAAAAAGGGCCTAGGATATAAAGAAAAGAAAAATGAAAAGGCCTATAAATGCCTAATTGCTAGGGGACAAGATAAGAAGAAGGTAATAGCTAGAAAATGGATTCCTAAGGAATTTCTAGTGAACTCTTTAGGCAAGAATTTGTATTGGGTTCCAAAATCCATCCTTAAGGGTTAGGAAAACCCTAGGATAGTCAACCATATGGACTTGACCTATATCATATTTTGGTTGACTTAGGATGGTGGGACAACATTTTTAAAATAGTGTTAGGTGATGATAACGTGCCTATAAATAGATATTAATATTTAAGTCATGATAGTTAATTAAATTGCTATGTATGTTTGCTATCATGATTTATGATCTTGATTTTTGGCACATAGTTATGGGCTTTAAGGGTATAAATCATGCTTTAGGTGATATTTGCGTATTACCATTATGAAATACCTAATGCAAGATAACAATTTAATGAATACATGTATTTCATGATCATAATGTGAAATTAATTCATATATTTCTTTATGATCATGAGGATTGTTAGGATGATACTTAACCTTGATAGAATTGCATGAATATAATGGTTAAGTATATAAAAATACCTCTAGGATACATTTCACACTCACAATCGCCTACCTTGATTGAAAACTTAGCATGAGTGAGATGATAGGATGATACAAATGTCCACTAATGCCTATGGCATTTAGATCGTCATTCAAGGTATCAAAATAGCAATAATAGACCAATCATAGGGAAGACTTATGTTTAATTCATAGACATATTGCCCAAAGATCATGGTTGGATATTTCATAAGTTTTCAAAACAATTTCTTACTTTAAAATCTGTGTATTCATGTTTTGAAACAATTGGATGCAAAACTAGGTAGTATACTTGATACTAGAATGATCAAAAACCTAGTGTTTTTTAAAGCCTTTGGATTTTTGACAAAAACAAAAAAAAATAATGATTTTTCATGAAAAACTATTTTTCATTGATAGATATACTTAAAATAAATATGTTCCCCAAATTTCATGATTTCTCAAATTTTTTCGAATTTTTAATGCATTTCTGAATTTCGATTCGAAAATCAGAAATTCCTGAAAACCATGTGCATCGGTAGTCGAACGATCATCGTGGCTGAAAATCAGAACAATAAAGGCTAAATTTAATTTTTAATCAATTTTTGGTATTTTCCTTCTATTAGACTTGATGCCATTAGTTTATAACTTAGTATTAATCTTTTTGATGGTGTCAAAGGGGGAGAAAAAATTTTGTTTAAGTGAATTATGATAGGGGGAGAAATATGTATGGGGAGTTTCATGGATTAAGGGGGAGTTGCATGTTGCTATATCATGTTTATGTTTACATGCTTTCTTACCTTATAGATTTCTATCAAATATTTTTACCTAACTTAAACAGATTGTCACACATCAAAAAGGGGGAGATTGTTAGGGCAATCTCTTGCCATGATAAGGTTTTGATGTGTGTGGCAAAGGGTTTAAGTTAGGTTGTGGTTATGGTTTGATATGTGCGTTGGAGTTCTGCAGGGCTTAGTAATTCGCACATGGAAGCCTAGGCGAGTTTCACATCTCATGACTTGGTCTTTGAGTCGGTGAAGGATAGCTTTGTGGAAGCCGTGCGCTTCGAGCATCCGAGGGACCACCGGACGAGGAGCTTGGAGTGAAGTCGGAGGAAGTAGACTTCAGGGCGAGACGCAAAGGATGGCGCTGCAGAGTCATGCGCTTGGCGCATCCGAGGGACGTGGTCGGACGAAGATAACTTCGAAGGCAAGGGACTCCGAGGGATGAGAGTGAGCGAATGTAACCCGGGAAGGGGTAGTAGCTCCTAGGTAAAACTTGGCCATTTGGCTAAGTGTCAGATGAGTTTTCTCGACATCAGTTGACTTCCAAGGAATGGCAGTAGACTACTCTAAGTTGAATGAGTTCGACTAGTGTCCGACTCATGGGCATTAGCTAAGCGCAATGACAATGATGGCCGGCAATCGATTACATCGACATCGACCGCCAAGGGATGGCGATCGGTATCGATGGCACTGCAGCACGCAGAATGGAGTCGAGCTCGCGGAACACTCGACTGATGGTCCATCAGTCGACTGATGGTAAGATCAGTCGACTGATGATGTTGCCGTTGGATGAAATCCAACGTGTAAAATAACGTTATTGGGCAGGGCGGTCCGATCGTGATGGTATCATCGTCATCGCAATTGTGTCAACGGGAAGAAACCCTCTTCCTCTATAAAAAGGAAGGGGATGAGGCTTTGGGAGGCAAATGCTTGAACTCCAATCTTCTCCCAAAGTGCTATAAACGTCTTCCCACTCTTCTTACTTGCTTTTACTTCAATCTTATTGTAAGAAGAGTGATCTTGGTTTTAAAGGTTACCTCCACCTAGCTTGGTGCAAAGGAGTGACCAATAGTGATTGGCTTTAGAGGAGTGATTCACCTTGGACGAATCGGACCGTGCATTAGCGGCGTAGCCGTGAACCACGTTACATTTTGTGTTAGCATTTGTATTCTTCTTTGTTTTTTTGGTTGTCTTGTTTTTGTTATTTCCACTTGTGCTAATTAGTTTTGTAGACGAGCAAATACCATCATTCATCGATCGAGGGCTATTCACCCCCCTCTAGCCGGCCGTTCGATCCCCTACAAAAAATAGAATCAGTTTAGGTTGATAGGTCTAGAAGCAGATGGGACGGATACCATTCGACTTGACTCGGTTCGTCCGGAAGTAGTTTGGGGCAGAAAGGAGGGGAATTGGTTCAAGTCGCTGAAGATCCCAAAGGATATGCCACACGTGAGCTATAGGTCTAAGTTAGTTTCACCAAAAGCAAATGGTTGAGAGGGATAGGCTAACCTAGTTCCCAGAAATGTAGATGAAGAGGTGTTATGTAACAGAAGGGGGGGTCCCCACACAATATTCCGAGGAGCCTTCGCTCTTCGTATCTATGACAGAATTATTCTCCAGGTGAACGTGGTGGCCACGTGTATGATGGGGATAGCTTGCGAGGTAATGATGGATCAGAGGAGGAGAATAAAAGGGAGGAAGAGGACAAAAGATGGGGGATCCGCATTATTCCAACCAGCAAGAAACGAAGACGCACGGGGAGAAGGAGAGCTACTCTTTCATTGGAGAAGGAGAGTGGTGATCTTCGCTTTTCGTGTACTCTTTCTTGTATCGTGATTTGAGTGTAAGAGGTTTGCTCCTCCACCTTCAGAAGTTTCCTTTCCGCGAAGGAAGACGTTAATAGTGAAAGTCTATTGGCACTGCATCTGGTGAGAGAGCTCACCTCCGTGGAGTAGGAATCCTTATTTCGAACCACGTTACATCCTGTGTCTTGGTTTTGTTGCCTGTGTTGGTTTGCGTTTCTCTGTTTTACGCTTTCATCTTTACTGCTGCGGCTGGAGAGAACCCCCCAAAGCTCCCTTCGTGCTTCATCGCGTCAGAAGGAAGCGAACAAATCTTCTTCGCCGCATCAGTTGGCGTCGTCTGTGGGAAACATTTGAGCGAGATGTAGAGATGCAGCCAGAAGAGATACAACACCCAGTTGCCTCCGCAGTGGAGGAAAACCCCATTACAATACTACCATCACAACTGAGGGCTCTGGTGGACGACATTGTAACTGAGGCCCTCGCTAGAGAAAAGAGAAGGACAGGATATCTTCATCCTCACTCTGGTGAACCTTCTTCTCGTGGACCACCACCAGAGGTGCCCCCTCCACCTCGTACAACCATTAACATTGAAGTAACGCCTGGAGAGGGGCTGGGATGGTGAGAACATCATAACACTATACCATTAACCCAGAATCGACGAGAAGAACAAGGTGAAAGTAGGTCAACTAGGGTCCGTAGGTTTACGAGCCCAACCCTTTTACCATGGATATTCTCTTAGAAGTCCCACCGTCATACTTCTGGAATCCCTAAGTAGAAAAGTATGATGGTTCAACGAATCCAGAAGAACATCTATCATAATTTGCTGGAGCGGCCTCACTCCACTGCTATACCGATGACCTCAAGTGTCGAGTCATCCGGAGCACCTTAACTGGTTCGGCACAAAAATGGTTCAACACCCTGCCCCTGGGGTCTATCACTTGTTTTGCTGATTTTCAGGGGATGTTCCACCAGGAATTTACCAGCTGTAAGGCATATAATCATGACATCTCTATCCTGCTGCACATTATGCAGGGGCCCTCAGAATCACTCAGAGGGTATCTTCATCGGTTCACCTCCGCATCCAGGAGTATCCCTTCTGCAAGGTCGGATGCTTTCAGAGTCGCCATCCCGCATGGGCTGAGGGAGGGCCCCTTCCTCAGTTCCCTTTCGAGAAAACCCGCTAATATATATGAGGAGATATTAAGTCATGCGGAAAAATTCATCAACGAGGAAGAAGGACTGAAAGTGCGGAGAGCCGAACGCGCTGCCGTAGTAGTCCCAGTCGAAAAAAATTGCCCCGTCACCCCTCAAGCACCTCCTCGTCGGGGCTATGCGCGACCTCTTCTACTGGAGGCTCCAAGGCCTCGGTTATTGCTACAGGGTGCTCACCCTGCACAACCATTACAGATTATGGCTCTTGATGCAGTTCCTCCCGTGAGGACTTGGAAGGAGTGGGAGATGGAATTCTATGATCAAGAGGATCTACTACAGTGACCCTCAGGATATAGGGGAGTACCGCGTGACCCCCTGCCCCATTTTTCTACCAATACCACATGGAGTACGGCCACGCCAGTGGCCGATGTTTCAAGCTACAGGAGGAGTTGGAGCACCTCCGAGCCACCTACCCACAATTGAGGCCTCAGACGGGGGGGGGGGGGGGGCGGCCTGCCGAGGGCAACGACCCAATGTGACTCGCCCAGGGCCATATAACCAACCATCGCAAGTTACATTCCCTCCAGACCCCTAAACCCCGTCCCAGTAGGTTATTCCTTATGGAGGCCCATCAGGTGAGGGCCCATCATCTAATTGAAATAACGCCCCCACACAGGGTGTTATTCATGTCATTGCAGGAGGATCCACTGACGGGGACTCCAATCGGGCGAGGAAGTCATACGCCCACCTCATGGAAAGTCTGGCTATTTTCACTGAACAGACTGTCCAAACCCCACCGTCAGTCTCGTTCGAGTCGGAAGATCTCCGAGTCTTCCTGCTGCCCCACACGGATGCCTTAGTGATCCATATTTCCCTGGCCAACTACAAAGTGGCCAGGGTATTGGTTGACTCCGGAAGCTCTGTCAACATCCTTTTCCAAGAGGCCTTTGGACAGATGCAGCTGTGAAATGGCCAGCTAGAAGAAGTGGCCACACCCCTCTTCGGGTTCGCGGGACATGTGGTCCACACCATAGGGCATATTTCATTGCCCGTGACTCTGGGCACAAAGCCCAACCAAAAAACCAATATAGTCCCTTTCCTCATCGTGGACACTCCGTCCACTTATAATGCCATTCTTGTGTTAGGGCAATCTCTTGCCATGATAAGGTTTTGATGTGTATGGCAAAGGGTTTTAGTTAGGTTGTGATTATGATTTGATATGTGCGTTGGAGTCTTGTAGGGCTTAGTAATTCGCACATGGAGTCTTGGCAGGTTTACCACTCACTACCTCGTGCTTGAGTCGGAGAAGGAGCATTCCAGAGTCGTGCGCTTAATGTTGCCGAGGGACCGCTGGACGAGATGACTTGAAGCGAAGCCAAGGAAGCAGACTTCTGAGGCAAGAGATGTGAAGGAGCATTGCAGAGTCGTGCGCCTGATGCTGCCGATGGACGTGGCCGCGAACGAAGAGAGCTTCGGTGAGGGACTTCTAGTGAGATGAGAGAATGAGTGAATTGTAAGTAGCTCATTAGGTGAACTTGGCCGAATGGCTAAGTGTCGGATGAGTTTTCCCGACATCAGTCGACTGCCAAGGGCAGCAGTTGACTGCTCTGAGTCGAATGGGTTCGACTGGTATTCGACTGATGGGTTTATGCCCAGCAGTCGAATGCCATGGAATGGCAGTCGACTGCCAGAGGATGTCGTGGGCACAGAATCAATCGTAGCCGACTGGGCAGTCGACTATGGAGGCAGCAGTCGACTAATGAGGTCCATCAGTCGACTGCCAAGTGTTCCGTTGGACTACAACGGTCGGGATCCGACGTGTTCGGAGGCCGTTGGAGAGGCGACAGTCGACTGCCAAGGGCGACAGTCGATTGCTGGCGGCCAACGGGAAGAAAAGCTTCCTCTCTATAAAAAGAGAGGGTGTGGGGCTTTGAGAGGCTAATGCTTATGCTTTAAGTGATCATCCAAATGCCCCACAAGCTTTAAACTCTTCTTACTTGCTTTTACTTCATTTCTATTGTAAGAAGAGTGATCTTGATTTGTAAAGGTTACCTCCACCTAGCTTGGTGCAAAGGAGAGACCAATAGTGGATTGGTTTTGGCGGAGTGATTCACCGAGAATGAATCGGGGACCGTGGATTAGCGGCGTAGCCATGAACCACGTTATACTATATTCTTAGCGTTGTTTGTATTCTTCTTTATTTTTTATTTCCTTGTCTTGTTGTTTCCGTTGCACTAATCTTTTGTAGATGAGCAAATTCCATTATCCAACGAAAGAGGGCTATTCACCCCCCTCTAGCCGGCCGGTCGATCCTTTACAAGTGGTATCCGAGCCAAGGAAAGCTTGTCGAGGACTAACCGCCACAACAAGCACATTCAACAATGGTCGGCACTAATATTCATCCGCCAAAGTTCGAGGGGGAATTCTCTTGGTGGAAAAAGAGAATAGAGGTATTCTTTGAAACCGATTTTGAAATTTTATTAATTATGGAAAACGGTTTCGAGTTGCCTAGGAATGAAGATGGGGAGCCATTGGAGAAAGCAAGGTGGAGCAAGAGGCAAAGAGAAGAATATTTGGCGAATTCAAAAGCCAAGCACCACCTCTACAATATACTCCCCCGACAAGAAGTTAACCGGATTGGGGAATGCTCTAGTGCCAAGGAGATGTGGAAGAAGCTAGTAGAGCTTCATGAAGGCACTTCGGAGGCTAAACTTGCAAGGAGAGACCTCCTCTGCTCCCAACTATCCAACATCAAATTAGAAAAGTGAGAAAAGGTAACATCATTGCATTCTAGGTTTAAGGAAATTTTGATTGGACTAACAAGTGTAGGAGAAAGGCTCTCCAACCGGGATATGCTTATGAAAGCAATCGACGCTTTTCCCCAGTCATCAAAATGGAGCTCAATGCTGGACTCCTTCTATATGTCCAATAACTTAGAAGTAAGTACTTTGGAGGAGTTCTAATCAACCATGGAGCTCCACGAAACGAGGCTTGAAGGAATACAAGAAGAGCCTAGAATTCAACCCTCAAGAGGAGTAGCATTTTTGGCCAACAAGGGGAAGAAGAAGATAGAGATCCCCTCCTCCTCCGATGATGAAGCATCCTACTCCTCCTCCATGGATAGCACGGAAGAAGCCTATATGGTAAGGAGGGTAAGTCATGCATTGAAAGGTTTTCAATTTAATAAATCTAATGATAGGAGGAGAAGACCAAGGGGGAAGGTCATTTGCTACAATTGCCAAAAAGAGGGACACATAAGGGACAATTGTCCCCTCCTAAACAAGAGCAAGGAAGAAAGGAAAAAGAAGGAAGAAAAGATGAAGAAAAAGGGGAGCAAGAAGAAAAAGGAAGAGGAGAAGAAGGCAAAGGAAAAGGGAAAGACCAAAGCTCTAAAGGCAAGGACATGGGATGACCCCTCCTCCTCATCTTCATCATCATCGGAAGAGGAGAATGCTTTTGTCACCAACTTAGCATTGATGGCTTTCGACGACTTGGATTGCTCCTCCTCCGAAAATGAAGGATCAAGCTCAAGTGGAGAGAGCTCAAGTGAAGGGGGAGCCTCCTCTACTTCCTCATCCGAAGAAGAAGACATGGAAACTATGGTAACTAACCATTCACCTAGTAAAATAGTTTCTATGATTTCTAGCCTCATTAATGATTTATTTAGAGCAAAGAAGAAAAATAAACCACGCTTGATCAAATTAATGATTTAGAGCAAAAATTAGAAAAAGCATGTTTTAATGATAATGATGAGGATGCATGCTCACATGATAACTATATGCCTTTGGATGTTAATGATGCTTGCATAGAAGAAAATAGGGCTTTAAGAGAAAAGGTAGACTATTTGACCAAAGCCCTAGAGAAGTTCACTATTGGCTCAAATACTTTGAACATGATCATAGGGAGCCAAAGGGCAAGCTTTAACAAAAAAGGCCTAGGATATAAAGAAAAGAAAAATGAAAAGGCCTATAAATGTTTAATAGCTAGGGGTCAAGACAAGAAGAAGGTAATTGCAATAAAATGGATCCCTAAGGAATTTTTAGTGAACCCAATAGGAAGAACTTATTTTGGGGTCCAAAATCCATCCTTAAGGGTTAGGAAAACCCTGGGATAGTCAACCATATACAATTTACCTATATCATATTTTGGTTGACTTAGGATGGCGGGACATAATTTTTGAAATAGTGTTAGGTGATGATAATGTGCCTATAAATAGATATCAATGTTTAAGTCATGATAGTTAATGAAATTGCTATGTATGTTTGCTATCATGATTTATGATCTTGATAATTGCCACATAGTAATGGGCTTTAAGGGTATAAATCATGCTTTAGGTGATATTTGCTTATTACTATTATGAAATACCTAATGCATGATAACAATTTGATGAATACTTTTATTTTATGATCATAATGTAAATTTAAGTCATATACATCTTTATGATCATGTGGATTGTTAGGATGATACTTAACCTTGATAGAATTGCATAAATATAATGGTTAAGTATATACAAATACCTTTAGGATGCATCTCACACTCACCATAGGCTACCTTGATTGAAAACTTAGCATGAGTGAGATGTTAGGATGATACAAATGCTCACTAGTGCCTATGGCATTTAGATGGTCATTTAAAGTATCAAAATAGCAATAATAGACCAATCATAGGGAAGGCTTATGTTTAATTCATAGACATATTGCCCAAAGATCATGGTTGGATATTTCTTATGTTTTCAAAATAATTTCTTACTTTAAAATCTTTGTATTAATGTTTTGAAACAATCCAAAGCAAGACTAGGTGTTAAAATGGATACTAACATGCTCAAAAACTAGTGGTTTTTAAAGCTTTTGGATATTTGGAAAATACTTGAAAATATAATGATTTTTCATGGAAAACTATTTTTCACTGATAAATATACCTACAAGAAATGTGTTCCCCAAATTTCACTATTTTTTAAATTTTCTGGAATTTATAATGCATTTCTAAAATTCATCCAGAAAATCATAATTTCGGAATTCATTGTGCCAGTCGACTGCCATACTAATAGTAGTCGACTGTTTACCTGAAAAACAGCCCAACAATTTTTGATACACGGTTTTAGGGCATGTTTTTGGTTATCTTTCTCCCTAGACTTGATGACATGATATATAAACTTGTTTTTAATCTTTTTGATGGTGTCAAAGGGGGAGAAAACTATGTGTTTAAGTAAGGGGGAACATATTTAGGGGGAGTTTCATGTATTAAGGGGGAGAGTTACTAATCATGTTTATTCACATTCTTTCCTTTCTTAATGTTTTATCAAATGGTTTACCTAACTTAAACGGATTCTCACACATCAAAAAGGGGGAGATTGTTAGGGCAATCTCTTGCCATGATAAGGTTTTGATGTGTGTGGCAAAGGGTTTAAGTTAGGTTGTGATTATGATTTAATATGTGCGTTGGAGTCTTGCAGGGCTTAGTAATTCGCACATGGAGTCTTCGCGGGTTCAGCACTCACTACCTTGTGCTTGAGTCGGAGAAGGAGCATTGCAGAGTCGTGCACTTGATGCTGTCGAGGGACCACCGGACGAGATGACTTGAAGCGAAGACAAGGAAGCAGGCTTCGAAGGCAAGAGACGCGAAGGAGCATTGCAGAGTCGTGCGCCTGATACTGCCAAGGGACGTGGCCGCGAACGAAGAGAGCTTCGGCGAGGGACTTCGAGTGAGATGAGAGATAAGTGAATTGTAAATAGCTCATTAGGTGAACTTGGCCGAATGGCTACGTGTCGGATGAGTTTTCCCGACATCAGTCGACTGCCAAGGGCAGCAGTCGACTGCTCTGAGTCGAATGGGTTCGACTGGTATCCGACTGATGGGTTTATGCCCAGCAGTCGAATGCAATGGAATGAGCGATCATTGCCGAGGATGTCGCGAGCAGAACCACTCGTGGTGGGGCGATCGACTACGGAGCGATCGACTGATGAGGTCCATCAGTCGACTGCCAAGTGTTCTGTTGGACTACAACGGTCGGGATCCGACGTGTTCGGAGGCCGTTGGAGTAGCGGCAGTCGACTGCCAAGGGCAGCAGTCGACTGGTGGTGGCCAACGGGAAGAAAAGCTTCCTCTCTATAAAAAAGAGGGTGTGGGGCTTTGACAGGCTAATGCTTATGCTTTAAGTAATCATCCAAGTTCCCTACAAGCTTTAAACTCTTTTTACTTGCTTTTACTTCATTTCTATTGTAAGAAGAGTGATCTTGATTTGTAAAGGTCACCTCACCTAGCTTGGTGCAAAGGAGAGACCAATTGTGGATTGGTTTTGGCGGAGTGATTCACCGAGGACAAATCGGGGACCGTGGATTAGCGGCGTAGCCGTGAACCATGTTATACTATCTTGTTAGCATTGTTTGTATTCTTCTTTATTGTTTATTTGCTTGTCTTGTTGTTTTCGTTGCGCTAATCTTTTGTAGATAAGCAAATTCCGTTATCCAATGAAAGAGGGCAAATCACCCCCCTCTAGCCGGCCAATCGATCCCCTACCTCTTGGCTGTCCTTTCCTTGCCATTTTTCATGCAGTGGCTTCCCCGTACCACAAGAAGGTGAAGTTCCCAGTTGTACAGTTGGTGGGAGAAGTCCGAGGCGAGCAGAAAGCCGCTAGGAGCTGTTATGCGTAGATGGTCCGGGATGATCAGAAGAAGGCCCAAACCGATGACCCCAAAGGAAAGGCCATCGTCATTTTTTATGTCTGCGTCAAGGAAGAATCTCCTCCCAAAGAGGACAAGATAGATGAAAGGGATCTATTGGAAATATCTCTGGGAAAGGCCAATCGGGTGGTACGATGGTGGAGGCCAAGGAGGAGTTGGTAGCTTGCCTGAAGAAGAACGAAGACATCTTCGCAGGAGACGTGCATGACCTTATGGGAATTGACCCTCGCATTGCTGAACACCATCTCAACATAACCAGAAGAGTCCGACCCGTCCAAAAGAAGTGGCGACACTTTGGACCTGAGAAGGACAAGGTTATAGACGAGGAAGTAGATAAATTGTTAAAAGTGGGTCATGTGAAGGAAATCCAATTCCCCGAGTGGGTCTCCAATGTAGTCTTGGTCCGCAAGCCTTCTGGGCAGTGGAGGATGTGTATTGACTTTTGCAATTTGAATAAAGCGTGTAGCAGTAAAATTCCTAGCAATTTTACAATCATTTTTGCATGATTATAATGGGCTTTATGTGGTCTCTTTCAAAAAAATAAAAGAAATAGAGCCAAAAAGGATGCATGGCCGAAGGCTTGAACCCTAAACCCCAAGTAGATAGCTAAACCTTAAGATGCATCCAATAACAAAAAGCCCAGCATGGTTGTGTTATTCAAAGGATATGGGAAATGATAGATAAGGGTAAGAGAGGCTAAGGGACACATTCAAGTGAATAAATAGGGGAATGAGGAGACAAGAGAAACCACAATTGTCATTCTCCACTTCTCTTCTTCTTCCTCACCGAAACCATAAGCTCCCCCTCTTCCATTTTCCAAAAACCAACTAAGCTAGGAGAAAGCTCTAGTCTTGGCACAACCTAGGGTATTTTCTACTACTAAACAAAGCGAAGGATATGATATCCCTCACCTGCATACAAGTTGTTTCGGTTGATGTTATTAAGAAAATCCTAACATGAAACTTTTGGCCAACACCTTCCTTATGCTTTCCATGATTGTTTATGCTATGTTTAGTATGGATATGATGATAATAGGTTGCTAGATAAGTTTGGTCTAAGGGTTTGATCTTCAAAGATTCATGAAACTTTCGGCCAAGACCTCTTTTATGTTTTCCATGGTTGTCTATGCTATGTTTAGTATGAATATGAAGATAATAAGTTGCTAGATAGGTTTGGTCTAAGGGTTTGATATTCAAGCTTCATGAAACTTTCAGCCAAGACCTCTTTTAAGCTTGCCACGGTTGTCTATGCTATGTTTATTATGAATATGATGATAATAGGTTGCTAGATAGGTTTTGTCTAAGGGTTTGATCTTCAAGCTTCATGAAACTTTCGGCCAAGACCTTTTCTTTATGCTTTCCATGATGGTCAATGCTATGTTTTGTATGAATATGATGATAAAATGTTTCTAGATAGGCTTGGTTTAAGTGTATGATCTTTAAGCCCCATAAGACTTTCGGCCAAGAGCTATTTGAGGCTTCTAATGGTTTTCTATGCTATGATCTATATGTAGTCATGTTATGTTTTGAATGTAGATGAAGATAATATGTTGATAGCTAACCTAGATTTAAGTGTGGGAGCCTTAAGCCTCTTGAACCTCTCGGCCAAGACCCATTTTGCCCCCTAAGGGCGTTCCATGCCATGATCTATATGTGATGGAGATTAACATGTGGTTAGTTAGATCTTTTACAAGTTGTTTAGGGTTTAAAATCTTGTTAGAACCCCATGAAGTTTAGACCACACCATGTTATGCTTGTTATGATGTTTATGACATACGCTATATGTGTGTGATGTTATTTTTATGTTAAGTAAATCTTGCACAATGGTTTAGCATGTAAACTCCTAAGATCCCTCCCTTAGGGTTTCTACCAGCCCATGTACATGCCCTCTACTAAGTTTTCCATGTCATGCTACATGTAGAAAAGATGCAAATATGATGTTAGTTAGATTTTATGATAGCATGATTGGTTTATGGCACTACCTTATGTCCATGTTGATTGTATGAATGTATGGATATGTCTTGCTCATTGCCATGCTAGTTGTAAGAATGTATGATTATTCCATGCTCATTGTCATGTTAATTGTATGAATGTACGATATGTCATAAAGAAGGAACATGATATGTTATGTAAAGAAATATGATATGCTATGAAGAAGGAAAATGATATGCTATGAAGAAGGAACATGATATGTCATGATAAGGAACATGATATGTTTATGAAAAGTAATGTTATATGTTATGATAAGGAACATGATATGTTATGAAAAGAAATGTGATACGTAACGATAAGGAACATGATATGTTATTTTACTTTCTACATGGCTTGTACCGGACCCTAACAAGGTCCAAGGGATGGGCTCCTATGCACCCCTGGGTTGACGGTCGTAGTACGAACTCAGTACGAGATGAGCTCCAGTTGCCCTAGGCCGACAGTCATAAGAATGGGCTTAGGATGGGCTTCTATGTTATGTTTCCCCTAGGCCGACGGACATAGTACGATAAGAAATGCTTTTGGCTTAAATATGCATGAATATAAGTATGATAATCTTATGCTAGACTTTAGTTTAAATTTGCATCAAATATATGTATGATAATCTTATACTAGCCTTATTTTAATATATGAAGATAAACATGGCTGGGAGACATATTAATAGAGTCGATGAGACAGTAATATATGGAAGACGTAGTAATAGAGTTGATGAGACAGTAATATATGGAATGTTGGTGCAACAATGCCCCAAGCATTTATATATTTTGATGTTTGGATACTCATCTAAGTTAGGCAATGTTTTGTGATCTAATTGTAAACATGTTTAAGTGACAGGAAAATCCAAGTATGAAGACTTGGTAAAAGACAAGTCCAAGTGTGATCATGGCAAAGAGAAGTCAAAGGAAAGGTCTTGGCAGCGTAAGTCCAAGCATGTAGTCTTGGCGGCGTAAAGTCCAAGAAGTCCTTGGAAAAGAAAGACCAAAGGAAAGTCTTGGCGGTATAAGTCCAAGCATGTAGTCTTGGCGGCGTAAAGTCCAAGCGTACTTAGGCAAAGAAGAAACCCAAAGCATGACGAAATCGAAGGAAGCTTTTGAAGGCAAGCGCATGGATGGAGTCGTGGACTCAGAGAAATCCTAGAGGCACAAGGCTGATGGAGAAGCTAGAAGGTTAAGTCTAGGCTTAGGTTATGTTTTCAAGTATGAATTAGTCATACTTGGAGTGTGCCAGTCGACTGGAACATGGTGTCAGTCAAACTGGCCCTTAAAATGCAGCATTAGAGGTTGGAAGGCTGTTACCAGTCGACTGGGAGTTATCCTAGTCGAACTGGTGAGAGTTGACTTCGAACCGATCGCAGATACAATGTGATCGGCCGCCATTATTGCGATCGGCGCCTAACGAATCGTGGCGGGCGATCGGCTCTGGCGATATCGATCGCCACTATTGGCAATCGACTGATAGTCTTCCCGTTGGCAATGACGACGACAAATCCCACGAATCCGGCTGTTCAGAAGCCGTTAGAATCGGTGGCAGTCGATTGATGTAAGTCATCAGTCGACTGATAGAACTCCAATGGGAAAAAGAGGCTCTTTCCTATAAAAAGAGCCCAAGGGGAGCAAGAAGGGACTAATGCTTATATTCTGATCATTCTTCTAAGCTCCCACAAGTTTTCCAAGCTTTTTAAGTGTATTAATCTCCCTCCTCCTCTCAAATCTTCATTGTCATCTTTTGTAAGAAGAGGAGGTCTTTGTAAAGAGAAAGCTTCTTAGTGGAATTGCTTGTAAAGAGTAGGAGCGTTATCTCCGAACCACGTAAAGGCTTTGTTAGCATTGCTTTTTGTTTTTACATATATTATTTGTGTTTGCTTCCGCTAATTACTCTTGTAGAAACGAAAAGTGCTTTTCACCCCCCCCTCTAGCTTCCAAACGATCACCAACATGGAAGACGTAGTAAAGTCGATGAGACAGTAATATATGGAAGACGTAGTAATAGAGTCGATGAGATAGTAATAGATGGAAGACGTAGTATTAGAGTCGATGAGATAGTATTTCGCTCTCCATGAGGAGCTCCAGTACTGTTGGTAAAGAAGAAAGATGGGTCTATGCGAATGTGCATAGACTACCGAGCGCTAAATAATGTGACGATCATGAACAGGTAACCTTTACCGCGGATTAATGACCTGTTCGACCAGAAAAAGAGGTGACCTTAGTGATGGTCCTATGGCAAAATCAACGATACGAAGAAGCCACCTGTGAACGCGAAGAGGACATGAAACAGAAGTACCCAGAGTTATTCTAAGTTTCGAGGACGAAACTTTTAAAAGGTATGAAGGATTGTAACGCCCGTAAAATTCCTAGCAATTTTACAATCATTTTTGCATGATTATAATGGGCTTTATGTGGGCTCTTTCAAAAAAATAAAAGAAATAGAGCCAAAAAGGATGCATGGCCCAAGGCTTGAACCCTAAACCCCAAGTAGATAGCTAAACCTTAAGATGCATCCAATAACAAAAAGCCCAGCATGGTTGTGTTATTCAAAGGATATGGGAAATGATAGATAAGGGTAAGAGAGGCTAAGGGACACATTCAAGTGAATAAATAGGGGAATGAGGAGACAAGAGAAACCACAATTGTCATTCTCCACTTCTCTTCTTCTTCCTCACCGAAACCATAAGCTCCCCCTCTTCCATTTTCCAAAAACCAACTAAGCTAGGAGAAAGCTCTAGTCTTGGCACAACCTAGGGTATTTTCTACTACTAAACAAAGCGAAGGATGTAAGTATCCCCTCACCTGCATACAAGTTGTTTCGGTTGATGTTATTAAGAAAATCCTAACATGAAACTTTTGGCCAACACCTTCCTTATGCTTTCCATGATTGTTTATGCTATGTTTAGTATGGATATGATGATAATAGGTTGCTAGATAAGTTTGGTCTAAGGGTTTGATCTTCAAAGATTCATGAAACTTTCGGCCAAGACCTCTTTTATGTTTTCCATGGTTGTCTATGCTATGTTTAGTATGAATATGAAGATAATAAGTTGCTAGATAGGTTTGGTCTAAGGGTTTGATATTCAAGCTTCATGAAACTTGAATATGATGATAAAATGTTTCTAGATAGGCTTGGTTTAAGTGTATGATCTTTAAGCCCCATAAGACTTTCGGCCAAGAGCTATTTGAGGCTTCTAATGGTTTTCTATGCTATGATCTATATGTAGTCATGTTATGTTTTGAATGTAGATGAAGATAATATGTTGATAGCTAACCTAGATTTAAGTGTGGGAGCCTTAAGCCTCTTGAACCTCTCGGCCAAGACCCATTTTGCCCCCTAAGGGCGTTCCATGCCATGATCTATATGTGATGGAGATTAACATGTGGTTAGTTAGATCTTTTACAAGTTGTTTAGGGTTTAAAATCTTGTTAGAACCCCATGAAGTTTAGACCACACCATGTTATGCTTGTTATGATGTTTATGACATACGCTATATGTGTGTGATGTTATTTTTATGTTAAGTAAATCTTGCACAATGGTTTAGCATGTAAACTCCTAAGATCCCTCCCTTAGGGTTTCGACCAGCCCATGTACATGCCCTCTACTAAGTTTTCCATGTCATGCTACATGTAGAAAAGATGCAAATATGATGTTAGTTAGATTTTATGATAGCATGATTGGTTTATGGCACTACCTTATGTCCATGTTGATTGTATGAATGTATGGATATGTCTTGCTCATTGCCATGCTAGTTGTAAGAATGTATGATTATTCCATGCTCATTGTCATGTTAATTGTATGAATGTACGATATGTCATAAAGAAGGAACATGATATGTTATGTAAAGAAATATGATATGCTATGAAGAAGGAAAATGATATGCTATGAAGAAGGAACATGATATGTCATGATAAGGAACATGATATGTTTATGAAAAGTAATGTTATATGTTATGATAAGGAACATGATATGTTATGAAAAGAAATGTGATACGTAAAGATAAGGAACATGATATGTTATTTTACTTTCTACATGGCTTGTACCGGACCCTAACAAGGTCCAAGTGATGGGCTCCTACGCGCCCCTGGGTCGACGGTCGTAGTACGAACTCAGTACGAGATGAGCTCCAGTTGCCCTAGGCCGACAGTCATAAGAATGGGCTTAGGATGGGCTTCTATGTTATGTTTCCCCTAGGCCGACGGACATAGTACGATAAGAAATGCTTTTGGCTTAAATATGCATGAATATAAGTATGATAATCTTATGCTAGACTTTAGTTTAAATTTGCATCAAATATATGTATGATAATCTTATACTAGCCTTATTTTAATATATGAAGATAAACATGGCTGGGAGACATATTAATAGAGTCGATGAGACAGTAATATATGGAAGACGTAGTAATAGAGTTGATGAGACAGTAATATATGGAATGTTGGTGCAACAATGCCCCAAGCATTTATATATTTTGATGTTTGGATACTCATCTAAGTTAGGCAATGTTTTGTGATCTAATTGTAAACATGTTTAAGTGACAGGAAAATCCAAGTATGAAGACTTGGTAAAAGACAAGTCCAAGTGTGATCATGGCAAAGAGAAGTCAAAGGAAAGGTCTTGGCAGCGTAAGTCCAAGCATGTAGTCTTGGCGGCGTAAAGTCCAAGAAGTCCTTGGAAAGAAAGACCAAAGGAAAGTCTTGTATAAGTCCAAGCATGTAGTCTTGGCGGCGTAAAGTCCAAGCGTACTTAGGCAAAGAAGAAACCCAAAGCATGACGAAATCGAAGGAAGCTTTTGAAGGCAAGCGCATGGATGGAGTCGTGGACTCAGAGAAATCCTAGAGGCACAAGGCTGATGGAGAAGCTAGAAGGTTAAGTCTAGGCTTAGGTTATGTTTTCAAGTATGAATTAGTCATACTTGGGGTGTGAATGATCTGGAACATGGTGTCGATCCAACCGCCCTTAAAATGACATTAGAGGTTGGAAGGTGTTACCGAGGGAGTTATCCTAGTCGAACGGTGAGAGTTGACTTCGCACTGACCCAAGATACAAGCCGGTGATCGATCGCCATTATTGGCGATCGGCCGCAAGCGAATAACCGTGGCCGTGGCCGATCGCCACGGCGATATCGATCAGCGCCACTATTGGCAATCGATCGATAGTCTTCCGTTGGCAATAGCGACAAATCCCACGAATCCATGTTGAAGCCGTTAGAATCGTGTGGTCGATTGATGTAAGTCATCAGTCGACTGATAGAACTCCAATGGGAAAAAGAGGCTCTTTCCTATAAAAAGAGCCCAAGGGGAGCAAGAAGGGACTAATGCTTATATTCTGATCATTCTTCTAAGCTCCCACAAGTTTTCCAAGCTTTTTAAGTGTATTAATCTCCCTCCTCCTCTCAAATCTTCATTGTCATCTTTTGTAAGAAGAGGAGGTCTTTGTAAAGAGAAAGCTTCTTAGTGGAATTGCTTGTAAAGAGTAGGAGCGTTATCTCCGAACCACGTAAAGGCTTTGTTAGCATTGCTTTTTGTTTTTACATATATTATTTGTGTTTGCTTCCGCTAATTACTCTTGTAGAAACGAAAAGTGCTTTTCACCCCCCCCTCTAGCTTCCAAACGATCACCAACATGGAAGACATAGTAAAGTCGATGAGACAGTAATATATGGAAGACGTAGTAATAGAGTCGATGAGATAGTAATAGATGGAAGACGTAGTATTAGAGTCGATGAGATAGTATTTCGCTCTCCATGAGGAGCTCCAGTACTGTTGGTAAAGAAGAAAGATGGGTCTATGCGAATGTGCATAGACTACCGAGCGCTAAATAATGTGACGATCATGAACAGGTAACCTTTACCGCGGATTAATGACCTGTTCGACCAGAAAAAGAGGTGACCTTAGTGATGGTCCTATGGCAAAATCAACGATACGAAGAAGCCACCGTGAGACGCCAAGAGGACATGAAGCGAATGTATACCAGAGTTATTCTAAGTTTCGAGGACGAAACTTTTAAAAGGTATGAAGGATTGTAACGCCCGTAAAATTCCTAGCAATTTTACAATAATTTTTGCATGATTATAATGGGCTTTATGTGGGCTCTTTCAAAAAAATAAAAGAAATAGAGCCAAAAAGGATGCATGGCCCAAGGCTTGAACCCTAAACCCCAAGTAGATAGCAAAACCTTAAGATGCATCCAATAACCAGAAGCCCAGGAGGGTTGTGCTATTAGAAGAATTTGGGAAATGATAGATAAGAGTAAGGGAGGCTAAGGGACACCTTCAAGTGAATAAATAGGGGAATGAGGAGACAAGAGAAACCACAATTGCCATTCTCCACTTCTCTTCTTCTTCCTCACCGAAACCCTAAGCTCCCCCTCTTCCATTTTCTGAAAACCAACTAAGCTAGGAGAAAAGCTCTAGTCTTGGCACAACCTAGGGTATTTTCTACTACTAAACAAAGCGAAGGATGTAAGTATCCCTTCACCTGCATACAAGTTGTTTCGGTTGATGTTATTAAGAAAATCCTAACATGAAACTTTCGGCCAATACCTTCCTTATGCTTTCCATGATTGTTTATGCTATGATTAGTATGGATATGATGATAATAGGTTCCTAGATAAGTTTAGTCTAAGGGTTTGATCTTCAAAGATTCATGAAACTTTCGCCCAAGATCTCTTTTATGCTTGCCAAGGTTGTCTATGCTATGTTTAGTATGAATATGATGATAATAGGTTGCTAGATAGGTTTGGTCTAAGGGTTTGATCTTCAAGGTTCATGAAACTTTAGGCCAAGACCTCTTTTATGCTTGCCATGGTTGTCTATGCTATGTTTAGTATGAATATGATGATAATAGGTTGCTAGATAAGTTTGGTCTAAGGGTTTGATCTTCAAGCTTCATGAAACTTTCGGCCAAGACATTTTTTTTATGCTTTCCATGATGGTCTATGCTATGTTTTGTATGAATATGATGATAAAATATTTCTAGATAGGCTTGGTTTAAGTGTATGATCTCTAAGCCCCATAAGACTCTCGGCCAAGACCTATTTGAGGCTCCTAATGGTTTTCTATGCTATGATCTATATGTAGTCATGTTATGTTTTGAATGTAGATGATTATAATATGTTGATAGCTAAGCTAGATTTAAGTGTGGGAGCCTTAAGCCTCTTTAACCTCTCAGCCAAGACCCATTTAGGCCCCTAAGGGCCTTCCATGCCATGATCTATATGTGATGGAGATGAACATATGGATAGTTAGATCTTGTACAAGTTGTTTAGGGTTTAAAATCTTGTTAGAACCCCATGAAGTTTAGACCACACCATGTTATGCTTGTTATGATGTTTATGTCATACTCTATATATGTGTGATGTTAGTATTATGTTAAGTAGATTTTGCACAAGTGTTTAGCATATAAACTCCTAAGAACCCTCCCTTAGGGTTTCGGCCAGCCCATGTACATGCCCTCTACTAAGTCCTCCATGCCATGCTAGATGTAGAAAAGATGCAAATATGATGTTAGTTAGATTTTACGATAGCATGATTGGTTTATGGCACTACCTTATGTCCATGTTGATTGTATGAGTGTATGAATATGTCTTGCTCATTGCCATGCTAGTTGTAAGAATGTATGATTATGCCATGCTCATTGCCATGTTAATTGTATGAATGTACGATATGTCATAAAGAAGGAACATGATATGTTATGTAAAGAAATATGATATGTTATGAAGAAGGAAAATGATATGCTATGAAGAAGGAACATGATATGCCATGATAAGAAACATGATATGTATATGAAAAGGAATGTTATATGTTATGATAAGGAACATGATATGTTATGAAAAGAAATGTGATATGTAACGATAAGGAACATGATATGCTATTTTACTTTCTGCATGGCTTGTACTGGACCATAACAAGGTCCAAGGGATGGGCTCCTACATGCCCCTGGGTCGACGGTCGTAGTACGAACTCAGTACGGGATGGGCTCCAGTTGCCCTAGGCCGACGGTCATAACTACAGGCTTAGGATGGGATTCTATGTTATGTTGCCCCAAGGCCGACGGACATAGTACGGACCTTGTACTCTAGTAGGTTCGGGATTAGCTACCTCGGGTCTATTAAGGTTGTGCGCTATGATGATGATATATGTGGTACAATGTCGGGCCCAATATGTTGAGATTATGTTTAAGTACCTATAAGATATATATTTTCAAAGAGCATCTTGCATATACCTTATTTCATGTCTAGTTGATTATGATGTTTATATGGTTGTTATGCTTATATGATCTTGTATGTTTATATTAATGCTATGCTTATATGATCTTGTATGTTTATATGAATGCTATGCTTATATGTTCCTGTATGTTTATATGAATGCTATGCTTATTTGTTCTTGTATATTTATATGAATTCTATGCTTATATGTTCTTGTATGTTTATATGAATGCTATGCTTATATGTTCTATTATGTTTATATGAATGTTATGCTTTTATGTTCTTGTATGATTATATGCATGTTATGCTCATATGTCCTTAAAAGATCATGTCACTACTCTATGTCTAATTCTCGATGTATGGTTTTTGTGAGTAGGAAAGGATCTTACTAAGCCTATGTTCTTATAGTTTTATGTTCCCTTGTACTGCAGATAAGGGTAAAGAATGGCTAAACTAAAGGGAGCAGCAGGAGGGGCAAAGTGTGTGTGGTAGTGGCATGGTGGAGGAGATCTGTTTATGTTTCCCATACTTATGCATGTTTTCTTTTAAGTTGAATGTTATGAACTTGAACTAAGTACTTATGAAATGATGATGCATGCTTATATTTAAAAGAATGAAAAAAAAAGAAATTTAAAGTCTTCCGCTGTAAGAAGTATATAGTCTTCCGCTGTAAATTCATGTATGTATGATCGCATCGCGCCGCCCTTCCAACCCCTGGAAAGGGCGGGCGTGACAGTTTGGTATCAGAGCAGATCTTCCTTTCCACTACACACAAATCAAGCTCCAATCCTGCCGCTCAAAGTAAGAAATTCTATGTCTACTCTATTTCTTTCATGTATGATAAGAAATGCTTTTAGCTTAAATATGCATGAATATAAGTATGATAATCTTATGCTAGTCTTTAGTTTAAATATGCATAAATATATGTATGATAATCTTATACAAGCCTTATTTTAATATATGAAGATAAACATGGCTGGGAGACGTAGTAATAGAGTCGATGAGACAGTAATATATGGAAGATGTAGTAATAGAGTCGATAAGACAGTAATATATGGAAGACGTAATAAAGTCGATGAGATAGTAATATATGGAAGACGTAGTAATAGACTCCATGAGATAGTAATAGATGGAAGACGTAGTAATAGAGTCGATGAGATAGTATTTCGCTCTCCATGGGGGGCTCCAGTACTGTTGGTAAAGAAGAAAGATGGGTCTATGCGAAGTGCATAGACTACCGAGCGCTAAATAATGTGACGATCAAGAATAGGTAACCTTTACTGTGGATTAATGACCTATTCGACAAGATAAAGAGGTGGCCTTAGAGAAGGTCCTGTGGCAAAATCAACGGTACGAAGAAGCCACCTGAGAACGCGAGGAGGACATGAAACAGATGTATCCAGAGTTATTCTAAGTTTCGAGGATGAAACTTATAAAAGGTATGAAGGATTGTAACGCCCGTAAAATTCCTAGGAATTTTACAATAATTTCTGCATGATTATAATGGGCTTTATATGGGCTCTTTCAAAAAAAAAAAGAAATAGAGCCAAAAAGGATGCATGGCCCAAGGCTTGAACCCTAAACCCCATGTATATACCTAAACCTTAAGATGCATCAAATAACTAGAAGCCCAAAAGGGTTGTGGTATTAGAAGGATATGGGAAAAGATAGATAAGGGTAAGGGAGGCTAAGGGACACCTTCAAGTGAATAAATAGGGGAATGAGGAGACAAGAGAAACCACAATTGATATTCTCCACTTCTCTTCTTCTTCCTCACCGAAACCCTAAGCTCCCCCTCTTCCATTTTCCGAAAACCAACTATGCTAGGAGAAAGCTCTAGTCTTGGCACAACCTAGGGTATTTTCTACTACTAAACAATGCGAAGGATGTAAGTATCCCCTCATCTCATACAAGTTGTTTCGGTTGATATTATTAAGAAAATCCTAACATGAAACTTTTGGACAAGACCTTCCTTATGCTTTCCATGATTGTTTATGCTATGTTTAGTATGGATATGATGATAATAGGTTGCTAGATAAGTTTGGTCTAAGGGTTTGATCTTCAAAGCTTCATGAAACTTTCGGCCAACACTCCTTTTATGCTTGCCATGGTTGTCTATGCTATGTTTAGTATGAATATGATGATAATAGGTTGCTAGATAGGTTTGGTCTAAGGGTTTGATCTTCAAGCTTCATGAAACTTTCGGCCAAGTCCTCTTTTATGCTTGCCATGGTTGTCTATGCTATGTTTAGTATGAATATGATGATAATAGGTTGCTAGATAGGTTTGGTCTAAGGGTTTGATCTTCAAGCTTCATGAAACTTTCGGCCAAGACCTTTTCTTTATGCTTTCCATGATGGTCTATGCTATGTTTTGTATGAATATGATGATAAAATGGTATTAGGGCAATCTCTTGCCATTATTAGGTTTTGATGTGTGTGGCAAAGGGTTTAAGTTAGTTTGTTATGTTGATTTGATATGTGCGTTGAAGTCGTGCAGGAATTAGTAATTTGCACATGGAGTCGTGGCGAGTTTCACATCTCATGACTCGGTCCTTGAGTCGGTGAAGGATAGCTTTGCGGAAGCCGTGCGCTTGGAGCATCCTAGGGACCGCCAGACGAGGAGCTTGGAGTGAAGCCGGGGGAAGTAGACTTCGAGACAAGAGACGCGAAGGAGCATTGCAGAGCCGTGCGCCTGTTGCTGCCGAGGGATGTGGCCGCGAACGAAGATAACTTCGAAGGCGAGGGACTCCGAGGGATGAGAGTGTGTGAATGTAACCCGGGAAGGGGTAGCTCTTAGGTGAAACTTGGCCATTTGACTAAGTGTCGGATGGGATTTCCCGACACCAATCGACTGCCATGGAATGTCATTTGATTGCTCTGAGTCGAACGTGGTTTGACTGAGTGTTTGAGGCCGCCAGCCGATCGCCATATGTGGCAGATCGCTAAGACCATCACGATCGGCCAAGGCGGTGAGTCGATCGTCGAACGGTTTGCCTAACGAACCGCCAGAGCCAATCGGGCAATGATTACGGAGGCAAAATGACCGATAAGGTCCATCGGCCGATCGCCAAGTGTTCCATTGACTACAATGGTCGGGATCCGGCGTGTTCGAAGTCGTTGAGTGGCGTGGCAATGATCGCCAAGGGCAGCAGTCTATTGGTGGCGGTCAACGGGAAGAAAAGCTTCCTCTCTATAAAAAGAGAGGGTGTGGGCTTTTGGATGGCTAATGCTTATGCTCTAAGTGATCTTCCATGTGCCCCACAAGCTTTAAACTCTTCTTACTTGATTTTACTCCATTCTTATTGTAAGAAGAGTGATCTTGATTGTAAAGGATACCTCCACCTAGCTTGGTGCAAAGGATAGACTAATAGTGATTGGCTTTGAAGGAGTGATTCACCTCGGACGAATCGGGATCGTAGATTAACGGCATAGCCGTGAACCACGTTACGACATTGTGTTAGCATTGTCTTTTTCCTTTGCTTTATCTTTATTTGTTTAATTTGCTTGTATTGTTGTTTCCGCTTGCGCTAATCTAATTACAGACGAGCAAATTACGACATCCATCGTAAAAGGGCTATTCACCTCCCTTTAGTCGGCCATTTTGATCCCCAACAAGTGGTATCAGAGCCAAGTATCTTTTCTAGGACTAACATCCACAACAAGCACTTCATCAAAAGATGGCCGACTCCAATATTCATCCACCAAAGTTTGAAGGAGAATTCGCTTGGTGGAAAAAGCGAATGGAGGTATTTTTCAAAACAAATTTTGATATTATGATTACAATGGAATCCGATTTCGTTTTGCCTAGGGATGAAGAGGGAAAGCTAATAGAGAAGTCAAGCTGGACCAAGAGGCAAAAAGAGGAGCACCTTGCAAATTCAAAAGCAAAGCACCATCTCTACAATGTGCTTCCTCAACAACAAATAAATAGAATTGGAGAATGCCTAAGTGCCAAGGAGATGTGGGAGAAGCTAATTGAGCTTCATGGCGAAGCTAGCAAGGAGAGATCTCCTCCGCTCCCAACTCAACAACATTAAACTAGAAAAGGGAGAAAAGGTAATTTCCTTACATTCTCGTTTCAAGGAAATTATAACCGGTTTGTCAAGTGTAGGTGAGAAGCTATCAAATCGTGATATGGTTATGAAGGCTATAGATGTCTTTCCGCGATCATCAAAATGGAGCTCCATGGTGGACTCATTTTATATCTCCAAGAACTTAGAAGTAAGCACCTTGGAGGAATTCTTCTCAACCATGGAGCTTCATGAAACAAGGCTTGAAGGTATACAAGAAGAGCCTAGAATCCAACCTTCAAGGGGAGTAGCATTGTTGGCAAACAAAGGGAAGAAGAAGATAGAGATTCCCTCCTCCTCCGATGACAAAGCTTCCTCCTCCTCCTCCATGGATAGCACAGAAGAAGCCTATATGGTAAGGAGGGTAAGGCGTGCATTAAAAGGTTTTATATTTAACAAATCAAATGATAGGAATAGAAGACCAAGGGGGAAGATCATTTGTTACAATTGCCAAGGAGAGGGACACATAAGGGACAATTGTCCCCTCCTAAACAAGAGCAAGGAAGAAAGGAAAAAGAAGGAAGAAAAGAAGAAGAAAAAGGGGAGCAAGAAGAAAGAGGAGAAGAAGGCAAAAGAAAAGGAGAAGGCTAAGTTATTCAAAGCAAAGACATGGGATGATGTTTCTTCATCTTCCTCATCCGAAGAAGAAGAACATGTCTACTCCAACCTTGCATTGATGGCCTTTGATGACTTGGATTGCTCCTCCACCAAAAATGAAGAATCAAGCTCAAGTGGAGAGAGCTCAAGTGAAGGGGGAGCCTCCTCTATATCCTCATCCGAAGAAGAAGAAGAGGACATGGAGACTATGGTAACAAATCTAACTCCCAAGAAAATAGTTTCCATGGTCTCTATCTTAACTAGGGATTTATTTAGAGCTAAGAAGAAGAATAAGAGCATGCTAGATCAAATTAAGGATCTAGAAAATAAACTAGAAAAACCATGCTTAAATGAAAATGAAAATATTTCTTCTAGCTTAAATGATGCATGCTCACATGAATATATCCCATTTAATGTTAGTGATGCATGTATGGATGAAAATAGGGCTTTAAGGGAAAAGGTAGACTATTTGACAAAAGCCCTAGAAAAATTCACAATTGGCTCCAACACATTGAATATGATAATTGGGAGCCAAAGGGCAAGTTTTAATAAGAAAGGCCTAGGTTATAAAGAAAAGAAAAATGAAAAGGCCTATAAATGCATAATTGCTAGGGGACAAGATAAAAAGAAGGTAATAGCTAGGAAATGGGTCCCCAAGGAGTATTTAGTGAACCCAATAGGAAAGAACTTATTTTGGGTTTCTAAATCCATTCTTAAGGGTTAGGAAAACCCTAAGATAGTCAATCATATGCATTTCATCTATATCATATGTTGGTTGACTTAGGATGGTGGGACTTCACTTTTAGAAGTAGTGTTGGGTGATGATAATGTGCCCATAAATAGATAATAATGCTTAAATCATGATAATCAATGAAATTGCTATGTATATGTGCAATCATGATTTATGATTTTGAAATTTGCCACATCATCATGAGAAATAGGGTTAAATCATGTTTTAGGTGATACTTTGTTTATTATCATGACATAATACCTAATGCATGATAACAATTCAATGAATACATGTGTTTCATGATCATAATGTGAAATTAAGTCATATATATCTTTATGATCATGTTGAGTGTTAGGATGATACTTAACCTTGATAGAATTGTATGAATATAATGGTTAAGTATATACAAATACCCTCTTGGATGCATCTCACACTCACTATAGGCTATTTTGATTGAAAACTTAGCATGGGTGAGATGTTAGGATGGTACAAATGTCCACTAATGCCTATGGCATTTAGATGGTCATTTAAAGTATCAAAATAGCAATAATAGACCAATCATGGGGAAGATTTATGTTTAAATCATAGACATATTGCCCAAAGATCATGGTTGGATATTTCATATGTTTTCAAAACAATTTCTTACTTTAAAATCTATGTATTCATGTTTTGAAACAATTCAAACCATAACTAGGTGTTAAAATGGATACTATCATGATCAAAAACTAGTGGTTTTTAAAGCTTTTAGATTTTTGGCAAATCTCGGAAAATATAATGACTTTTCATAAAAAAAACTATTTTTCACTGATAAAGAATCTTACAAGAAATATGTTTCCCAAATTTCATGATTTTTCGAATTTTTTGGAATTTTTAATGCATTTTTGAATTTTGCCAAGAAAATTATAATTTCGGAATTCATTGTGCCAGTCAACTGCCATACTAATAGCAGTCGACTGCAGGCCTGAAAATCAGACTAGTTAAGGCTGAATTCAGGTTTTAGACTAATTTTTGGTATTTTCCTTCTATTAGACTTGATGCTACGTGTTTATAACTTAGTATTAATCTTTTTGGTGGTGTCAAAGGGGGAGAAAATTGTTGGATCGAGAAGCGTCGCTAGAGGGGAGGGTGAATAGCGATCGTAAATCTTTTCTTTTTCGTTCGTTCGATATGCAAAGTAAGCACAGCAGAAAATAAATGAACACGTTTATTTTACTTGGTTCACAACCCAGCGGTTGCTACTCCAAGGCCCTATCAGTCCTAGACCGCATACGGAGGGCAAAGCACTATAACGTCTCCTCCTCGTTGGAGGTAGGAGACAACAATCACAAAACCGAATATACAAGGATGAGGCAACAAGCCTACCTCACCTCGTTATGAAGAAAAACAAAGAATACAATATCAAAAATATTACTTGATTCTGCTGCCAACGAAGAAGATCGAAACTTGACGTCGCGTCGGCGTTATGACGATGTTGGAGCGTTCGCGTTGTAGGAGCACTTGATGAATAAACTTGATGTAATTTGGAGATGGAATCCTCCCCTCCTTTTATAGACTTTGGCCTCTGAATTTGTCTCCTCTTATTTCGGAATGGATCATGAAGTTGTCTAAATTTTATCGCGAAGTGGCCGCGTCAAACGTTATCCATTTTGACCTAGCGCAAAAGCTGAATCGTCGCCATCAGTTGACTGCTGCCTCCCATCATCGATCGATGGGCATCGATCGGCGATCCATGTCCGGAATGATCGCCATCTTAGCCACTTCCCTGCAATAAGAGGTTAGCTCAGAAAATGATAAATACGACGATTTCTAACTATCCGATCTTGACCTAGACCTTCCACAGGAAGTCTTAGTCGGATCACCGCCTACGGTCGTCCCCGTAAAGAGGACACGACCTTACAATCTCTCACTCACACGAGCTTACCTCGATAGTAGCTCTCGCTTCCGGCCTTCCACTCGATTCCTTCAGCTCCCTTCGAAGTCACTCGAGTGTCGCCCGACCACCACGGCTTCCTCCGAGTGTCGATAGCCTTCAGCTCCAGCTTTAACACTTTTCTGCACACTTGATTTAGCTCGTGAGATAACAATGTAGACTTAACTTTGTGTCTTTGCCATAATCAAAACACAGGTTCGATTATCTAGTGCCCCTGCACCAACAATCTCCCCCTTTTTGATCTATGGAAAACCAACACAAAGTTAAGGAAAATTAAAGCATAAAATAAGTATAGTAAATGATGAATGTCATTTTCAAAAACTCCCCCTTAACCAAAACTCCCCCTTAACCCTAGGTGAGTTTTGAATAATTCAAAATTAAATAAATTAAATTTTTTGTTACTCCCCCTTAACTTTCGCTCTTCTCCCTCTTTTGCCATAAATCAAAACAAATATCGGGGTTTTTATGTAAAATTGAAGTTTGGTATATAAAATACGGGCTTAAAAACAATATGGTATATGTATGCATCAAGATAAATCAACTATAAGTCCAAGCATGCGTCTAGCAGTAATTAGATAGATTGGTTCGAGGTGTGTCCCTCAGCACCAATAATCTAAATGTTTATAATATAACTCTTAAGGTTAGTTTGCTCTCCCCCTTAGTCAAATATATGAAGTATAAGAGATGTAGGGGGCGCTAAACTTTGGTCTAAGAGTTGTTAAATACAATAGTTGAGAAAATAAGTAGTATTTTGAAGAGGTTATATTTCAATTATCCATAACATCTCACCCATTCTATGTGTCTCAGAATTTGTTCACCTTATATGTTTTGTGAGATGATTTTAAATTGATTAAAGATAGTCAACCTTGGGTTAGATTCGGATTTAACCTTTAGATCGTTAAGTAACTTTTCGAGAAACTGGCTTCTAGGTCGTGGCGAGGCACAGGGGCCTTCTTTGATCGGAACAACGACCACTTCCTTATACAAAGCCAAATTCAAGAAAATATCACTTAAATCACTTAGGGTTACTTTCTGGTCTAACTAGTTTAGGATACGGTGAAGTAGCTTCAGCTAGTTCCACTCGGTCAAGTGCACCAAGCTAGATACGCCTTATCTAGCTCGAATACACGAGACTTTGTTTCCCTAACGTATTATCATCTCGCCGCGTCCTGATACTATGTTGTCAAGAGTTGACTAATCATTTACCCTATCTAGCCATTCTAAAAATTAAAGTAAAATATGCAATGGTTTTGCTAAGTAAGCGGGTATACTATTTTAGTGTTAGCTCCCCCTGGACCATTGAACCAATATGGTCTATTCAAATAATGAATTTGATCCTGAGGAATCCAATACTTATTAGTCCTTATATGTGAGTTCAATAAAACCTTTGGGATCCATGCTTGGACTCTTTGATGACTACGATTTACGATAGACATATAAGACCTATTCGTAGTCTTTGACTTAAATCCGAGTCCGGCTTTATTGTACACGGCTCTTTGGGTTCCAAGTAATCGATTAAGGTTCTTAGATCCCAACGTGAACCTTTCCAACCTAGCCTCAACCTCTTGAACATGGTCTTTCAAGAGAGAATTCTCCTCCTCAAGTTTTTCAATTTGAGTTGAGTTTCCCTCTTGAACTTGACTAATTGAAGGGGTTAGAGTAGCCTCTTTCTTGAGGGTTTCAACCTCCTCAAGTAACGACTCAACCCTAGACTCGGACTTAGTTAATTTCCTATTAAGCATTTTAATTGTATTGTAAAGCGTACTAATTAAAGAGCGATTAACCTTGACTTTCCCTTTTGGTCCAGCTTTGAGTTTTCTCTCGATTCTCTCGAAATAATCTTCGGGGTCGGAGTCGAAATTGTAGTCGGACTCGACTTCGAATTCTGACTCGGACTCCTCCGTTCTTGCCATGTAAGCTATGTCTTTTCTATTGTCCCAAGTTGCATGGAAGGCTTTCCTTTCTCCCTTTTTCTTTTGGTTCTCATTCTTCAATTTCCTTCTTTCTTGTCGAACTATTCTCCGCACAATGTTGACTATTATGGCCTCCTCTTCGGATTTGGATTCGTCTTTGGGTTGGAGTTCATCTACTTGCTTAGTAGGTGGCTTCCTTCTTTGTCCTGCAAGTAGAGAAATACCTCTCTCGGCCCGGACCACGTTAGTTTGCTCATGAAGTTCAAACTCGGAAAATAATTCATCTAACCTAAGCTTCAAAAGGTCCTTAGAGACCTTGTAGACATCGACCATGGATTCCCATAAGGTAGTACTAGGGAAAGCATTTAAAGTGTACCTTATAAGGTCCTGGTTCTCTATGGCTTGCCCGATCGAATGAAGACCGTTGACGATATCTTGGATCCGCGCATGTAGTTGGGTGGCGGTCTCATGATCCTGCATCTTTAGATTGTACAATTTATTTAAAAGTAAATCTCTTTTACATAACTTAGCATCAGCCGTCCCTTCGTGTAAATCAATCAATTTGTTTCAGAGGTCTTTGGCGCTAATGAATGGTCCGATGCGGTTGAGTTTCTCCTTGGACAAGCCGCATTGCAATATTTGGGTTGCTCTTGCATCGATTTGCCTCTTGGTTGCATTTGTCCACTTGTTGAAATCCAAGGCCTCTCCTTGATCATTGGTGGGTAGAGCAAAGCCGGTTTGGATTATTAGCCAAGTCTCGACTTGTGTTTTTAGAAAACACTCCATCCGACCTTTCCAATAACGGAAATCATTTCCGTTAAAGAACGGAGGTCGGGTGGTGCTATACCCCTCAATGTGAGCCATTAAATATCTTCCAAAATACGAATAAAAACCAAAGAGAATTCCAAGACTTGGTCTTGGATTAGTAGTGCGGGAAATAATAGGAAATAAACAGAAATAAATAAGGAGAATAAGAAACTAACAAAAACTCGAAACTTACGACCTTTGATGCCCCCGAAAGGGTACTAGACGTTGGATTTTGGGGCAGGAAATGGCTTGTTACGAGGGTAAACCCTCGTAAAAAATGTAGATCTCTAAGAGAGCTTCGATTTGGTGGGTAGATCGTTTCGTGAGTCCACTTGTAGCAAAAGTTATGCTCGTTTGATCGTGAGGTACTCCGAAGGCGATTAATACTTGCAAAAATACAACCAAAAGAAACATACCAAGACTTCGTCTTGGATTAGTAGTGCGGGAGGAAAAAGACCAAAAAAAAATACGAATCGAAAAATACGAACAGAAAACCAAAACGTGCTAGATTGGTGATTTCACCAAATCTTAGCGCCCCCGCTCTGATACCAATTGTTGGATCGAGAAGCGTCGCTAGAGGGGGGGGTGAATAGTGATCGTAAATCTTTTCTTTTTCATTCGTTCGATACGCAAAGTAAGCACAACGGAAAATAAATGAACACGTTTATTTTACTTGGTTCACAACCCAGCGGTTGCTACTCCAAGGCCCTATCGATCCTAGACCGCGTACGGAGGGCAAAGCACTATAACATCTCCTCCTCGTTGGAGGTAGGAGACAACGATCACAAAACTGAATATACGAGGATGAGGCAACAAGCCTACCTCACCTCGTTATGAAGAAAAAAAAATAATACAATATCAAAAATATTACTTGATTCTGCTGCCGACGAAGAAGATCAAAACTTGACGTCGCGTCGGCATTATGACGATGTTGGAGCGTTGGCGTTGTAGGAGCACTTGATGAATAAACTTGATGTAATTTGGAGATGGAATCCTCCCCTCCTTTTATAGACTTTGGCCTCTGAATTTGTCTCTTCTTATTTTGGAACGGATCATGAAGTTGTCCAAATTTTATCGCGAAGTGGCCGCATCAAATGTTATCCGTTTTGACCTAGCGCAAAAGCTGAATCGTCGCCATCAGTCGACTGATGCCTCCCCATCACTAATGGGCATCACCAATCGATCCATGTCCGAGTCGATCGCCCCTTAGCCACTTCCCTACAATAAGAGGTTAGCTCGGAAAATGATAAATACGACGGTTTCTAACTGTCTGATCTTGACCTAGACCTTCCACAATAAGTCTTAGTCGGATCGCCGCCTACGGTCGTCCCCGTAAAGAGGACACGACCTTACAATCTCTCACTCACACGAGCTTACCTCGATAGTAGCTCTCGCTTCCGGCCTTCCACTCGATTCCTTCGGCTCCCTCCGAAGTCACTCGAGTGTCGCCCGACCACCGCGGCTTCCTCCGGGTGTCGATAGCCTTCAGCTCCAGCTTTAACACTTTTCTGCACACTTGATTTAGCTCGTGAGATAACAATGTAGACATAACTTTGTGTCTTTGCCATAATCAAAATACAGGTTCGATTATCTAGTGCCCCTGCACCAACAAAAATATTATGTTTAAGTTAATTATGATAGGGGGAGAATTTGTAGAGAGAGTTTCATGGATTAAGGGGGAGTTGCATGTTGCTATATCATGTTTATGTTTACATGCTTTCTTACCTTAGAAATTTTTATCAAATGTTTTTACCTAACTTAAATGGATTGCCACACATCAAAAAGGGGGAGATTGTTAGGGCAATCTCTTGCCATGATTAGGTTTTGATGTGTGTGGCAAAGTGTTTAAGTTAGTTTGTTATGTTGATTTGATATGTGCGTTGAAGTCGTGCAGGACTTAGTAATTTGCACATGGAGCCGTGGCGAGTTTCACATCTAATGACTCGGTCCTTGAGTCGGTGAAGGATAACTTTGTGGAAGTCGTGCGCTTGGAGCATCCGAGGGACCGCCGGACGAGGAGCTTGGAGTGAAGCCGGAAGAAGTAGACTTCGAGGCAAGAGACGCGAAGGATCATTGCAGAGTCGTGCGCCTGATGCTGTCGAGGGACGTGTCCGCGAACGAAGAGGACTTCGAAGGAGAGGGACTCCGAGGGATGAGAGTGAGCGAATGTAACCCGGGAAGGGGTAGCTCATAGGTGAAACTTGGCCATTTGGCTAAGTGTCGGATGGGATTTCCCGACACCAGTCGACTGCCATGGAATGACAGTCGACTGCTCTGAGTCGATCGTAGTTCGACTGGTATTAGACTAAGTGTTTAGAGGCCAGTAGTGGACTGCCATATGTGGCCGATCATTCGCTAAGACCATCGTCATTCGCTGAAGGCGTGATCGGGTCGAAAGGGTTTGGCCATAGAACCGCTCGTAGCCGACTGGACAGTCGACTACGGAGGTAGCAGTCGACTGATGAGGTCCATCAGTCGACTGCCAAGTGTTCCGTTAGACTACAACGGTCGGGATCCGACGTGTTCGGAGGCCGTTGAGGTGCGATCGGCCAAGGCGGATCGTGGCGGCCAACGGGAAGAAAAGCTTCCTCTCTATAAAAAGAGATGGTGTGGGATTTTGGATGGCTAATGCTTATTCTCTAAGTGATCTTCCAAGTGCCCCACAAGCTTTAAACTCTTCTTACTTGCTTTTACTCCATTCTTATTGTAAGAAGAGTGATCTTGATTGTAAAGGTTACCTCCACCTAGCTTGGTGGAAAGGAGAGACCAATAGTGATTGACTTTGGAGGAGTGATTCACCTCGGACGAATTGGGATCGTGGATTAGCGGCATAGCCATGAACCACGTTACGACATTGTGTTGGCATTGTCTTTTTCCTTTGCTTTGTCTTTATTTGTTTAACTTGCTTGTATTGTTGTTTCCGCTTGCACTAATCTAATTGTAGATGAGCAAATTACGACATCCATCGTAAGAGAGCTATTCACCCCCCTTTAGTCGGCTGTTTCGATCCCCAACAAATGTTTCTAGATAGGCTTAGTTTAATTGTATGATCTTTAAGCCCCATAAGACTCTCGGCCAATGTCCTATTTGAGGATCCTAATGGTTTTCTATGCTATGATCTATATGTAGTCATGTTATGTTTTTAATGTAGATGAAGATAATATGTTGATAGCTAAGCTAGATTTAAGTGTGGGAGCCTTATGCCTCTTGAACCTCTCGGCCAAGACCCATTTAGGCCCCTAAGTGTTAGTTATAGCCCTAGAACCAATCATGTGATGGTTGAATACGGAACATTTTATATCATATTCTATAAAGGCAAAGGATTGGTTACTATATTTACGTCTTGCTTGTGCCAGCTAAATTAAATATAATAATGCCCTAGAAAAGTAGGTTCTTATCTACAACACATCAATTGGAAGAATTGATTATGAGAGGCTGTAGAGAATACTTTCCTAAATGTTCCTAGTCAAGTATTAATATGCAAGGGCAATATTAATACATAAAGACTAGCATGTAGGTCAATTGATGACTTGATCTCACAAGTCATGGATATATGATATCAAGTTGACACATGGGTATATATTAGAGAATATATACTTAGCTGACCTGCCATGAGAAAGTTTCATGGATCGTCATATGAGTGTCATAAACTTTCTCATGTGACTATTGGTATGAATAGTCCTCAAACCTTAAGTCACTACGGTTCTCTACATAAGGAGTTATGTACTTTGGTATCGTCAAACGTCACCCGTAACAGGGTGGACCATAAAGGCGATTACTGGGTATATAATAAATTATACGGAGGGATGTGAGTGAAGTAGATGGGATCTATCCCTCCCATATGAAGGGAGTGATATCTGTGGGCCCCTTGATTGAGTAGAACTACGAAAACGCATGGCCATGCTCGAATGAGTCAATATGAGATATTGAGCTCATTTGTTTGAGTTAGTTTACTCAGGGATCAAGAAACACATAGATTGATCGAGGATGACACGGTCTATGCCTCATTGGTCAATCTGATATCAAGGATAGAAGGACACGGTCATACATTATAGTAGTCACGGAAAGGTTAGTCGGATCTTGACTTATTTCGTAACTTGGGTAGCAATGATGTATTGCTAGATGTCGCTCATTGCTTGTGTATATAAAAGAGTTTAGATCCACTGCCAACGTTATGAGAGCTTATAGGGTCTCACACAAAGAGCATGATGATTAGAAGAATTAGTGCATTCTAGTTTGACTAGAATAATTTAGGAATACGCTTAAGTACAAAATGGTTTTTTGGACTTTAAGCTTAAAGAGAATTTTAGCTTATTGATTTAATGAGATTAATTCAATATGCTAAGCTTATTAATTAAATAAAATTAAATAAATATGTTATCATGATATCCTAAGCTAAATTGATTTAATAAGATTAATTCAATATGTTACCTTATTGATTTAATGAGATTAATTCAATATGATAACACAAGCTTATTGAATTAATAAGATTAATTCAACATGCATGAATGCCACATAAGCATTCCACCTAAGCTTGATGATGTGGAAGGAGACAAATGGTTTTGACCTTTGGATTTCCTCCACATGTGGCCGGCTTGTTTGATTGTTTTTCAATGCAATTGATTGCATTGAATGTGATAGGAGGTGAAAGGTTTTTCCAATCCTATAAAACACTCCATGGGGTGGCCGGCCAAGTGGTTGTAAGCTTGAGGCTTGGAGAGAGCTTGGTGGTGAGAGGCTTTGGTTGTGTGGCTTTTGTGAGTGTAGCAAGAAGAGTGGTCTTCTTCTTCCTTTCTCTTTTTCCCTACCTTCCTCTCCTTTAGGGACTTCTCTAGCAAGAAGTAAAGGAGTGCTCTTCTAGTTTCTTTTGTGAGACAAGAGCTTGCTCGTGTGGATACATTTAGAGGCACAGACATTTGAACGTGCTAAAAGATCCAACAAACCAAGGAGAAGCGGGATTAAAAAGGGCACGCAACAAAGGTAATATTCTCCTATAAGATAGGTTTTGAGAAATTCATTTTTGTACGAGGTTTTCTTTCGCAAGGATCACTTGGAAGGGATCCTATTTTTCCGTTGCGCATATGCTATTTTGCATAAAAGATCCCTACAGTGGTATCAGAGCCACTTGCGAAAGATCGTATAAAAATAGGTTTTCTCTATTTTATATATGATATAGAAGTAGGATAAATTTTTTTATGAGTTGATAATTGCATTAGCAATTTTTCTAACATAATAAAATATCCGATGTCTTTTAAAAGTTAAAATTGACATGGTGCATGGTTATGGCCTAGTCCCAAAAAGTTTGTGAATGTGTGTGTTGTAATTCTTAATACGGCCTGTGTGTCGTGCCTTTCTCCTAAAATTCTTGTTGTAAAATTTGTTTTAGACTCGAATGTAACTCGAGTATTTCTCCTTTTGTAATATAAAAAATAAAGATGGAGGGTCCATTCGAAGATGACGTTACAAGGAGGAAGTCAACAACACAAGACAACCAAAAGGAAGCACTTGGGAGAAGATGCTATCCCTAGGTTGACCAATCAATCTTTTCATTGGCTTGAGAAGATTGTAGAATAAGGGCCATAACCATGACACGCTTAGTTTAATATGTATGTGATGCATGTTAATTTAGCTTATATGTGATGTATGCTAATATGTATGTGATGCATGTTTAAGTTTATTTCTTAATAAGTCAAAAACGATATGCCTACCAAAGTTTGGTACTCACTACTTCCTCGATCATTTGTTGTTGGGTTTGCCAAAGCAAAGCAATGCATTTTATCTTGGAAGAGTGTGAGTGGACAATCGTGATATCCCGCTATCAAACTTGGTTATGACTTAATTAAGTTTTTCTTAATTAATTAAGAAAGTAGAGGCATATATTAGCTTTGAACATAAGTTTTAAAAATTAGTTTTGTGTGATTTCCGAACATCAGCTTTGTCTTAGAAAGTGGTCGTTGCTCCGATATCAAAGAAGGCCTCTGTGCCTCGCCACGACCTGGAAGCTGGTTTAGGAATAAGCACTAAACTAATCTAAACTTAACCAAAGCTATTAAAGAGTTACATCAGATGTAATTGGCAAAAGATTGCCTACCTAATCATACTACGTCTTGGGCGATTAGCCAAAGCTAACTCAAGGCAGTATGATGTGGATCTTTATCCCATATAAATTTATAGCTAAATAGAAGCTAATGATGTAAGAAAAATGTGTTTGCCTACATCAATGATTAGCTCATATCAAAGCTATGAGAATTTAGTGGGAGCCTCATTTAATTAATGGCCTAATTAAATGACTTAGGTATGATACTTAATTTTGCATTTTAATGTTGTAGATCACCATGTCATCTAACACGACACACCCCCTCAACTTGCGATCTGTCCTTGAGAAAGACAAGCTCAATGGAGCTAACTTTCTAGACTGGTATAGGAACTTGAGGATTATCCTCAAGCAAGAACGTAAACTGTATGTCCTAGAGCAGTCTATCCCTGAAACACCCGCCCCTGCGGCCACTCGTGCTGAAAAGGATGCTTATAAGAAGCATCAAGATGACGCATTAGATGTGTCATGTCTTATGCTTGCCACCATGAACTCTGAGCTTCAGAAGCAACATGAGAACATGGATGCCTATGATATGGTTGAGCATTTGAAACAACTATATCAAGGACAAGCTAGGCATGAGCGTTTTGAAGTGTCTAAGGCTCTTTTTGCATGCAAGATGCAAGAAGGAACACCTGTAGGAACTCACATACTTAAAATGATAGGGTACGTTGAGAACCTTGAAAGACTAGGTTTTCCACTGAGCCAAGAATTGGCAACCGATGTTATCCTGCAATCATTGCCGGAAGCATATAATCAATTCGTCATGAATTATAATATGAATGAAATTGATAAGCCTTTGCCTGAGATTCTCAGCATGTTAAGCTAATCACAGATCTCAAGAAGAAAGTTAATGCGTACTAATGGTCAAGAAGGGCAAAGGTAGCGCAAAGGCAAGGGTAAGACCAAGCCAAAGGCAAGGCCAATTCATCCACTTCAAAGGGTAAAGGTAAAGTACCTAAGGAAGGGGAATTTCCATTGCGGTGAGGCCCGGACCTTTGAAGCGGGCTATGAAGTCTACCTCGAGAAGTAAAGAAGAAAGAAGTGGGACTTACGCCTCGGTATACACGTTATAGAAGTTAATCTATCTATTTCTTCTACATGGGTATTAGATAGGATGTGCATCTCACATTTGTACTAATGTGCGAGGAGAGAAATAGTAGACTAATGGCAAGGCGAAGTGGACCTCTGAGGTAGGCAATGGCGCAAAGTTCTTGCTATATAGTGTAGGAACATATTCTTTGTCTTTGCCCTTTGGACTTATCTTAGAACTAGAGGAGTGCTTTTATGTACCGCATTAACTAAGAACATAATTTCTGTATCTTGTTTAGACAAGAAAAACTTTTCTTTTATAATAAAGGACAAATGTTGTTCCATTTATTTGAATGAAATGTTCTATTGTAATGCACCACTTATGAATGGTCTCTATGTTCTAGATTTAGAAAACCCAATTTATAACGTAAATACCAAACGGTTCAAATCGAATAATTTGAACCAAACAAATCTCTGGCACTGTCGCCTAGGTCACATAAATGAAAAACGCATATCCCAACTCCATAAAGATGGATTGTTGGACTCATTTGATTTTGAATCATATGAGGTATGCAAATCTTGTCTTTTAGGAAAGATGACTAAAACTCCATTTAGTGGACATGGCGAGAGAGCGACGGACTTGTTAGGACTCATACATACTGATGAATGTGACCCTTTCAATGTTGAAGCTAGAGGAGGCTATAAGTACTTTATTACTTTCACTGATGATATGAGTAGATTTGGCTACTTATATTTGATGAGACATAAGTCAGAATCCTTTGAAAAATTCAAAGAATTCAAGAATGAAGTACAAAACCAACTTGGTAAGCGTATTAAGCTACTTTGATCAGATCGAGGTGGTGAGTACCTTAGTCAAGAGTTTCGTGATCACCTGGCTAAGTGTGGGATAATATCTCAACTCACTCCACCTGGAACACCACAATGGAATGGTGTATCTGAGAGGAGAAATCGTACTCTATTAGATATGGTACGATCAATGATGAGCCAGACTGATCTACCTACTTCTTTTTGGGGTTTAGTTCTAGTGACAGCCACTTTCACACTTAATCGCGTCCCATCAAAAGCCGTAGAAAAGACACCATATACGTTATGGACTGGGAAGAGTCCCAAAATGTCTTTTATAAAGATTTGGGGTTGTGAAGCTTATGTTAGACGTCAAGTCTCAGATAAACTAGGACCCAAATCAGATAAGTGTTATTTCGTAGGATATCCCAAGGAAACTAAGGGATATTACTTTTACAATCCCACACTTGGCAAGGTGTTTGTTGCCAGAAATGTTGTCTTTCTAGAAAGAGAATTTATTTCTAGAAAAACTAGTGGGAGTAAAATTCATCTTGAAGAAATTCAAGATGAAGATAACACTAAGGCTTCGATGGAAAATGAACAGGCACCACAAAGTGTTGTGGATGAGGAAATTGTTGCCCAATGAGTTGTGGAGCAAACACCTGTTCAAGTAGACCAACCTCTTCGTAGATCTGATAGGATCCGTCGTTAACCCGAGAGATATTCTTTTCTCTTGACTGACAACGGTGAGGTATTGCTTGTCGATCTTGATGAGCCTACATCCTATCAAGAAGCTATGATGAGCCCAGATTCCGAGAAATGGCTAGAGGCCATGAGATCCAAAATGGAATCCATGTACACTAACCAAGTATGGACTTTGGTTGATCCACCTGAAGGGGTAAAACCTATTGGGTGTAAGTGGGTCTTTAAAGTAAAGACTGACATGGATGGTAATAAGCATACCTATAAAGGTAGATTGGTGGCTAAAGGATTCAAACAAATTCATGGTATTGACTATGATGAAACCATTTCACCAGTTGCGATGCTTAAATCCATTCGGATCATACTTGCTATTGCAGCCTACCACGATTATGAGATCTGGCAGATGGATGTCAAAACCGCTTTTTCTGAATGGAAAGGTACTCGAGGATGTGTACATGACAAAGCCTGAGGGTTTTGAAGATCCACAGCTTCCTGGAAAGATATGCAAACTGCAAAGGTCCATTTATGGACTAAAGCAAGCCTCTCGAAGCTCGAATCTTTGATTCGATGATGCAATCAAGGAGTTTGGTTTCATCAAGAATGAAGATGAACCTTGTTTCTACAAGAGAAATAGTGGGAGCACAGTTGTATTTCTTATCTTGTATGTAAATGACATACTTCTCATCGGAAATAATATTCCCTCACTCCAGTCTGTGAATATGTGGTTAGGGAATTGTTTCTCGATGAAAGACTTAGGTGAAGCTGCCTATATACTAGGCATCAAGATCTATAGAGATAGATCTAAAAGATTACTTGGCCTAAGTCAGAGTATATACATTGATAAAGTGCTAGATCATTTTGCTATGCAAAATTCCAAGAAAGGATTTTTGCCTTTATCACATGGTATGAGTCTTTCGAAGATTCAATGTCCCTCTTCTAAGGAGGAGAGAGATCGACTGGATAAGATCCCTTATGCATCTGCTATAGGGTCTATCATGTACGCCATGCTTTATACTCGTCCTGATCTCTCGTATGCTTTGAGCATGACGAGTAGATACCAGTCGGATCCAGGTGAAAGTCACTAGATAGCAGTCAAAAATATTCTTAAATACTTACGAAGAACGAAAGAATATTTCCTGATATTTGGAGGCAATGAGGAGCTAACTGTAAAGGGTTACAGTGATGCAAGCTTCCAAACAGACAAGGATGACTATAGATCGCAATCGGGGTACGTGTTTTGCCTGAATGGTGGAGCTGTGAGCTGGAAGAGTTCGAAGCAGGACACAGTTGCTGATTCTACAACAGAAGTCGAGTATATTGCTGCGTCTGATGCAGCAAAGGAGGTTGTTTGGCTCCGCAAGTTCATCAGTGAACTTGGGGTAGTTCCTAGCATTGCAGATCCAATAGACCTCTATTGTGACAACAATGGGGCTATTGCACAGGCTAAGGAACCTCGATCACATCAGTGGACCAAACACATACTGCGGCGCTTCCATCTCATTCGAGAGATCATCGATAGAGGAGATGTGAGGATATGCAGAGTACCGACAGAAGCTAACATCGCAGATCCATTGACCAAGGATTTGGCACAGAGGAAGCATGATGGTCACACTAGGTCACTAGGTATTAGATATCATAGTGATTGGTACTAGTGCTAGTGGGAGATTGTTAGTTATAGCCCTAGAACCAATCATGTGATGGTTGAATAGGGAACATTTTGTATCATATTCTATAAAGGAAAAGGATTGGTTATTATATTTACGTCTTGCTTGTGCCAGCTAAATTAAATATAATAATGCCCTAGAAAAGTAGGTTCTTATCTACAGCACATCAATTGGCAGAATTGATTATGAGAGGCTGTAGAGAACACTTTCCTAAATGTTCCTAGTCAAGTATTAATATGCAAGGGCAATATTAATACATAAATACTAGCATGTAGGTCAATTGATGACTTGATCTCACAAGTCATGGATATATGATATCAAGTTGACACATGGGTATATATTAGAGAATATATACTGAACTGACCCGCCATGAGAAAGTTTCATGGATCGTCATATGAGTGTCATAAACTTTCTCATGTGACTATTGATATGAATAGTCCTCAAACCTAAAGTCACTACGGTTCCCTACATAAGGAGTTATGTACTTTGGTATCGTCAAACGTCACCCGTAACAGGGTGGCCATAAAGGCGATTACTGGGTATATAACAAATTATGCGGAGGGATGTGAGTGATGTATATGGGATCTATCCCTCCCATATGACGGGAGTGATATCTGTGGGCCCCTTGATTGAGTAGAACTATGAAAACGCATGGCCATGCTCGAATGAGTCAATATGAGATATTGAGCTCATTTGTTTGAGTTAGTTTACTCAGGGATCAAGAAATACATAGATTGATCGAGGATGACACGGTCTATGCCTCATTGGTCAATCTGATATCAAGGATAGAAGGACACGGTCATACATTATAGTAGTCACGGAAAGGTTAGTCGGATCTTGACTTATTTCGTAACTTGGGTAGCAATTATGTATTGCTAGATGCCGCTCATTGCTTGTGTATCTAAAAGAGTTTAGATCCACTACTAACGTTATGAGAGCCTATAGGGTCACACACAAAGAGCATGATGATTAGAAGAATTAGTGCTTTCTAGTTTGACTAGAATAATTTTGGAATAAGCTTAAGTACAAAATGGTTTTTTAGAATTTAAGCTTAAAGAGAATTTTAGCTTATTGATTTAATGAGATTAATTCAATATGCTAAGCTTATTAATTTAATAAAATTAAATAAATATGTTATTATGATATCCTAGGCTAAATTGATTTAATAAGATTAATTCAATATGTTACCTTATTGATTTAATGAGATTAATTCAATATGATAACACAAGCTTATTGAATTAATAAGATTATTTCAACATGCATTAATGCCACATAAGCATGCCACATAAGCAAGCCACATAAGCATGCCACCTAAGCTTGATGAGGTGGAAGGAGACAAACGGTTTTGACCTTTGGATTTCCTCCACATGTGGCCGGCCAAACAAGGAGTGTAACTCCTTGTTTGATTGTTTTTCAATGCAATTGATTGCATTGAATGTGATTGGAGGTGAAAGGTTTTTCCAATCCTATAAAACACTCCATGGGGTGGCCAGCCAAGTGGTTGTAAGCTTGAGGCTTGGAGAGAGCTTGGTGATGAGAGGCTTTGGTTGTGTGGCTTTTGTGAGTGTAGCAAGAAGAGTGGTCTTCTTCTTCCTTTCTCTTTTTCCCTACCTTCCTCTCCTTTAGGGACTTCTCTATCAAGAAGTAAAGGAGAGCTCTTTTAGTTTCTTTTGTGAGACAAGAGCTTGCTCGTGTGGATACATATAGAGGCACGGACATTTGAACGTGCTAAAAGATCCAACAACCCAAGGAGATGCGGGATTAAAAAGGGCACGCAACAAAGGTAATATTCTCCTATAAGATAGGTTTTGAGAAATTTATTTTTGTACGAGGTTTTCTTTTGCAAGGATCACTTGGAAGGGATCCTATTTTTCCGTTGCGCATATGCTATTTTGCATAAAAGATCCCTACACTAAGGGCCTTCCATGCCATTATCTATATGTGATGGAGATTAACATGTGGTTAGTTAGATCTTGTACAAGTTGTTTAGGGTTTAAAATCTTGTTAGAACCCCATGAAGTTTAGACCACACCATGTTATGCTTGTTATGATGTTTATGTCATACTCTATATGTGTGTGATGTTAGTATTATGTTAAGTAGATCTTGCACAAGTGTTTAGCATGTAGACTCCTAAGAACCCTCCCTTAGGGTTTCGGCCAACCCATGTACATGCCCTCTACTAAGTCCTCCATGCCATGCTACATGTAGAAAAGATGCAAATATGATGTTAGTTAGATTTTATGATAGCATGATTGGTTTATGGCACTACCTTATGTCCATGTTGATTGTATGAATATATGAATATGTCTTGCTCATTGCCATACTAGTTGTAAGAATGTATGATTATGCCATGCTCTTTGCCATGTTAATTGTATGAATGTACGATATGTCATAAAGAAGGAACATGATATGTTATGTAAAGAAATATGATATGTTATGAAGAAGGAAAATGATATGGTATGAAGAAGGAAAATGATATGCCATAATAAGGAACATGATATGTATATAAAAAGGAATGTTATATGTTATGATAAGGAACATGATATTTTATGAAAAGAAATTTGATATGTAATGATAAGGAACATGATATGCTTTTTTACTTTCTGCATGGCTTGTACCAGACCCTAACAAGGTCTAAGGGATGGGCTCCTACGTGCCCCTAGGTCGACGGTCATAATGCGGACTCGATGCAGGATGAGCTCAGTTGCCTATCTTAAGCGATCATAGAAATCACAGGCTTAGGATTGGCTTCTATGTTATGTTGCAGTGGGCGGCCGGACATAAATGGTCCTTATACTCTAGTAGGTTCGGGATCAGCTACCTCGGGTCTATTAGGGATGCGCGCTATGATGATGATGTATGTGGTACAATGTCGGGCCCAATATGTTGAGATTATGTTTAAGTACCTATAAGATATATGTTTTCAAAGAGCATCTTGCATATACCATATTTCATGTCTAGGTGATTATGATGTTTATATGGTTGTTATGCTTATATGATCTTGTATGTTTATATGAATGCTATGCTTATATGATCTTGTATATTTATATGAATGCTATGACTATATGTTCTTGTATTTTTATATGAATGCTATGCTTATATGTTCTTGTATGTTTATATGAATGCTATGCTTTTATGTTCTTGTATGTTTATATGCATGCTATGCTCATATGCCCTTAAAAGATCATGTCACTACTCTATGTCTAATTCTCGATGTATGATTTTTGTGAGTAGGAAAGCATCTTACTAAGGCTATGTGCTTATAGTTTTTTGTTCCCTTGTACTACAGATAAGGGTAAAGAATGGCTAAACTAAAGGGAGCAGCAGGAGGGGCAAAGTGTGTGTGCTAGTGGCATGGTGGAGGAGATCTGTTTATGTTTCCCATACTTATGCATGTTTTCTTTTAAGTTGAATGTCATGAACATGAACTAAGTACTTATGAAATGATGATTCATCCTTATGTTTAAAAGAAAGAAGAATAAAAGAAGTTTAAAGTCTTAAGTTGTAAGAAGTATTTAGTCATCCGCTGTAAATGCATGTATGTATGATCGCGTCGCACTGCCCTTCCAACCCCTTAAAATGGCGGGCGTGACAAAGCGTGCCCTAAAGACTGCTACCCCTTGCCTCGTATTGATCAGTTGGTGGATTCTACTGTAGGATATGAAGTGTTGTCCTTAATGGATGCATACCAAGGATATCATCAAATACCCTTGGCTAAGGAAGATCATAAGAGGTTTAGTTTTGTGACGGCAGGGGGTTTGTATGCTTATGTGGTAATGCCCTTCGGCTTAAAAATGTGGGGGCCACCTACCAATAGCTCATGGATAAGATCTTCGCGGAGCAAAAAAGAAAAAATGTGGAAGTTTATGTGGACGATATCCTAGTCAAATCAAAAACCACTCTGGATTTGGTTAAAGATCTAAATGAAACTTTCACTACAATGAGACGGTATAATATGAAGCTGAACCCTAAAAAATACCTGTTCGGTGTAAAAAGCGGTAAATTCTTGGGGTATATAGTGACTGAGAAGGGGTTGCAAGCTACCCAGAGAAGGTGCAAGCACTGTGCAACATGAAGTCACCCACTAATTTGCGAGAGACTCAAAAGCTAGTGGGGAGGATTGTTTCCTTATCTCGATTTATAGCCAGATCGGCGGACAAAGGGCTACCATTCTTCAAGATCCTGCGCAAAGCTACCAAGTTTCAATGGGACGATCAGTGCAAGTAGGCTTTCCAAGAGTTGAAGAAGTATCTAGCAGGACTTCCTTTACTGGCCAAGCCAATGGCAGGAGAACCATTGTGGATGTACTTGGTCGTCTCAGAGGGAGTCATCAGTTCAGTTTTGCTTAAACAAGAAGGTTCTCATCAACAACCAATTTATTATACCAGCCATATTCTGAAGGGGGATGAATCTCATTACACTGAGCTAGAGAAGTTGGCATATATTCTGGTCTTGACAACCCTACAAATTGAGGCCATACTTTCTGGCTCATCCTATATCTGTTTTGACTCATAGTGAATTGGGTAAGGTGATCACCAAGCCCAATTTTTATGAGAGATTGGCTAAATGGGTGGTAGAGCTAAGCAAGTATGACATTCATTACCAACCCCGAACCGTTATCAAGGCCCAGGCGCTTGCCGACTTTTTGGCGGAAGTACCTTTTGGTTCGGAAAATAACTCGTCAACAAAAGAGGAAGGGTTATATACATGGAATGTATTTATGGATGGTTCTTTGGGATCCACGGGCAGCGGAGTGGGAGTCTTGCTAATTTCCCCTGATAAAGAGGAGACGCGCCTAGCCGTACACCTGGGATATCATGCATCTAATAATGAAGCGGAGTATGAAGCCATTCTAGCGGGGTTACAGGCTGCCAAAGTTTTAGGGGCTTCTTCGATTATAGTCCACTCGGATTCCCAGCTGGCGATATCACAACTTCAAGGCTCTTTTGCAGTTGGGGAAGAAAGATTGCAAAAGTATTTGAAAGCTTTCGAGAAAGAAAAAGCTCATTTTCATCTAGTCCTCTTGAAGCAAATTCCGAGAGAGAACAACGGGAAGGCGGATGAATTGGCTCGGGTGGCTAGCGCTATGGAAGGAGTAAAATCATTTGAAACGGTTTGCATGGAAATCCCTACTTCTCTAACGATATGCAATGTGGAGGAGGCTACGCCTGAACCGGATCCGATCCTTGATTGGAGGACTGACATCATAGCTTATCTACAGCATGGAAAGGTTCGGGAAGAAAAAGGGGCGGCATATGCTTTAATGAACAGAGCCAAATGATTCACCCTCTTAAACGGATATTTATACAAGACATCTTTTGGATGGCCCCTGCTGAAGTGTTTGGGAAGCGAAGATGCTGAATGGGTACTTCGGGAGATCCATGAAGGTTGTTGTAGTAATCATTTGGGGGGGGGGGGGGAGAGCTTTGGCAAGGAAGGCCTTGTTAGCGGGATATTTTTGGCCTACCCTCTAGCAAGATGCGCCTCATATAGTGCAAACTTGCCCAGCCTATCAAAAACATATTAACCGGTCCGAACGACCGATTGAATTAATGAAAGTTGTGGTTGCTTCATGCCCTTTTTACCAATGGGGAATGGATATAGTGGACCCTATGCCTTTGGCACCATTGGAGAAAAAATTCCTATTGGTGGCGGTGGATTATTTCTCCAAGTGGGTAGAAGCAGAGCCTCTTGTCAAAATTACGGAGAAAGCTCTCATACAATTCCTGTGGAAGAATATTGTCTATCTGTATGGTATTCCCCGGAGGTTAGTTAGTGATAATGGACGGCAATTCTAGGGCAAGAAAATCAAAGCATGGTGCCAAAGTCTCAATATCCAGCAAGCTTTTACTTCGGTGGCCCACCCTCAAGCTAATGGGCAAGTTGAAGTAACTAATAGAATTCTTATTCAAGGGTTGATGACTAAATTGGGGGCTCAGAGGGCAAACTGGGTGGAAGAACTGCTTGGAATTTTGTGGGCCTACCGAACCACACAAAAAACTGCAACGGGGGAAACTCCTTTCAGCCTAGTATACGGGACAGAGGCCGTTATTCTGGTGGAAGCTCTCTTAAGTAGCACCCGAGTGGAAATTTATGAGCCGGAGAAGAACCAAATTATTCGAAGCACTAAGTTGGACCTGGTAGAAGAAAAGAGGGAGACGGCATGGAGGCGAGCAGAGTTTTACAAGCGGAGAGTACAGCAAGCCTTTAACAAAAAGGTGATGCCCTGAAGATTTCTAGAGGGGGATTTTGTTCTGCGTAAAGTTAATCCTGCTGAAGATCCTAGAAAGTTAGCTCCAAACTGGGAGGGGCCCTATGAAGTGACGCATAGCGTAGCAGGGTCAGCGTATTATCTAAAGGATGACCAGGGCAAGGAATTTCCTCGACCCTGGAATGTTATCCACTTGAAACCTTTTCACACTGTATAAGGAGTGATGGATAAAAGAAAAGGAGTTGAGGGGCTCCCGAAGGGATGTACTTGACAATTCGTTGTATTGATTAGATGTATAGCGAATCCGAGTTTGATTGATGAGTTATTTACAGTAGTATTATAGTCCCTGTAGCGAACTTTGAAAAAAGAAAAGACAATAAAAAAGGGAGCCATGTGCTGAAGCAATACATTAAGTTATAACTTAAATCGATCGGGAGGATAACGTCGGAAGCCGGCCTCCCAATTTAAGGAGAGAGTGGGATGATTCACAGGGGGATGTCCTTGATTAGCATACTGTCGAACCACCTCATTAAACCCGTCTTAATAGGTGGCGCGCAGCAGGATGACTAACCGCTCCTGTCGATTCGGGTGGTCAGGACTTCGGTTCCGATGGAGCCTGTGACACTTCTCTTGTTTCTTTCGGAGGGCTCGGCACATGTCACTATAACGCCGAGATATTTCCATAATGGCATCTGCCAAGACTGAGACATCATCAGCTCGGGAAGCTTTGTCCTGTTGGAAGAGGTTCGTCATATCCACCATATTCTGGCGCATTGAAGCTGAAATTCCCTCTACCACCTCGGTGTAAGATCTGGTGCGGATGAGCTCATTGCCCAGCCTCTGGAGAAAAGTTTCTTGCCTGCATATACAGGCATGAGCATGCGCCCTAGAAGTTATGAGGGAGGAGTTTTCTTGTACCTCCTTGCACATGCGAGTGCGGAGGTCCCCTATTTCGTCCTCTGCTTTTTGGTGTTGAACCCGCAGGTGGGGGATGATGTCAGAGTCTCATTACTTCTTTTGAAGGAGCTCTGTTACCTGCCCTTGAAGACTTATTAACTCTTGAGAAGGGGAGGCCTCCTTGTCAAACTCTGCCGGCTAAACATCCCGCCGGATTGAGAGTGATTCTGTGTAAGCCCGATGTTGTTCTTTCAATGCCGCTATAGTCTCGACATCGTTTCGATGTTGGTAGCGAGCTTCTATCAGTTTCTTATGACATTGCTGCAGTTGTTGAGATAAGAGGCGCTCTCGATTTTGAGCAGCCATCAGATCCTCCCGTTGTTGCTGTTCCAACTTCAGAGATTGAGCTCGATATTGTTGGAGGGAGCGATCTAATTCTTGATTGTTGGTAAGGGCCTGTAAGCCGTTTGTCGAAAAGAAGTCATTTAGTAAGGAAAATTAAAGAAGTTGATTAGAGAAACATACCAATTCTAAAGCATGGCGCAGGCCTTCCATCTGGGGGATCAGTTCCTCCAAATTTAAGATCCGAAGGCCCCGGGGAGAAGAAGAAAAGGAGGGGATGGATGACACCAGTGGTGGAGGGTCACTTTTAATGGGGAGGATAAGGGTAGGAGCTAGAGGTTGTGTCGGAGGTGCGAACGAAAAAGAAGAAGGAGCACTGGTAAAGAGGCTCAAAGGGATAGAGGTCGGGGGCAAAGAATCAAGAGCCTGAGGGGGATGGTGTAATGTGGTTGGTTGCGAGGTTGGCATGCAAGAAGTTGCAAAAGGGGATTGGTTTGGTGAGGAATTTGGAGAGGATGATATAGAGATCATCGGGATGGATAACTCTTCACTAGGAAGGCGAGAAGTGGAAGGACCCGGGCTAGTGCCCATAGAAGGTGAAGGGCTCTCCAAGCGATGAGCCATGGGGGAAATAGGCAGTTGAGGAATATCAACTACCATGGGTTCAAGGGTGGTGGAATGTTCTGGAGAAAGAGAAGGCGGAGATGTTCCTAAGACGAAGCTCTCGATCACGTCGTCTTCAACACGAGGCTAGTAACTTGTACGAAGACGAAGCTCGTGGCTTAGCGAAGTCATCCCGAGGAATTCGGCGTGGATACGGATAGAGACGATTCTAGCGAGGATCGTTCCGGTTGATGCCGTTCCCGCTACACGTCATACGAAAGGTATAACGTAGATAAATTTCCTTTTATTGCAAATTTAAATTTACGGGTATGTCTACACTTGTTGTAATATGCATGCGTGTGTTGTGTGTGTTGTAATAAATGTAGATTTATTATTTTTATTGCTTCTGCTGTGTTCATGTTTACGAAACGTGATCGAACACACACACGCCGCGGTGCCAGAAACCCCATCAATATCTCCCCGTGTTTAAGATATCGAATGTCTATCAATAAATTAATTTACTGACAATTAATTAATCAACATCTAACTCCATAAGTAGTACCACAAAACCTTATCATCATGGCCGGACCAAGTCCACCTGTAGGGTTTACATGATGATCCTTATGAGTTCTTCAAGGGGACATCATCATCCTAATAAATATGACATAGTTTCTTCTTATAATCAACGGCACACCGTGTAAATAATATCATTTTCTAACTTACCGAGCCTATCGATTTAATCTATAAATCTCGCCCATGGTTAAATCAAAGAAATAAATACTAAGTACATGTGCCCGTTATTATATTGGGATTAAGAGCATGTACACCATAATATCCGAGGTCCGATTCAATTATGTATTCAGCAATAAATTGAATCGCCCCTAAGTCAGTCATGCTCAATACACACAAAGTGTACTAGTGTAATTCTATGGTCAAGACAAACCAATACCAAATTACACTACAACCATACCAATGGTTTGTCCAAAACCATCTCAGTTGTGAGCCTCTACTTATACTCTACAAGGAACTGATAACATGATCTTTCGTGTGACACCACACACCATGTTATCTACAATGTAATGTATCAAACAATATGCATAACCATAAATATGGAAACAATGATCATGTGATTCTTATTTCAAAAATAAAGATGTTCATACAAAATATAGACTTTTCAGTATACATCCCAACATTAAGGTCATGAGCTTGGGTGAATCAGAAGGATAACACTAACCTCCCCAATGAGGTTGGTATGAGCCACCATCAATGGGACCAAGCTCCTCATAACATTCTCTCAACCCCACTTTAGAGATTCCCCCTTTAGCAACAACAGGCTCAGTTGCCCTACCTCTAGAGAGACCTCTGTCTCTTTCCCAAGAACTAAGTTCCAATTCTTCCTCCCTTCTAGGGATTGCTTTTGGCCATGATATACCTTGGGTGCCACGAGCAACTCCTCCCAGAGGCTTCTTTTGCCGGATTATGGAGACAGAGGAAAATGATCTGAAGGATAAGACTATAACTGGCTTATGTGATTCGATTAACATTATCACAACAACGGTAGCTGAAATATTTCTTCCTTTATAACCACCTTGAAATATTGATTTTTTGTTATGTTCAAAGCTCTAGGCCCACCAAAGAGAATTAACAACTCACCTTCTAACTCTGTTTGAAATGTACTGAGCAATACGAGCTCAGACTATTGAATGTTTGGCGCAACTTTGACATAAAGAAAAGGAGCTAGAGATAGTAGTCCATTAGCACTAGTCCACCCACCGCAAAGGCTACAAGATATGAGGTCCAAATTGTTGAACTCTAAGCTAAGCTTCAAGAGTTAGATGAGCTTCGAACGAAACTTTATAGGATCGAATTGCTCCGAGAGAGGGGGGTGAATTTTGGAGGTTACAAATTTTCTTTAGATTTTAAAACAAGAATATGCAGAGAAATAAATAAAATAATGAGACAAGCATTTTTACTTGGATGACAACCCTAGTCGGGTTGCTACTCTAAGGCCCATAGTTCTCCGAGAGCTACCTTAATGGGCAATCACTATAATACCCGATGACTCGAGATCTCTCGACTTCGGAGGGGTTTTCTTTTTACAAAGAATAAAAGATAGGTAACAATCTACCTTCTCTTTTATATTAAGTACATATAAAGAGAAAATGAATACAAACAAGTATAACTGAAATATACCTACACTTCTTAGGTCTATCGAATTAGGTACGGAGTGTCAGAATTGTGTCTTTGTAAAGGGATGAAGCTTCTGTGGACGACGAACAATAGTAGCAGCACTTGGACATAGTAGATTAGTTGTTCTTAGAGCTGGTCGTGCATTTCTTTTATAGACCTTTTTATAGTGGACTTGAATGCCTTCCAATTGACTCCCCATCATCCCGTCGATATGGTACTTCAGGTCTTTCAGTCGATTGGACACTCCCAGTAGACTCCAAGTCAATCGACTTCGCATCGGAAAGTTTACCTTTCCAATCAACTGGACCTCCTCAGTCGAGTGAAACTCTTTCCATCTATGCTACTAGAACTTTGATCGATCACAAACTAATCCTGCCAACTGGGTATCCAATCGAATGACCCATACCTAGTCGACTAGACTTCAGCTGATTGGAATCCATTCAGTCGACTGATCCCTATAAAACGAGATTAGCACAAGCAAATAATATAAAACATGATAGCAGTAGTAATACTGCTCGATCTCGACTTCTATGTCCCACACAGACTATCTGTCGGATCAATACCTAGCTTTGTTCCCCTATAGAGGACTCAGCCTCACCTCTCCACTCGAGGCTTACTTGTCGGCTGCCCTATCGAACTTACCATTCTTGACATCTGATTTCAACCACTAGGGCTTCCACTAGTTGTCCGGTCTACCTGAACCAGCTGGACTTTTTATCGATTGTCTGTTCTTCTCACCCAACCGATCTTCATGCCAAATGTTCAGTCCACTTGAACCATCTGGACTTCTTGCCTGGTGTTCGATCCTCCTGATCTATCAAGACGTCTGCCTAGTATCCGGTCAACATGACCTACTAGGACTTCCTATTAAGCCTACACACTTAGCACTAATATCATAACACAAGTAAATCCTAACTTTAACTTTGGTTCATACATTAAAACTAAGGAGTGATACTCTCTTCATCAACAATTTCCCCCTTTTTGATGTATAACAACACATCAGTTAAAGTTAGGAGAATCAATTTGCAATATTAAAATTTATCATATTTCAGGAATGCATTTGAGCTATAAATGTATATGCATGAGATGCTCATATGCAAGAAAAGCTTTACTTTAAAATTTTCTAACTTTAACCCTTTTCTCTCTCAAATTTCTCTATCTTTAACTCTTTTCTCTATCTCTCCCTCCTCCTTTGGCAAACATCAAAAGAATTTTTAAACAACAAATGCCACAATTTAAAGATGAGGAATATGTTAGTTATATATGAGAGATGTCCTAAGGCAATCGCCTTATGTATGAACCATTTATATGATAAATGAAGATTCACTATTTGAGTATACATGTTTCATGTAATTGATTGGATCTTAAACTCATTTACTGAATGTCCACGATGCGATTCACAGCATGAGAGAATTTGTGATTGGATCACAACTAGTGAGTATCTCTACATGTGTAATTGTGATGTATCGGAATTATCCCTAGTCGATGAATTGATGGATTTGGACACCATCAATTACTCGAGACTAGCACAGGTATACTCCTTGGTGTATCCAAGCGGTGATTCTCCTTTGTGGAGACATAGTGATGTCCGGAGTTAATCGTGGATGCTAGTTATGGTAACTAGTTCATTGGAGTGACCAGCCGTAAGACTTCATATGGTTCTCTGCATATATAGATATGTCAATAAAGTTCTTACTATGGCTTAAGTGCGATGTTCCTTTGACTTGCGGTATTCAAGTCATCTTGATCATGGAGACTTATGCTTTGACATCTTAAGAAAACATCTCTGAGGAGATGTGGACCCGGGATGATTGGGTATAAGTCGAAGTGATCGAAGGTGTTTGAATAGCCTATAAAGGATTCACCACTCCTTGCGAGGAGATGTATACCTATGGCCTCTCGTCGGATTGTTACTAAAGTCTTTGGCCAAAGCATTACATGTTTAGAGTAAGGTACTCTTCGATACATGTGGAGTAACTAGAATCCGTAGGACGAGGAAATGATACTTGGGCTAGGTGTGACGTAGTCAGCCTAGTGGGGACTGACACAATAGACCATGTCCTGAACCAAGTGGGTATAAGATGAGTGAAGGGAATGGTTTTTTCAGAAATACTGAAGGGTTTCAGAAATAGTTCTGGATCAACCGTTGATTTTTTCGGTTAATTGGGGATCATGATGTACTACTAGGTGCCACTCATGATCGTTCTATAATTAATGGTTAATTATAGACGGCCAACATAAACCGAGAACCTATTTGGTCACACGCACAACGAGTGTAATCCAAAGGATTTAAAACGAGCTTGAGAATGGGATTCTCAGACCGAGAGAAACTTTGTTTGGTTGGACCAAACATAAAGCGACCATGAAATTGTTTCAGTCGCAATAGAAGCGTGGATGGGTCGTGTCTTATGAAGACATAATGGATGGACCAAAATGGTTTGGTTCTAATCCAATGGATGAGAATAAACCAAAGGGTTTGGTTTATTTTAAACGAATGAACCAAAAGTTGGTTCGGTTCGTTTTAACTTAAAATAAACCATCATGGTTTGGTTTATTTTAACTTATCTTAATGGAGCGGGTTAACGGGCTTTATGGATATGATCCATTAACCATTAAGAGAATTAGTTCTCTATAAAATAGGGCTTAAACCCTAATCCAAAAACCCTAATGGTAGTTGCCACCCACCTCACCCTTGGTGATTTCGGCGCCCAACCCTAAGCTGGCGCCGCATAGCCCAAAGCTCCTCCAACCGGCATCCAGAAGGTTGCTTCCTTCCTCCTCACCGGCGTCGAGCTACTGCCGGAAGATTTCCGGCGATCCTCCTTAGGTTTGGCATCAAGGTGAGCATTTGGCTTCCTTGTTTTTGGCTGGCGCCTACTCCTCCACCAAGCTGTCCAGTTTTTCTGGACAGCTTCTTCTCCTCTCGTCGGAGCGTCGTTTGGACGACGGTTAGTGCTCCGACAGCGGCTAACTTACCGGGGATTTGATCTCCGGTAATCCTCTGAGGTGGAGGACGAAGGATTCGTCAAACGGTTGACGAATACCTCTCCGGAGAAGCGAGTTTTGAGAACTCGTTTTAGGATCCGAATTTGGATTCGGATCGTGATCATCTCTCGATCACGTCGTCTTCAACACGAGGCTAGTAACCCATACGAAGACGAAGCTCATGACTTAGCGAAGTCATCCCGAGGAGCTCGGCGTGGATACGGATAGAGACGATTCTTACGGGGATCGTTCCGGTTGATGCCGTTCCCGCTACACGTCATACGAAAGGTATAACGTAGATAATTTTCTTTTATTGCAAATTTTAATTTACGGTTATGTCTACACTTGTTGTAATATGCATGCGTGTGTTGTGTGTGTTGTAATAAATATTGATTTATTATTTTTAATTGCTTCCGCTGTGCTCATGTTTATGAAACATGATCGAACACACACACGCCGCGGTGCCGGAAACCCAACAGAATAAAGCTTTTCAATCATTTTACACAAGCTTTATCAAAAATACCTAAGCTTTACAAAACTTTGAAAATAATTTATCAATTCTCCCCCTAAATTCTTGCAATAAAATTTGTAAAAAGGATCTCCCCCTTTTCTTGAATCCCAATAATCAAAATATTCAAATGTACTTAAACCTTTACAAAAGATTACAATTTTAAATAAAATTTTCAAAATTCCAAAAGTCAAAACTCTTAATTTTTCAAAAACTCCCCCTCAATAAAAATATTTTTAAAATTTTAAAAACTTTTTAAACTCCCCATTAAATAAAATGTTTTTGAAATTTTCAAATTTTTTACTTTTCAGAACTTTACAAAACTCCCCCTCAATAAAAGCTAAAAAACTTAAGGTTTTTAAAAAATTTCAATAAAGATTAAGTTAAGATGATGCAAATGAGATAGAAAAATGTTCAAGCATGAATTCCTGAATATTACTTTTATACTTAAAAAAATACACATCTAAAAATCATCCTGAAAGCAAATATCCAACTCTTTACTTGCTCAAGCGATATCAAGCTATGAACTATAATCAGTCAACAAAGTGATTGATTTGCTTTTGTAAATCCTATGTTGATTCATGTCGATGCACTGAATCTACATCTGGAACCTGGGGTGCAGTCCTAACATCTCACACCCATCTTCGTGGCTCAATACACAAATAGGTAATCCTAGGTGTTTGTGAGATGCGAAGGCTTACCTAGATCTATAGGATCATGAAAACTAAATTGACCTAGGCTAGATTGATTTTTAAATTTCCTTTAAGAAAATAATATAACTTAACAAAATAGAATTTGAGTAATGAACATGAAAGCATCCTAGTCTACTAAGCACAATCCAAATCACAACCAAGATTTAAAAGTTATCAAATCCATTATTTAAGTTCAAATAGTAACAACTAGCATAACTAAAACTGACCTAGTCAGAAGAGGAAGGTGGAGGAGGAGCAGGTGGATGACCCATGCTCCAAGATCTAAAAAACTCCATCATCTCTCAATGATCCTCTCTCTGCACCTGGAACATCTACATCATCTCAAGATGATGAGCCTGATATTGCTGCTCCTGACGTTGCATCGTATCCTCTAATCTGGATAATCTCTCTGCTATAGTAAAAGGTGCTGGAATCCTAAGGAAAGGTGATAGACTATCGAATCCTGGTACTTCTTGATGCTCAGACTCGGAGTGGTGCTCTGGGTCAACCTCAAGCTTAGGCTCTTGCTCAGGCTCAGATTGGTGTTGGGGTTGAGGACCATCTCTCTTCCATGTTAGGACATTATTTTCATCTAAATCTATTTTAGCTAAACCAAATTGCCTAGAACCTAACATGTCATACTCGAAAAGTTGTTTGATGTTACTTGTGATAACATTAAACCCTAATGTGGCTGTAAAGATGTGATGACATGGCAGTAAGGCAAATATGTCTTCCTACTAGTAACTTTCCTAGAATGATGAATGATGGAATGAAACATCTGTTAATTAATGTCTAAATATAATCTTTGACTAAGTACAAAAAGTAGAAATGAATGATAGGGATACATCATAGCGATGTCCCTAGTGGTGAGTGGCAAAATGCAATTCACTATGACTCGTCTGAGGCATAATTCTATACTTTGAGTCTAGTGGAACTAAAGATACTCACAAATGGAGTCCTCTCCTCACTAAATAAAAGCAAGTGTATCCTATCTAGTGTGATGTGCGAGTAGGGGTCATCGTATGGTAACTCCATAGATGGAAAGCATACAACCGGACATGATTAATGCATGAGTCCTAGATGCTCTCTCAACATAGAGGGGGTAAAAATAAAATCCTTACCCAGCACTCTAGTAGAGTATGCAAGATCATCAATTCTAGTAAAATTATTGAAAAACTTTGCACATAAATCTATGTTGATAGAGTTTTTACAATAAACTAATTTTTCTAACTCATAATGTGCTATGACCTCCATACAAGGTATGCATGATCTACTAAAAAAATGATCTACTAATTTATCTAGTAGGCAAGGGAGTATAAAGAGTGTTCTCAAACCTTATCCTATGCCCCTCAGTAGGGAACCTAATATCCATACATGGAGTAGAAGATAACTCAGCCTCAATGGCTCTTCTTTTACTCCTAATTAAATTACAACTATTTAATATTTATTGAAGAAATAATTGAAATTAGAGTTTAGAATTATTACCTCGCATTATAGATGATGTTATAAAAGAGATATGATGACCTAGATGCATTGAAGGGTTGAAAAAGTGGTTTTCGCGGTTGGTTGGGGTGGTTGTGAGTTGATTTGCTGTTGCTCTAGCGCTGGTCTTATAGACGGAATTCAATCGACTAGAAAGAGTTCAGTCAACTGGATTAGAGTCGACTGTAAAAAATACCATTTACTGCGACCACCTAACCCTTATCTACCATTGTATTCCAATCAATTGAATTAGTTCCAGTCGACTGGAGCCGTGTTTTTGTTAGGAATTACTTCGGAGGCTCATTGGCTCCCATGTCCCCAGATTAAAATTTTCACTAATGAAAAAAACTAATCAGGATGGGATGAGTTTCCTAAGAACAACCAATTCGTCGTCATGCTAACAACTTGAGCGATCGCTTGAACAAACTAGTTGTTCAAGCAACACAACTCTTCTAGTTGGATAGCCACAGAAGAGACGACGGACGGATCACCGGTTTTTGTGTTTATCTTCGGGGTCCATGATTATACAAATACATACAAATGCAAACTAGTATAATCAACACATACTAACATAAAGATAAAAACATGCAAAGATCAATAATAAAAGTTGTAAAACTTTTATACCTCTCGATATTCTACCGTATGTCCTATCCTCCTCGTGGACATCGTGTGGGCGAAGATCCTCCACGAGTTGAAGCCTCCTAGATCACGTTCTTCCCTTACTTGTTCGCTCCGAACAAAGAGAAGAACCAAAACAAAAACTCCTTCTCCTATCTAGAACCGGCCACCAAGCCAAGGAGCTTGATATAACCACCGGCCAAGGAGTAGTTTCTTGAGCGCCGGCTTGAGAAAAGGTTGCCGCCGGCCACCAAGGAGAAAAGGAGAAGGAAGAGCACTGGCCAACCTTGAACAAAGGTTGCCAGCCCTGGGAGAAAGGGAGGAGGAAGGCGCGGTCTAGGAATAGAGGAGGAAGAGATATAGGTGCCGGCCAACCTTAGGAAGAAGAAGGGTTCTTCTTCTCTTGATGCCCACCCTCCTTCAAAACCTAGTAGCCTTGTTCTCCTAGGGTTTCTTGCCGCCCAAGATTGGAGAGGCAAAACCCTAATTTCTCCTAAAACCAACAACCCTTGCCGCCACTTAAGTCTTCCTTTTATAGAGTTAGGCTTAAGCCTTGATTTAATCTCAATCGTTGGTTCTAGGGTTTCATTCCAACCGTCGGATCTAGGGTTTCATCCCAACCATCGGATCTAGGGTTTCATCCCAACCGTCGGATCCAGGTTTCATCCCACCATCGGATCTAGGGTTTAATCCCAACCGTCGGATCTAGGGTTTCATCCCAACCGTCAGATCTAGGGATTTATCCCAACCATTGGTTTTAGAGATTTAATCTTAACCATCGGTTCTAGGGATTTAATCTCAACCGTCGGTTCTAGAGATTTAATCTCCACCGTCGAATCTAGAGATTTAATCTCAACTGTCGGTTCTAGAGTTTTGTTTTTCATCCTTTGATCTAGGCTTCATGAGGATTATATTAGGCTACGATAGGGACCATGAGGAGGAGTTGGATCTTGGCCACCCGATGGATCGGAACCACACAAACTTGATCCATCAATGATGTTCCATTCCACTAGAGGATCATCATTGAATTACCTCACCAACCCCTATAAATTAATATGGGCTCCATATATTATTTGTACATCCATTTCCCCATGTTTAAGATATCGAATGTTTGTTAATTAATTGATTTACTGACCATCAATCAATTAACATCTAACTCCTCAAGTAGTACCACTCAACCTTATCATCATGTTGACTAAGTCAACCAGCTGGGTTTACATGATGAACCTTATGAGCTCCTCAAGGGGACATCATCAACCTAATATATAGGACACGGTTTCCTCCTATAATCAACGACACACCATGTAAATAATATCATTTCTCAACTTACCGGGCATATTGATTTAATCCATCTAAATCTCACCCTTTGGTAAATCAAAGAAATAAATACTAAGTATATGTGCCCGTTATTATATCAGGATTAAGAGCATGTACAACATAATATCTGAGGTCCGATTCAATTACGTAGTCAGCAATAAATTGAATCACCTCTATGTCGGTCCTGCTCAATACACCTAAGTGTACTAGTGTAACACTATGTTCAAGATAAAACAATACCAAGCTACACTACAACCATGCCAATGGTTTGTCCAAAACAATCTTGGTCGTGAGTCTCTATTTATATTCTACAAGGGACTGATAACATGATCTTCTGTGCCACACCAAGCACCATGTTATCTACAATGTAAAATATTAGACAATATGCACACATATAATAAATATAAAGTGCAAACAATGATCATGTGATTCTTATTTCAAAATAAAAATGTTCATACAAAAAGAGCTAGGCTTTCAGTATACATTCCAACAGTTTTACCTTTCCGTGGTGTTGAGACAACTAAATATGATTCAGTCAACTCTTATTGAGTTGACTAGAAATATTCCAGTCGATTGGAATCGATTAATTTTAATTTTGATTAATTTTTATGCTTAATTCTGTTTAATTGATTTTATTATGTTAATTTAATAGATTAATTTCACTAAGATGGTTGTGTTCAATTAATTTTAGTTGTGATAATTTGTTAAGTTGAGTTTAAGTTGTTAAGTTTAGTTAAGTTGTTAAGTATAGTTAAGTTGTTAAGTTTAGTTAAGTTGTTAAGTTTAGTTAAGTTGTTAAGTTAAGTTTAGTTAAGTTGTTAAGTATAGTTTAGTTAAGTTGTTAAGTATAGTTAAGTTGTCAAGTATAGTTTAGTTAAGTTAAGTTGTTTTAGCTAACTTGATTAAGTTCTAAGTCATCTCACCCAAGCTAAGTTTTCAATACATGTTAATCCTATGGGTTTTATGAGATAAAATTTTCTTTTTATGTTAATTAATTTCAATTAATAATTTCAAAGTTTTTAAACTTATGTTAGATTCAAGGTTAGCTTGAGCTAATCAAGTAGGTTTTTTCAGCATTGACTTCCAGGTCATAGTGAGGCATATAGCCTTCTTGGATATCGGATGGACCATTTCCTAGACAAAGTCAATGAAGAAATCAAGTACTTGACTCACTTTGGACTAAGCTTTCCTCTAACTAGTCAAAGACTTAGTGAGTTAGCTTCAGTTAGTTCCACTCGACTTAGTGCACTAGGTCATGGCAAGGCATACGACCTTCTTGGATATCGGATGGACCACTTCCTAGACATGCACTTCGAAGAGCTTCCCTAACTTACAATCAATTCACTTCATCTTAGTAGTAAGCTATTTAACTTTAAACTACTTTGTTTCCTATCTAGTCTATTCTAAATTAAGCAAGTAAAGTAAACTAAGACATGCAAGAGTTTAACTAAACAAGGAAACAAGCAAAGTGTTAGCTCCCCCTAAGTGATAACTTAGTTGAGTTTTGTTCACTAAGTGAACTTGACTCTTGGGAACCCAAAATTGATTCGGTCCAACTTGGTTTACTAAGCTAGACTTAAGAACCCATGCTTGGACTTGATTCTTAGCGTTTCGGCTAAGTAGTGACATGTATGATTTGCATGAGGATTTAGCTTTATGTCCGAGTTCGGACTTGTTGTACACGGCTTGCTGAGACCCAAGCATCATGTTGAGATACTTGGAGCCTGAAGTGAACCTTTTCAACGATTCCATGAGATCTTCTACTTGCCTTTTTAGGACCAAGTTCTCTTCCTCAAGCTTTGCAACTTGAGTTGAGTCCCTATCCTTAATTTGGGAAGTTGAAGTCTTCGAGTTTACTTGCTCCTTACGTACTTGGACATCCTTAAGAAGTAAGTCGACTCGATTCTCGAACTTAGCTAATTTCCATCCTATGCATGCAATTATATTGTAAAGTCTATCTTCTAAAGGAGAAGTTACCTCGTCTAGTCCTTCGAAAATGGATGCGGATCCATGGCTTCTCTTAGACTCTGACTCAGACTCGTACTCGGAACTTGACTCTGCTCCAGTGCTTTATTCGACCATGAATGCCACGAAGCTTCTCTTGTCTCTTCTGTGTTAGACTCTTCCAAGGATGATTCATCCCAAGTTGCCTTAAGTGCTTTCTTCATCTTTTTTTTTTTTGGGTTTTTCTTCCTTTTTTAGATTCGTGCATTCTGACTTGTAGTCTCCTTTTCCGTTGCACTCGTAGCAAGTTATTTCCGATCTGGGTCTTGCCTTATTGTTGATGACCTTCTTAGCATCCTTCTTTGTAAACCTCTTTCTCTGGTTGAACATTTTTCAGACCATATTTACGATTTCCTCTTCTCCGTATAGGTCCGATTCTGACTCGTCTTCGGACTCACTTTTCATTTTTCTTTCCTTTTTCGTCAAACCTGCCACTAAAGCAATACCATTCTTGGTTTGCCTCGAGTTAGCTTGTTCGTGTAGTTCGAGTTCGCAAAATAATTCGTCTAGTCTAATGGTGGAAAGATCCCTGGAGACCTTATAGGCATCGACGATGGATGCTCATAATGCATTCCTCGGGAATGCCTTAAGTGTATACCTAATTACGTCCCTATTTTCTATTTGATTTTCTATTAAATGTAATCCATTTAATATATCTTTTATTCTTGTGTGGAGTTGACTAGCATTTTCATTTTCGTTCATTTTACAATCAAAAATGTTATTAAGTAACATGTCCCATTTAGCTATTCTAGTATCATTAGTGCCTTCATGTAGTTCAATTAATTTGTTCCATAATTCCTTAGAGTTTTTGAAGGGATCGACTCTATTGAGCTCTTCTTTCGTAAGTCTGCATTGCAAAGTATTAAGGGCCTTGTAATCGACTTGAGCTCATTTCCTAATGTTCGCGGTCCATTTCTCTTGTTCTAACAACTCACCAGAGTCATCTACCGGAGAGACAAAACCTTTCCTAATTGAAAACCATACCTCGAGGTCGGTTTTCAGGAAGCACTCCACTCTCCTCTTTGAGTAGGAAAAATCCTCTCCGCTAAGAAAGAGGAGGGCAAACGGTGTTATACCCTTCTAAGTGTGAAATTACTAAATTTTGATTATTAAATTTTTATTTAAATTAATTCAATTAATTTTCATAATTATTCATAGATTTATTTAATTTAAGCAAAAATGAATTGTGCAAGAATAAATTTAAACTAAAGTAAGACAAATATTAAAAATCTATTCTAATGAAGAAAAATAAATATTAATGAAAAAATTATTAAAATAAAATAATGCTAAAAACTAAAGAAAATTCTAATGCTCTTGTTGGTGGTTGCACCAAATTCGGAGTGCCCCCGCTCTGATACCAATTGTAGGATCGAATTGCTCCGAGAGAGAGGGTGAATCTCAAAGGTTACAAATTTTCTTTAGATTTTAAAACAAGAATATAAAGCGGAATAAATAAAATAGTGAGACAAGCATTTTTACTTGGTTCACAACCCTAGTCAGGTTGCTACTCCAAGGCTCGTAGCTCTTCAAGAAATACCTCGATGGGCAATCACTATAATACCCTCCGACTCGAGATCTCTTGAAATTAAGTATATAAAAAAGCGAAAATGAATACAAACAAGTATAACTAAAATATACCAACACTTTTAAGGGCTATCGAATTAGGCTCGGAGTGTCAGAATTGTGTCTTCGTGAGGGGATGAAGCTTCTGTGGACGACGAACAATAGTAGCAGCACTTGGACGTAGTAGATTAGTTGTTCTCAAAGCTGGTCATGCATTTCTTTTATAGACCTTTTCCAATCGACTGGAATGCCCTCCAGTCGACTCCACATCAACCCGTTGATATGGTACTTCGGGTCTTCCAGTAGATTGGACATTCCTAGTCGACTCCAGGTCACTCGGCTTTGCATTGGAAAGTTTGCCTTTTCAGTCGACTAGACCTCCTCATTCGACTGAAACTCTTTCCATCTATGGTGCCATATATTCGATCGATCACCAACTAATTTTGCCAACTAGGTATCCAGTCGATTGATCCATACTCAGTCGACTGGAATCCATTTAGTCGATTGATCCCTACAAAACGAGATTAGCACAAGAAAATACTATAAAATATGATAGCAGTGGTAATACTACATGATCTTGACTTCTATGTCCCACACGGACTATCCATCGGATCGACACCTAGCTTTGTCTCCCTACAGAGGACTTGGTCTCACCTCTCCATGTTGGAACGTCGGTGGCCGGCTAGAGGGGGTGAATAGCCTTTCTTTCATGTACAGTGGAGATCGTTCGATGATTGCCTACGAATATGATTAGCGCAATGAAATAATAAAAGACAATACAAGAGGCAATGGAAACAAACCGATGTAATGTGGTTCACGGCCCTTGCCACTAGTCCATGACCCGATTCGTCCAAGGTGAATCACGCCTATAACACTTCCACTAATCTCTCCTTTGCACAAAGCTAGGTAGAGGTAACCTTTCTTACAAGAATTCTCTCCTATTACAATAAGATGAAATTAAACACAAGGAAGAGAAGGAAAATCATTTTGGGCACTTGGGAGATGTTTAGCAATGAACCATTAGGCTCCCAAAGTGTTCAAAGGCCTCTTCTTAGAGGGAAGAGGTCATTCTTCCCGTTGAGCCAGCAGCAGTCAACTGATGCCCCGATCAGCCGATTGTCGCTGTAGCCGTTGCCCTCTAACGACTTCTTCCACGTTGGATTCCATCCAACGGCTCCCACCTCAATCGATTGATCATCCCATTAGTCGACTAAAGGAGCTAAACGTCGAGTTCCGGAAGCGAGTAGTCAACTCTCCAACGTTATGAGCCTGAAACCTCGACATCAGTCAACTGATGGAGCTAGCAGTCGACTGCCACGAGCTGGCAGTCGACTGTTCGGCCAAAACATGGACTTGAACACCAGTCGAGTCTCTAGTCGACTTAGATCACTCGACTGCTACCTATAGCAGTCGACTGATGTCGGAAAAACCCATCCGACACTTAGCCAATTGGCCAAGTTCACCTAAGACCGCCCCGGGTTATAATCGCTCACTCTCATCTTTCCTTGGAGTCCCTCTCCTTTGAAGTTCTCTTCGTCCGACCATGTCCCTCAGATATGCCAAGCGCATGGCTTCGTAGCGCCATTCTTTCGCATCTTGCTCTGAAGTCTACTTCCTTCTGCTTCACTCTAATTCTCCTTGTCCGGCGGTCCCTCGGATGAACCAAGTGCACGGCTTCCGCAATGCATCTTTCACCGACTCAAGGACCGAGTCATGAGAGGTGAATCTTGCCAATGCTATCGTCATCCATGAGTGAATTACTATGTTTTGCATGACTTCAACGCACATATCAAATCCATAACAATCTAACTTAAACCCTTTGCCACGCATATCAAAATCACATCACATGGGTTGATTGCCCTAACAATCTCCCCCTTTTTGATGTGTGACAATCCATTTAAGTTAGGTAAAATAAATAACATAAAATGTAAGGCAAGAAAACATGTAAATAACTTGAGTATAAAAACTCCCCCTTAAACATGCAACTCCCCCTTAAGACATGCTAACTCTCCCCTTAGCATGATTAACTTAAACTCATCATTTCTCCCCCTTTAACACCATCAAAAACATTATACAAATGTTATACACACATGGTATCAAGTCTAATGGAAGAAAATACCTAAAACCAACTTAAAAACCTGATAAAATAGATTACTGTGCTCATGCATAGTACATCAGTCGACTGGCACCCAATTTTCAGGATTTTTTATTTTCTAAGTCCAATTTCAGAAATGCATTAAAAATTCTAGGAAATTTGAAAAATCATAAAATTTGGAGTACATATTTCTCATGAGTTCTTTTATCAATAAAAAAATTGTTTTTCAAGGAAATTCATTTTATTTTTGATATTAGGCAAAAAGTCAAAAGTTGCAAAATGTTTAAAGTTTGTATCAACTTTAAAGCCTAGTTTTGCCTTGAAACTTTTCAAAACATGAACTCACTATTTATGAAAAATGAAATGTTTTAAAATCATTTAAAATATCCAACTATGATCTATGGACAATATGTTCATTGATTAAACATTTGCTTTCCCCAAAGTTGATCTATAATTAATCTATTGATACACTTAATGACCCATCTAAATGCCATAAGATTTAGTGGAACATTGTTATCATCCTATCATCTCACTCATTGTTATGTTCTCAATCAAGTTAGCCTATAGTGAGTGTGAGATGTTCCTAAAGGTATTTATACTTAACCAAAATTGTAGGCAATTCTATCAAGGTTAAATATCTATATCCTAAAACACCCAATGTGATCATAAAAACACATATTATCAATCATGATCAAATATTTTCAATTATTGCATATCACGATCAAATATGATTAAGATTCCATATTATTATCACATTATCATCACCCAACACTATAAATCAAAAATTTATAGCTCACATCATCCTAAGTCAACCATATAATATGATATGAATAAAGTCTAAGTATGGTTGACTATCATAGGGTCTTCCTAACCCTTAAGGATGGATTTGGGAACCCAATATAAATTCTTTCCTATAGGGTTCACTAAAAATTCCTTAGGAATCCATTTTCTAGCTACCATTTTATTCTTAGCTTGACCCCTAGCAATTAGGCAATGGTAGGCCTTTTTATTTTTATTTCCCTTATAACCTAAGCCTTTCCTATTGAAGCTAGACCTTTGGCTCCCAATTATCATGCTCAAAGTATTGGAGCCTGTGGTAAATTTTTCTAGGGCCTTAGTTAAATGATCTACCTTTTCTCTTAAAGCCCTATTTTCCTCAATACATGCATCATTAACATTAAAAGGCATGTAATCATCATGTGAGCATATATTATCAAAACTAGAAGAGACATTATCATTAATATTTAAACATGCTTTTTATAGCTTTTCTTCTAGGGCCTTAATTTCATTTTGCATGCTTTTGTTTTTCTTTTTAGCCCGAAATAATTCCTTAGTTAAGCTAGAAATCATAGACATAATTTTCTTGGGAGGGAGATTTGTTACGTCACTTACCAAATCCTCTTCCGATGATGAGGATGAAGATGAGGTCGCTCTCCCTTCACTCAAGCTCTCCTCGTCACTAGTGCTTGTTTCTTCTTCCTCGGAGAAGGTGGAGTCCAAGTCTTCTATTGCCATTAGGGAAAGGCTTGTTAATGCTTCTTCTTCTTCCAATGAGGATGATGGATCATCCCATGTGGCCTTGTGTGCCTTTGCCTTCCATTTCTCCATGGTTTTCTTTTCATCCTCCTTCTTCTTGCTCCCCTTCTTCTTTTCTTCTTTCTTCCTCCTTTCTTCTTTGCTCTTGTTCAAGAGGAGACAATCATCCCTTATATGTCCCTCTCCATGGCAATTGTAGCAAATAATTTTTTGCCTCGACCTTCTCCTCCTATCATTAGATTTGTTAAATTTAAAACTTTTCAAAGCACGTCTTACCTTGCTTACCATGTAGGCTTCTTCCGTGCTATACATGGAGGAGGAGGAGGAGTCTTTATCCGATGATGAAGGTGGCATCTCCTTCTTCTTCTTCCCCTTGTTGGCCATTAATGAAACTCCCCTTGTCGGCTTGATTTGATCTTCTACTATTCCATCAAGCCTAAACTCATGTAATTCCATAGTGGAGAAAAATTCATCTATAGTACTTACCTCTAGATTCTTTGAGATATAAAATGGGTCCACCATGGAACATCACTTTGATGATCGGGGAAAGACATCAATTGCCTTCATGATCATGTCCCTATTGGAGAGCTTCTCCCCTACACTAGATAAACCATTAAGAATTTTATTTAAACCGAGAATGTAAAGATGTTACCTTCTCCCCTTTATCGAGTTTGATATTATTGAGTTGGGAGCGGAGGACATCTCTTCTTGCTAGGTTGGCCTCGGATGTGCCTTCATGAAGTTCTATAAGCTTCACCCACATCTCTTTGGCGCTAGCACATTCTTCTATTCGATTGACTTCTTGTTGAGGGAGTACGTTGAATAGATGATGCTTGGCTTCAGTCGCCAAGTACTCCTCTCTTTGTTTCTTTGTCCATCTCAATTTTTCCAATGGCTCCCCTTCTTCATCCCTAGGAATTTTGAAACCATTTTCCATGATTAACATTATTTCAAAATCCATTTCGAAGAATACCTCCATATGCTTCTTTCACCATACAAATTCCCCATCGAACTTTGGCAGATGGATGTTGGAGCCGACCATCATTGTTGTCGTGCTTGTTGTGGCGGTGAGTCCAGTGACAAGCAACCTTGCTCTGATACCACTTGTTGGAACGTCGGTGGTCGACTAGAGAAGGGTGAATAGCCTTTCTTTTGTGCACGGTGGAGATCATTCATTGATTGCCTACGAATATGATTAGCGCAGCGGAATAATAAAAGACAATACAAGAGGCAATGCTAACAAACCTATGTAACGTGGTTCACGGCCCTTGCCGCTAGTCCACGACCTGATTCTTCCAAGGTGAATCACGCCTATAACACTTCCACTAATCTCTCCTTTGCACAAAGCTAGGTGGAGGTAACCTTTCTTACAAGAATTCTCTCCTCTTACAATAAGATGAAATTAAACACAAGGAAGAGAAAAAAAATCATTTTGGGCACTTGGGAGATGTTTAGCAATGAACCATTAGGCTCCCCAAGTGTCCAAAGGCCTCTTCTTATAGGGAAGAGGCTATTCTTCCCGTTGAGCCCAGAAGAATCGGCGGATGCCCGATCGACCGATCGATTGTAGATGCTATTGCCCTCTAACGGCTTCTTCCACATTGGATTCCATCCAATGGCTCCCACCTCAGTCGACTGATCGTCCCATTAGTCGACTAATGGAGTTAACCGTCGAGTGCCGAAAGCGAGCAGTCAACTCTCCAATATTCTATGGTCGAAACCCTCGACATCCGTCTACTGCTCCCCTTGTCAGTCGATTGATAGAGGTAGCAGTCGACTTCCATGAGCTGGCAGTCGACTGTTGGGCCAGAACTTGGACTCGAACACCAGTCGAGTCTCAAATCGACTTTGATCAGTCGACTACTACCTATAGCAGTCGACTGGTGTCGGGAAAACTCATTCGACACTTAGCCAATTGGCCAAGTTCACCTAAGAGCTACCCACCCCGGGTTACAATCGCTCACTCTCATCTTTCCTTGGAGTCCCTCGCCTTTGAAGTTCTTTTCGTTCGACAACGTCCCTCGGATGCGCCAAGTGCATGGCTTCGCAGTGCCATCCTTCACATCATGCCCTGAAGTCTACTTCCTTCAGCTTCACTCCAATGCTCCTCGTCCGACGGTCCCTCGGATTCACCAAGCATACGGCTTTTACAATGCATCTTTCACCGACTGAAGGACCGAGTCATGAGAGGTGAATCTTTCCAACGCTATCGTCATCCATGTGCAAATTACTAAGTTCTGCATGACTTCATCGCACATATCAAATCCATAACAATCCTAACTTAAACCCTTTGCCATACACATCAAAATCACATCACATGGATTGATTGCCCTAACACTCCACTCGAGGCTTACCTGTCGGCTGCCCTGCCGGACTTACCATTCTTGACATCCAATCTGACCCACCAAAGCTTCCACCAGTTGTTCGGTCTACCTGACCCAGTTTGACTTTTTGTCGATTGTCTGGTCTCTTGACCCAACATGTCTTCATGCCAGATGTCCGGTCCACTTGACTCATCTAGACTTCATGTCTGGTATCCGACCCTCCTGATCTATCAAGACATATACTTTGTATCCGGTCAACATGACCTACTAGGATTTTCTGTTAAGCCTACACACTTAACACTCATATTAGAATACAAGTAAATCCTTACTTTAACTTTTGTTCATACATCAAAACTAAGGAGTGAAGCTCTCTGCATCAACAAATTTCAGGAGTCAGAGTAGACACAACATATGTTGGAGGCTCGGGCAATTGAAGAGATAAAACGTTGAAAACTTCTAGTGACCGAGGTGGAAGATGTGAAGGAATAACTGGCCACCAATAATGTTGGAGAAGAAGGTCAATGGGACAATAAAAAGGAGTTTTTCTCATCCAAGGAGTTTTTCACATAATTAGAGAACGCACAACGAAGATTTGGAGATCGTCTACAATTGAACCATACACCAATTTCAGGGAGCTGGATATCCTTCAAAAGGGGTTTCGTTAGAGTTTTTTTATTTTCAAAAGGTCGCCGACGAGATCCTCAATGAGGTACTCGGGGACTAATTCTTGTATTTAGTCGAATTTGTAATGAACTTTTGGAGAATTAATGTAGTGGTACTTTTTTTTTAAATAGGCTAAATTGTATGTGTTTTGGAATATGTTCAAAGGTCACGAACGAGATCCTTGATGAGATACTTGGGCACTAATTCTTGTATTTAGTGGAATTTGTAATGAACTTTTGAAGAATGAATGCAGTGGTACCTTTTTTTAGAAATAGTCTAAATTGTCTGTGTTTTGGAATATATTCTGCGAAGTACTTATGTCACAGTCACCTTAGATTGAGACTAAAGGAAAATTATAAGGACATAGTATGAAATCTGAGGGAAATGTCGAAGGAACTATTGAGCTGAAGAATGCCTTGATGCAAGATTAAATGAATAATTATAATAACAATTCGGTGTGAGACTAGAGGGAAATAATTCAATGATGGATGTCTTATTCCAAGACTAAGGGAAAGAATGTCAAACTGTCGATGGGCGTCATGGTCTGAGACCAGAGGGAATAAATCTTGTCGATGGACGCTTTAGTTCGAGACCAAAGGGAATAAATATTGTCGAACTGTCGATAGATGTCTCGGTCTGAGACCATAGGAAAATAATTTAATGATGGACACCTTAGTATGAGACTAAGGTAAAGAATGTCAAACTGTCGATGGATGTCTCGGTCCATGACTAGAGAGAAAAAACCTTGTCGATGGATGGCTCGGTCGGATGAGAGGGAATAAACATTGTCAAATTGTCAATGGATGCCTCGGTCCGAGACCGAAGGGAATAAAAATTATCAAACTGTCAATGAATGACTTGGTTTGAGACCAGAGGGAATAAAAATTATCGAACTGTCAATTGAAACCTCCATCTGAGACTAGAGGGAATAAACATTGTCGATGGATGCCTCGGTTCGAGACCAGAGGGAATACACATTGTCAATGGCCGCCTCGGTCCGACACCAGAGGGAATAAACATTCATAAAGGAAAAAGTAATTTTATTGATTTAAATGAAAAAGATATAATCACATACCTGTGAATGGATTCATACACGATAAGGTTGTAGATGAAAAGCATTCCACGGTCGAACAAGTTCTTTTCCATCTTTGTCTTGCAAGTAGTAAGCACCATAACTTAGCTTCTTAATGATTCTATAAGGTCCATCCTACTTTGGTTCAAGTTTTCCAATGTCCCCTGCAGGTTGTGTTTTTTCCCATACAAAGTCACCTACTTGAAATGAGCAAGAGATGACCTTCTTGTTATAAGCTTGAGACATTCGTTGATGATATGCCACGAGTTGAGCTACTGCCTTATCCCTCATTTGACTTATCAAGTCTAGCTCAATCAACCACTTCTTAGAATTTTCTTCATTGTAGGAGGCAATCCGAGGTGATTCCAAGCTAATCTCTATCTGGATTACTTCTTATTAACCATATATTAAATGAAAAGGTGTCAACCCCATACTTTCTTTAGAAGTCATTCAGTGAGCCCAAAGGATACTCGATAATTCATCGACTCAACTTCCTCCAACATGATCGAGCTTAATCTTGAGTTCTCGGACCAACTCTCTATTAATAACTTTGACTTACCCATTACGTTGAGGATAAGTGACTGAGGTAAAGGCTTGATGAATTTCCATCTTTTGGCACCATTCTCGAATTCTTCGACCGTGTAATTGTCATCCATTATTAGAAATGATGGTGTTTACATCTTTGGCCTGCCAAAATCTCCCTCCCCCTTCTTGTGAATTATTGGATCTGTCACTAAAGAACATTAAAGACAAGATAAAGAGATATCTTCCCCTTGAATAACCTCGGATCCTTGGAATAGCGCTACATCTGCCACTTTGTGAGGAGTGTTAGAGATAAGTTGGCTTCTCGACATGGCCACTCTGACGCTCAAGTCAGTAAGAGTATGAAGAAATTAACAATATAGATGGAATGAAGAAGAAGAAATGAGAAGATCTTTGAGTTATCGAATAGAGAAAAAATATTCATCTGCTTCTTTTATAGATGATTCATCCCACCTTCTCCTTGGAGTGAATTTACTTTAATACCCTTTGCCAAGCTGTCGATTGTAACTGCTTTTCCTACTTCAATTCAAAATATCTCCTTCAAATGCTTCATACACCTTATGTTTCCCTGCCACATAATAATTAAATAAAATACAAAAATAAATGATCAAATATATTAGATTAATCACATTTATCATCTTCAAACTCCTCCAACTACTCCCCATACCTCAAAATATCCATTCCTGATTTCACCATGTTCAGAAATAAACCCTGAACCCCAAAGGTGGCTTGAGAAATGATCATGCTACTCGGGAAATGAACATACCACTCGGGAAATACACTAATCGCTCGGGAAACATATAGACTACTCGGGAAAAGCATACACTACCCTATCAATACTTTGTACTTGAGTAATACTGCACTACTCACCCTACTGAGCCTGGAAATTATACATACTGCTCGGGAAACATATAAACTGTTCGGGAAATACATATACTACTCTGTCAATACTCATAATTCTCTTCTGAACCATACTGCATTATTCTTCTCTACTAGTTTCAGAAAACACAAGAACTGCTTGGGAACGACATAAACTACTCAGGAAGTACTCTTACTGCTCTGCCAACTTCACTTCTGAATGTCATTGTACTACTTACCCCTACTAGTCTTGGAAACAACATACACTACTCAGGACAAACATAAACTTCTCGGGAAGTACTCTTGCTGCTCTGCGAACATTATACTTCACTTCTGAACCACACTACATTATTCTTCTCTACTAGTTTCGAAAAACACATGCACTGCTCGGGACAAACATAAATTGCTTGGAAAGTACTCTTACTGCTCTGCCAACTTCACTTCTGAATATAATTGTACTACTTATCTCTACTGGGCTCGGAAACCACATACACTACTTGGGACAAACATAAACTGCTCGGGAAATACTCTTGCTGCTCTGCCAAGATTATATTTCACTTTTGAACCACACTACTATAGGATCAAAAGAGTGCACTATAGGAGGGGGTGAATAGCAAGCTTAAAATATTTTTTCATTTCATTCAATTAAGACAAAAACAAAGTAGTGCAACGGAAAAATAAATGACACAATTTATTTTTACTTGGTTCACAACCAAACGGTTGCTAATCCAAGGCCGATGCGATCCTAGACTGCGTACAGAGGGTAAAGCACTAGAAAGTCTCCTCCTTGTTGGAGGTAGGAGATGATGATTACAAAACCAAAAGATCGAGGTAGAGGGACAATCCCACCTCTCCTCGTTGCGATCAAAAGCTTGACTAAGAACACTTGAATACACTGAATTGAAATGACAACAACAAAAACTATACAGATGACGACTGAAGCTTGAAGTAGAGAGCGCGTCGTCGATGTTGCGTCAATGTTTCGGTGTTGTAGCATTGTCGTAGACCTTCGGTGTTGTGGGATCACTTTGTAAGCACTTGAGATAACCTAAAGGGGTGAAACCCCCTTCTTTTATAGCCCTCCAAGCCCCCTAGTCGTTGAGATCAAGATCCTACAAAAAAGGTCACATCAGTCCAAGATATGGGGATGAAGTTTGACCTTCATCGAAGCCGACAGTTTGAATAGTAGTCGATTGATGGCCCTTATCAGTCGATTAATGCCACCAACAGTCGACTGCCAACAATCAACAGTCAGCTGCCAGCTTATTTACTCAACTGCAATAAAAAGTTAATCTGAAACATACAGGTAAAGGTAAAATTGATGGCCACTTATCATCCGATCTCGACCTAGACCTTCCACTGGAAGTCTTAGTCGGATCGCCGCCTAAAGATTTCCCTGTATTGAGAACTCAACCTCACCTTTACTCACACTCGAGCTTACCTTTGGTCCTTTGTGACTTGTCGCTTAGCTTCCAGTCTTCCACCCATGTTCTTCGATTCCCTCCGAAGTTCTCCCAGTGTCGCCCGACCACCACAGTTTCTCGACTTGAGATTCTCCGAGTGTCGCCGACCTTCAGCTCAGCTTAATCATTTCTGCACACTTAGTTCAGCTCATTAGATACCAATATAATCTTAACTTTGGACCTTTTCCATAATCAAAACCTAGGTTCAATTATCTTGTGCCTACTTCACCAACAATCTCCCCCTTTTTGATCTATGTCAAACTGACATAAAGTTAAGGAAAAATTAAAGAATAACAACATGAAGTAGATGATATGATTAAGTTTTAAAAACTCCCCCTTAAGGCTACCTCTCTCTTAACCTTAGGTGAGTTTTGAAAAAGGTACTTTAATTTGAAAATTTTGTGTTACTCTCCCTTAACTTTTGCCTCTTCTCCCCCTTTTGCCATAAATCAAAAACAAGGGTTGGGGGTGTTTATAAAAAATATGGATTAAAAAAAAAACACAACATTATAGCATGTGTTAAGAAATGAAATCGAGTATGAGCCCATGCATGCATCTCTACTTGATTAAATAGATTGGTTCGAGGTATATCTCTTTATACCAACAATTTAATAAGTTTTTTGAAACATATTTTAATTTCCAAAATACTTATAATTTTATTTTCAAAAATAACTTTAAAGGTTTGTAATATAACCCTTAGGGTAAGTTTGCTCTCCCCATTAGTCAAATATATAAGGTATAAGAGATTTAGGAGGCGCTAAACTTTAGCCTAGAGAGTTACATATAGTACTATCCAAAAAAAGTTATGATTATTCGTTAAGTGCAATAATTGAGAAAATAAATAGCATTTTAAAAAAAAATTATGTTTTGTGTATATCAATTATCCTTAACATCTCACCCATTCTATGTGTCTCAAGATGTGTTCACCTTATATGTTTTGTGAGATGATTTTAACTTGATTAAAGATAGTCAACTTTGGGTTAGATTCGAATTTAACCCTTAGCTCGTCAAGTAAACCTTTCGAGAAATTGGCTTCAGGTTGTGGCAAGGCACAGAGGCCTTCTTTGATCGGAACAATGACCACTTCCTTAAACAAAGCCAAATTCAAGAAATTGATTACTTGAGTCACATAAGATTACTTCCTGGTCTAACTAGTTTAGGATACAACGAGGTAGCTTCAGCTAGTTCAACTCAGCCATGTGCACCAAGCTAGATATGCCTTATCTAGCTCAAATACACAAGACTTTATTTCCCTAATGTACTATCATCTCGATGTGTCTTGATACTATGTTGTCAAAGTTGACTAACTATTTTTCCTATCTAGTCGTTCTAAAAAATAAAACAAAATAACTAAGCATGCAAAAGTTTCATTGAGATAGTGGGTATACTATTTTAGTACTAGCTCCCCTTGGACCATTGAACCAATATGGTCTATCCAGAAAGTGGACTTGATCCTGGGGAATCCAATACATATTGGTCCTTATATGTGAGTTTAACAAAATCATAGGGACCCATGCTTAGACTCATTGATGACTACGATTTACGATAGACATGTAAGATCTATTTGTAGTCTTTGAACTAAACCCAAGTCCGGCTCTATTGTACACGACTCTCTGAGTTCCAAGAAGTCAGTTAAGATTCTTGGATCCCAACGAGAACTTGTCCAACCTAGCCTCGAGCTCTTGGACTTGTCCTTTCAAGAGAGAATTCTCTTACTCAAGTTGTTTGACTTGAGTTGAGTTCCCCTCTTGAACTTGACTAGTCGAAGAGGTTAGAGTGGCCTCTTGCTTGAGTTTTTCAACCTCCTTAAGCAACGACTCGACCTGAGACTCAGACTTAGTTAGTTTCCTACTTAACAATTTAATTGCATGATAAAGATTTCCAATTAATGAATGACTTACCTTAATTTTTTCTTTTGACCCGGCTTTGAGTCTCTTCTCGAAGTCATCCTCGGAGTCAGAGTCGGAGTTGAATTCATATTCGGCTTCAGACATTAACTTGGACTTTACTGATCTTGCCATGAATGCTATGTCGATGCCTTGGCTTTCTTCTTCGTCATCCCAAGTTGCTTGAAAGGCCTTCTTTTATCCCTTTCATTTTGTCTTCATTTTTCGGTCGTCTGATTTGAAGTGTCCCTTCTTCTTTTTCTTCGACTGCTCCCTTTCTTTTCAGATTTTCCTTCGAACTATATTGACTATTTTTACCTCTTCTTCCGATTCAGACTCATCTTCACCCTTGGGTTCAGATCCTTCTTCTTGCTCGGGAGGTGGTTTGCTCTTCTCCTTTCTTCTCTTACTTGCAAGCAAAGCAACACCTCTCTCGGCCCGGACTGCATTAGTTTGTTCGTGTAGTTCAAATTTTGAAAAGAGGGCATCTAACCTAATCTTTGATATATCTCTAGAAACCTTGTGGCATCAACCATGGATGCCCACAAGGTGGTCCTAGGGAAGGCATTGAGCGCATACCTTATTAAGTCTCGATTGTCAACGACTTGCTCGATCGAGTGGAGACCGTTGATGATGTCTTGGATCCGTGCATGTCTTTGGGTGGCGGTCTCATGATCCTGTGTCTTTATATTATACAATTTATTTAAAAATAAGTCTCTTTTACATACCTTAGCGTCGGACATCTCTTTGTGTAGCTCGATTAATTTATTCCAGAGGCCCTTTGCAGAGATAAAGGGTCCGATTCGATTGAGCTCTTCCTTAGACAAGCCACATTGCAACATTTGAGTCACTTTTGCATCAGCTTCAATTTGTCTTTTGGTTGCATTGGTCCATTTGTCAAAGTCCAGGGGTCACCTTGATCATTGGTGGGTAGAGCAAAGCCGGTTTGGATAATTTTCCAAGTTTTGACTTGTGTTTTTAGAAAACACTCCATCCGACCTTTCCAATAATGAATTGTTGGGATGTATACTGAAAGCCTAGCCTTTGTATGAACATCTTCATTTTGAAATAAGAATCACATGATCATTGTTTCCATTTTATATTTATGCATATTATCTGATACGTTACAAAGTAGATAACATGGTGTGTGGTGACGCACAGAAGATCATGTTATCAGTTCCTTGTAGAGTATAAATAGAGGCTCACAACCAAGATGGTTTTGGACAAACCATTGACATGGTTGTAGTGTAATTTGGTATTGGTTTATCTTGACAAAAGAATTATACTAGTACACTTTGTGTGTATTGAGCAAGACCGATTTAGAGGTGATTCAATTTATACTGACTATATAATTGAATTGGACATCAGATATTATGTTGTACATGCTCTTAATCTTGATATAATAATGGCACATGTAACTAGTATTTATTTCTTTGATTTACCAATGAGCGAGATTTATGTATTAAATCGATAGGCTTGGTAAGTTGGGAAATAATATTATTTACATGGTGTGTCATTGATTATAGGAGGAAACCGTGTTATATATACTAGGATGATGATGTCCCCTTGAGAAGCTCATAAGGTTCATCATGTAAATCCTGCATGTGGACTTTGTCCAACATGATGATAAGGATTAGTGGTACTACTCGTGGAGTTAGATATTAATTAATTATATTGTCAGTAATTTAATTAATTAATGAACATTCGATATCTTAAACACGAGGAGATATTTTGTACAAATAATATGTGGAGCCCATATTTATTTATGGGGGTTGGTGAGGTAGATCAATGATGATCCTCTAGTGGAATGGATCATCATTAATGGATCGGGTTTTGTGTGGTTCGGATCCATTGGGTGGCAAAGATCCAACTCCTCCTCATAGTCCCTATTGTAGCCTATTATAAAAACCTCATGAAGCCTAGATCTATATAAGAAAGGGTTGGAGTGGCTTGGGCGGCAACATAAGTTGTGCTAGGGTTTTGGAGTTGGCGTGGGACGCTTGGGTGGCAAGAAGTGGTGGCTAGGGTTTTGCTTCTCCTTGTGGGCGGCAGCAACCTAGGGCTTTTGTTCTCCGTTGCCCGGTGCTACCCTCTTCCTTCTCCATTGCCGGCGCTTCCCTTTTCCTCTCCTAGGGTTGGCGGCAACAAAGGATAGGGTGCCTCCTTCCTTTGTCTTGGTCGGCACACCCTCTCCCTCTCCTTAGGGTCGGCGTACACCAAGCTTGGTGGTTGGTGGTCGGCGCAAGTAAGGAGAAAAAGGGAGCTTTTGTTCTTCCCTTGTTCGGAACGAGCAAGGAAGGGAAGACACGATCTAGGAGTTTTCGACTCTTGGAAGATCGTCGCCCACACGACATCAAAGAGGAGGATAGGAATACAATAGATGATCAAGAGGTAAAACAAGAGGTATAATCTTGTTTAGTTTTGATTCTAGTTATTTTGTATTTTGTATGTTATTGATTAACATGGACCCCGATGATAAACACAAAAACTGATGATCCATTCATCATCTATTTGGTGGCTAATCGAGGAAAAAAATTATGTTGCTTGAACTACAAGTTTGTTCAAGCGACTACTCAAATCGAATAGCACGATGATGTATCGATTGCTTGGGTAATCCATCTTTGTCTGGATTAGTTTTAGTTGATAAAATTTTAATCCGGGGATGTGTGAGAGGATTGCTATGCACATGCGACTGAAGCGGGGAATCAAATTCCCATCAAGTGGTTTCAGAGCCGCGGTTTTCGATTTTGTGTGTTTTGGATTCGGTTACTTTCATGCATTTATCATATATATATATATATATAATGTCGGATGATAGTAGGATGTTTGTAGGCAAACTGTTTGCTTGCAGGCATAAGATCCAACTATTATTGCTATGTGATTGTATGTGATTGTGTGTGTGTGATTGTAATTATTTATTTGAATCCTCGGGGTTGACGAGGCTAATTAGTATTTAATTTTTGTAATTAAATATGACATTGTTTAGCCGCTCATTTTAATTTACTTTTGATCTAGATATGTTGTACACTCCTTCCTAGAGTATAGGATCGATGGATGTAAATTAAAATAGTTTATCTCAGCTCGGATCCCCTTATGGCTAGAGCATGGTAAAGGGAGGAGCGGACGAGGTGGCGACACGACGGGAAGCATATTGGAAAACAAAAGCCATAATAGTTGGAAAATATTTTCATATTTATTGCTTATTGTTTGATATGCATGTTGTGTTTGAGAAAATTCCTCAATTTTAAATTACTAAGTGAGTGAGGGATATTTTTTAAATTCCCGCGGCCTCCATTACAATTTGACATGTGATGCGAACAAACTTGCGCATTGGTTCTAAGTGTCTTCCTCAATATCGGATGAGTTTGTTTTGCGGATCACTAGGTCAAATATGGTTATAGGAAATTATTTAGGAGTGTGTGTACTTCTCCATCGGAAGGCACGTAATCCGAGATAATTGTCATAGTTTCGGGTAATGGTAAACACTTAGATGCAAATAAAAGTATCCCCCCATCGAAGTCACTGCTTTTATTTGTAGGGTCGATGAGGAACCAACTATTAATTTTATTTGTCAAAAAGTAAGGTTGACAGGATAATAAAATTAATGGGTAAAACCTCCTCTTACAAATGTAGAATTCATATATGTCCACACTATCGTGGCATACGATATTCTCGGTGTTTTGAGGAGTTGGTTGATTTTAAAATTTTATTATTTGAGGAATCAATAAATTTTTGAAATCTAATGTTTTGATTTATGTGATTCTTAGGTTTCTCAAAATGACTTTCAACCCACTTGATGTGATTCTGAAAGAAAACAAACTTACTGGACCTAATTATGTTGATTGGAAAAGGAATCTTGACATTATCTTAACTTCTGAGGAGTACAAATATGTACTCTTTGAAGAGTGTCCTCCTAAGGCTACGAATGATTCTGGTGAAAAGAAGAAAGAGAGTTATAGGAAGTGGATCAAGGCTGATGATATGGCGCAGTCTTACATTTTGGCTTTTATGTCAAATGTATTGCAACATCAGCATCAAGCCATGAATACTGCCTATGACATGATGCTCAATCTCAAGGAACTTTTCGAACACCATAATCAGGCTACTAGGCAGGAAGCTATGAGGAACTTGATGACGAACACCATGGTTGAGGGAACACCCATGAGGGATCATTTTCTCAAGATGGCTCATTTAAATGAGCTGGAAGTCATTGGAGCAGAGATCGATGGGGAAACCCAGGTCCATATAATTCTCCAATCTCTACCTAGGAGTTTTGAGCAGTTTCGCCTCAACTACAACATGAATAAGAGGTTGTATTCGTTGGCGGAGCTTCTGATAGAACTCCAAGCTGCAAAGGGAATTTTTTGTCAGAGTTCTCAGGCCATGGTTGCTCAAAAGGTTTCTACTTCTAAGTCGAAAGGCAAGAAGAAGAAGAAACAAGGTGTAGAAAAGGTGGTAGGAGAATCTCAGGGAGGAGTGAAGAAGCCGAAAGGCAAGTGCTTTACTTGCAATCGACCGACATTGGAAGGCGACTGCGCTAACCGAAAGTAGAACAAAGGTATATCTTTTGGTTTAGTCGTTGAAACATATTTAGTGGTGTTATCTACCAAGATGGTGTGTAGATACGGAGCCACTGATCATGTCCGAACTCTTTATAGGGGTTCCAAGAAAACAAACAACTAGCTGAAGGAGAGATTACGGTCTACATGGGCAATGCTACAAAGGTGGCAGCTATTGCAGTGGGAGATGTTTATTTATCTTTTGATAGGAATAAAACTTTGGTTCTTAGGAATTTCCTTTATGTACCTTCATTTAGAAAGAATTTGATTTCAGTTTCTAAATTGTTTTTGGATGGATATTCTATTTCTTTTAATGACAGAGTTGTTATAAAAAAGAATAGGGAGATTATCTATTATGGTGCGTTGGTAGGAAATTTATATACTCTTGAACCAAAAGCTCCCACGATGTGAATAGAAATAAATAACTCTTCTTCTAAATCTAATAAGAGAAAACAACCTTCGAAAATGAACCAAACAAATCTTTGGCATCTAAGGTTAGGTCATATTAACCTAAGTAGAATTCAAAGGTTGATAGCTGATGGACCTTTGGGTTCATTAGTGGTAGAAGATTTCCCAACCTGCGAATCTTGCTTGGAGGGTAAAATGACCAAGAGGCCTTTTAAGGCCAAGGGATATAGAGCCAAAGATGTGTTGGAATTAATTCATTCTGATTTGTGTAGTCCTTTGTCTATCCAGGCTAGAGGTGGCTTTGAATATTTCGTCTCTTTTATAGATGATTATTCAAGATATGGATACATTTACTTGATGCGCCGCAAGTCTGAATGCTTTGACAGGTTCAAAGAATTCAAGGCTGATGTGGAGAAACATCAAGATAAAAGTATCAAGACACTACGATCTGATCGTGGTGGTGAGTACCTCTTGGGAGAGTTTAGGAGTTAATTATCAGAAGTTGGGATTCAATCCCAACTGTTTGTACCTGGTACACTCCAACAGAATGGTGTGACGGAGTGAAGTAATAGGACTCTTATGGTAATGGTTAGATTGATGATGAGTTATTCTGAGTTACCAGATTCGTTCTGCAGGTATGCTCTGGATATGGTAGTGTATATTCTGAACTTAGTATCATTTAAATCAGTACCTTCTACTCTCACAGAATTGTGGACTGGGTGAAAACCTAGTCTGAGACATATTCGGATTTGGAGTAGTCTAGCACACGTGCTGAAGGGAGATGCTGGTAAGTTGGAACCTCGTACAGAAGTGCACCTGTTCGTAGGCTATCCTAGAGGAACAAAAGGTGGTTTGTTCTATAGTCCTAGAGATCAAAGGATGATCGTTAGCACGAATGCTCGATTTTTATAGGAAGACTATGTGATGATCCACAAGCCCATGAGAAAGATTGTTCTGGAGGAATTAAGAGGGGGAGTCACTACTTCAGTACCAACGGTACAAGAGGATATACCATAAGTGACTGCACCGCATGTCACAAAGGATACACAGGTGATACCTCATCGTAGTGGGAGGGTTATTAGACAACCTGATAGATTTATGTTCTTGGGAGAATCTTCTGATTTTGTCCCTGGCGAACATGAACCTGATCCCTGGACATATGATGAGTCAATCCAAGATAAAGATGCAGTATCTTGGCAAAGGGTGATGAATTCTGAGATAGATTCTATGGATTCAAATCAGGTCTGGGAGCTAGTAGAACCACCCAATGGTGTAAAAGTCATTGGATGCAAGTGGGTCTACAAAAGGAAGAGAGGATCAGACGGGAAGGTAGAGACCTTCAAAGCAACACTTGTTGCGAAAGGGTATACTAAAAAAGAGGGTATCGATTATGAGGAGACCTTTTCGCCGGTAGCTATGCTTAAGTCTATCCAAATTCTCTTATCTATTGCTGCTCATATGGATTATGAGGTTTGGAAAATGGATGTCAAGATAGCTTTCCTTAATAGAAGTCTTGAAGAAAACATCTATATGGAGCAACTAGAGAGATTCATTACAAAGGGAAAAGAGCATCTTGTGTGAAAGCTTAATCAGTCCATTTATGGATTGAAGCAAGCTTCGAGATCTTGGAACATCTGCTTTGATGAGGTAATCTAGTCATATGAATTTATTTAAAGTTCGAATGAGTCTTGTGTATACAAGAGATGTGACAGAAACATAGTAGTATTTCTTATACTATACTTAGATGACATTTTGCTCATTGGCAACAATGTCAAAGTGTTATCAGACGTAATGGTATCGTTGTCCAAACATTTTGATATGAAGGACTTGGGAGAAGTGGGACAAATCCTCGGGATCAAGGTTATAAGGGATTGCAAGAAAAGGATGTTATGCTTATCTCAAGCCTCATACATAGACATTATTTTGGCTCATTTTAGCATGCAAATCTCCAAGAAAGGTTTTCTACCTTTTCGTCATGGAGTACCTTTATCTGAAGATATGTGTCCTAAAACATCAAAGGAGATAGAGGAGATGAAGGTGGTTCCTTATGCTTCCGTGGTAGGAAGCCTCATGTATGTTATGTTATGTATAAGATCAGATATCTGCTTTATTGCGGGCATGGTTAGCAGATATCAGAGTAATCCAGAAAAGGGACATTGAACTGCAGTAAAGCAAATATTGAAGTACCTAAGAAGGACTAGGGATTATATGCTGGTATACTAAGCAGATCAATTACTCCCTGTGGGTTACATAGATTCTGACTTCCAATCAGATAAGGATAACATTAAGTCTACCTCGAGTTTTTGTTAGTGTCAGCCCTTAGTGTCAATCATGATATGTAGTGTCAATCATTTGATGATTGATTAGGGATCATGTGTATCATATTTCATTAATAAAAGGAAAAGATTGTTTATTATATTTACTTTATGCATGTATCAGCTAAAATAAATATAATAATGTCCTTGAATAGTAGGTTCTAATCTACAGTATATCAATTGGTAGAATTGATTATGAGAAGCTGTCGAGAACATTATTCTTAATATTCCTAGTCAAGTATTAATATACAAGGGCAATATTAATACATTGAGACTAGCATGTAGGTCAATGGATGACTTGATCTCACAAGTCATGGATATGTGATATCACATTGACACATGGGTAGATATATTGGAGAATATATATACTGAATTGTCCCGCCATGAGAAAGTATCATGGATCGTTATATGAGTGTCATATACTTTCTTATGTGGCTATTTGTATGAATAATCCTTAGACTTGAAGTCACTACGGTTCCCTACATAAAAAGTTATATACTTTGGTATCGTCTAACATCACACCGTAACTGGGTGCGTTATAACGACAATCACTGGGTATTTAACGAATTATGCGGAGGGATGTAGACGGGATCTATCCCTCCCATATGACGGGAGTGATATCTTTGGCCTCTTGATAGAGTAGGACCACGAAATGCATAGCCATGCTCAAATGAGTCAATATGAGATATTGAGCTCATTTGTTTGAGTGAGTCTACTTGGGGATCAAGAAACATAAAGATTGATAAGGGGATGACACGGTCAATACCTCATTGATTGATCTAAGATATCATAGAAGAAGGACACTGTCATACATAATAATAGTCACAGAAAGCTTGTCGGATCTCGACGATCTTGTAACTTGGGTAGCAATGATGTATTGCTAGATGCCGCTCATTGCTTATGTATCTAAAAAGGGTTTTAGATACATTACCAACGTTACAAGATCCTATAGGGTCACAAACAAATGACATTATGTTTTGGAGATGGTTTCTTTTAGTTGGACTAAAAGGACAATTGATCATATGGACAAGATTTGATTTAGACTCAAACTGGTTAAACTTGAGTTAGTCTCAAGTTGAACCATGGAAGATGATTCATCATCATGCATGATTAATTTGATTAATCATGCATAGGAATACCAAAGGGCTTGGTATTCATGATGAGAATTAAAAGAAGGGAATACCAAGGGTCTTGGTATTAAGAGAACTCTTAATGGGGAGATAATGGCATTGATGGCTTGAGCATAAAATGGGTTTTGTGCACAACGTGGAAGTAAATTTTGTGTTATTCTTGTGTTTTGGGCAAGCAAACCAAAAGGGCCAAAAGGGCCAAGAGAGAAAGTGTTCTCTCATCTTCTCCTTCCTCTCCTTCTTCTTCCAAAAGAGTTCTTGGTGTTTTGCTAGGGGTTGCTAGCACAATGTGACTCCAAAGCTAGTGTGGGTGTCAGTGTGGATACCATAGATATACAATTACCCTTACCGTATTGAGATCTGACAGCGTTTGGAAAAGCAGGATTGCGAAGGGAACGCACCGAAGGTATATTCCTCCTCTAGATAAGATCTAGACTAGATTAAAGAAAATGATTTATATAGTTTTGCATGGATCTTTGGTGGGATCCGGTATAATTATTATTTCCGCTGCGATTGTGCGAAGTATTCGCTCGCGATGTTGTGAAATCAGATCCGGAGTTTTTCCCAATAGTTTTGTGTTTACTTTTGGAGGTGGAACCATTATATGGAGGAGTGTCAAGCAGAAATGCGTGGCAGACTCTACCATGGAAGCTGAGTATGTAGCACCCTTTGAGGCATCCAAATAAGTTGTATGGCATAAGAACTTCTTGATGGACTTGGATGTGATTCCTGGTTTTCCCAGAACTTTCACAATTTATTGTGATAACAGTGGTGCAGTTGCAAACTCGAATGAACCACAAGCCCTTAAGGCAAGTAAACACATAGAGCTTAAGTACCACCTGATACGAGAAATCGTAAAGCGAGGAGAAGTTGCTATCGCAAAGATTATATCAGAGGATAACCTGACAGATCCTTTCACTAAGGCCCTTCTAGCGAGAGCTTTTGATAGGCATGTGGATGGATGGGAATCAGATGTATGGCGGTTTGATGGCAGCACAATGTTTTAGTATAAGTGGGAGATTGTTGGGATGTATATTGAAAGCCTAGCCTAAACATCTCATTTTGAAATAAGAATCACATAATCATTGTTTGCATTTTATATTTATGCATATTGTCTGATACGTTACATTATAGATAACATGGTGTGTGGTGTCGCACAGAAGATCATGTTATCAGTTCCTTGTAGAGTATAAGTAGAGACTCACAACCAAGATGTTTTGGACAAACCATTGGCATGGTTGTAGTGTAATTTGTTATTGGTTTATCTTACCATAGAATTACACTAGTACACTTTGTGTGTATTGAGAAGGAACGATTTAGAGGTGATTCAATTTATACTGACTATATAATTGAATCAAACCTCAGATATTATGGTGTACATGCTCTTAATCCCAATATAATAACGGGCACATGTAATTATTATTTATTTTTTTGATTTACCAATGGGAGAGATTTATGTATTAAATCGATAAGCCTGGTAAGTTGGGAAATAATATTATTTACATGGTGTGCCATTGATTATAGGAGGAAATCGTGTCTTATATACTAGGATGATGATGTTCCCTTGAGGAGCTCATAAGGTTCATCATGTAAATCTTTCAGGTGGACTTGGTCCAACATGATGATAAGGATGAGTGGTACTGCTCATAGAGTTAGATATTAATTAATTAAATTGTCAATAATTTAATTAATTAATGGACATTCGATATCTAAACATGGGGAGATATTTTGTACAAATAATATGTGGAGCCCATATTTATTTATGGGGGTTGGTGAGGTAGTTCAATGATGATCCTGTAGTGGAATGGATAATCATTAATGGATCGGGTTTTGTGTGGTTCAGATCCATTGGGTAGCCAAGATCCAACTTCTCCTCCTGGTCCCTATTGTAGACTATTATAAATACCTCATGAAGCCTAAATCTATATAAGAAAGGGTTGGAGAGGCTTGTGCGGCAACATAAGTTGTGATAGGGTTTTGTAGTTGGCGTGGGAGGCTTTGGCGGCAAGAAGTGGTGGCTAGGGTTTTGCTTCTCCTTATGGGCAGCGGCAACCTTGGGCTTTTCTTCTCCTTTGGCCAGAGCCACCCTCTTCCTTCTCCATTGCCGGCACTTCCCTTTCCCTCGCCTAGGGCCGACAGCAACAAAAGATAGGGTGCCTCCTTCCTTTGCCTTGGCCAGCACACCCTCTCCCTCTCCTTAGGGCCGGTGGACACCAAGCTTGGTGGTTGGTGGTCGACGCAAGTAAGGAGAAGAAGGGAGCTTTTGTTCTTCCTTTGTTCGGAGAGAGCAAGGAAGGGAAGACACGATCTAGGAGGCTTCGACTCTTGGAAGATCATCGCCCACACGACGTCCAAGAGGAGGATTGGAATACAATAGAAGATCAAGAGGTAAAACAAGAGATATAATCTTGTTTTGTTTTGATTCTACTTCTTTTTTATTTTGTATGTTATTGATTAACATGGACCCCGATGATAAACACAAAAATTGGCGATCCGTTCATCATCTATTCCACGGCTAATCGAGGAAAAGAGTTAGGTTGCTTGAACAACAAGTTTATTCAAGCTACTACTAAAATCGAATAGCACGATGATCGATCGGTTACTTGGGCAATCCATCTGAGTCCGGATTAGTTTTAGTTGATAAAATTTTAATCCGAAAATGTGTGATAGGATTGCCATGCACAAGTGGCCGAAGCGGGGAAGCAAATTCCCATCACGAAAATCATCTTCGTTAAAGAACGGAGGTCAGATGGTGTTGTACCCCTCAATGTGGGCCATTTAAAAACAACCTTGCACAAAAAAACATACTAGTCAACCCATGAATCAGAGTTACAATTGGCAAGACTTTCGTCTTGGATTAGTAGTGCGGGAGAAATTGTAACGAAAGGCTTAAAACGTACGAATAGAAAAACAATATGTAAAAATAATTAAAATATGAAAAAAAAACAAAAATGATGCTAGATTGGTGGTTTAACCAAATCGTAGCGCCCCCGCTCTAATACCAATTGTAGGATCGAAAGAGCGCACTAGAGGAGGGGGTGAATAGTGAGCTTAAAATTTCTTTTCATTTCATTTGATTAAGACAAAAACAAAGTAGTGCAGCGGAAAAATAAATGACACAATTTATTTTTACTTGGTTTACAACCAAATGGTTGCTAATCCAAGGCCCTTGCGATCCTAGACCACGTGCGGAAAGCAAAGGACTAGAAAGTCTCCTTCTCGTTGGAGGTAGGAGACGATGATTACAAAACCAAAAGATCGAGGTAGAGGGACAATCCCACCTCTCCTCGTTGCGATCAAAAGCTCGATTAAGAACACTTGAATACACTGAATTGAAATGACAACAACTAAAAACTAACGACGATTGAAGCTTGAAGTAGAGAGCGCGTCGTCGGTGTTGCGGCAACGTTTCGGCTTTGTATCATTGTCGTAGACCTTCGACGTTGTGGGATCACTTTGTAAGCACTTGAGATAACCTAAAGGGGTGAACCCCCCCCCCCCCCCTCCCCTCTTCTTTTATAGCCCTCCAATCCCCCTAGTCGTTGAGATCAAGATCATACAAAGAAAGGCACATCACCCCAAGATAAGGGGATGAAGTTTGACCTTCATCGAAGCTAGCAGTTTGAATAGCAGTCGACTAATGGTCCTTATCAGTCGACTGATGCCACCATCACTTGTTTACTCAACTACAACAAAGAGTTAGTCTAAAACATACAAGAAAATGCAAAATCAATGGCCACTTATCATCTGATCTCGACCTAGACCTTCCAATGGAAGTCTTAGTCGGATCGCCACCTAAAGATGTCCCCGTATGAAGGACTCAACCTCAACTTTACTCACACTCCAGCTTACCTCTTGTTCTTTGTGACTTGTCTCTTAGCTTTCGGTCTCCATCCAGGTTCTTCGATTCCATCCGAAGTTCTTCTGGTGTCGCCCGACCACCACGATTTCTCGACTCGAGATTCTCCGGGTGTTGCCGACCTTCAGCTCAACTTAATCATTTCTACACACTTAGTTCATCTCATTAGATAATAATAAGTCCTTAACTTTAATCCTTTGCCATAATCAAAACCTAGGTTCTATTATCTGGTGTCTACTGCACCAACAACTGTTAGTGAAAGCCCTAGAGCCAATCATGTGATTATTGTTGTATGGACTGTGTTGTATAATATTCCTATTTATAAAGGCATAGTTATATTTACTAGTATTTGTGCCAAATAACTAAGTATAATAACGTCCTTGAGTAGAAGGTTCTTATCTATATCAATCGATTGGTTGAATCGATAATGAGATGATATAGAGAACACTACTCTTAATCATTTCTAGTCAAGTATTAACATTCAGGGACAATGTTAATGCAAAGAGACTAGCATGTAGGTCAACTCGATGACTTGATCTCACAAGTCATGGATATGTGATATCAAGTTGACACATGGGTATGCATTGGAGAATGCATACTGAATGACCCACTATGAGAAAGTATCATGGATTGTTATATGAGTGTCATATACTTTCTCATGTGACTATTAGTCCTTGGACCTGAAGTCACCATGGCTTCCTACATAAGGAGTTGCATACTTTAGCTTCGTCAAACATCACCCGTAAATGGGTGGACTATAAAGGCGATTACTGCATATGTAAAAAATTATGCGGAGGGATGTGAGTGACGTAGATGAGATCTATCCCTCTTATATGATGAGAGTGACATCGTTATTCTTGATAGAGTGAGACCACGAAGTCCATGATCATGCCCAAATGAGTCAATATGAGATATTGAGCTCATTTGATTAGAGTGAGTCTACTTCGAGTTCAAGATATAGATTGTACTGAGGATGACACAGTCTATGGCTCAGTTGGTCAATCTAGATGTCAAGGATAGAGGGACATTGTCACATATTGTGAGAGTCACAATTAGTAGTCACAAAGGTGATGTTGGATCTAAACATTCTTGTAACTTGGGTAGCAATGATGTGTTGCTAGATACCACTCATTGCTTATGTTCCTAAATCGGTTTAGGAGCATTGCCAACGTTACAAGAATCTATAGGGTAACACAAAGGGAAATTAGATGAAGATTAGGTTCATATGATGAACCATGAGGATTAGGTGTAGGTGATTGATAGGCCGGCTAGAGGGGGGTGAATAGCCCTCAATCGTTTGGTGGTGGATTTTGCTCATCTACAAAGAGATTATCGCAAGCAGAAAAACAAAACAAGACAAACAAATAGAAATAAGAATACAAACAATGCTAACACCGAAATGTAACGTGGTTCACGAGTACGCCGCAAATCCACGGTCCCTGATTCGTCCTTGGTGAATCACTCCGCAACAAATTCACTATCGGTCTCTCCTTTGCACAAAGCTAGGTGGAGGTAACCCTTACAACTCAAGAACACTCCTTCTTTTACAATAGATGTGAAAGAAAACTAAGAGAAGGAGTTTGAATCTTGTGGAGCACTTGGATCATCACTTAGAGCATAAACATTAGCCATCCAAAAGTCCACACCCTCTCTTTTTATAGAGAGGGTTGATTTCTTCCCGTTGCCCGACACCAGTCGACTACTGCCCTTGGCAGTCGACTGCTGCCACTTCAACGACCTCCAAACACATTGGATCCCGACCATTATAGTCCAACGGATCCCTTGGCAGTCGACTGATGGATCCATCAGTCGACAGCTACCTCCGTAGTCGACGCCGCGGGCTACGGCGCTGCGGCTCAAACCCTATTAACGATCGCGCCTTGCGATCGACTAATGGTCTTAGCGATGCCAACATATGGTAGTCGATCGCTGCGGCCCAAAAACCACGTCGGATACTAGTCGAACTGCGCTCGACGAGCGATCGATCGGCGAGATCGATGTCTAGAAAACTCATCCGACACATAGCCATTCGGCCAAGTGCACCTAATGAGTAACTTACACTTCACTCATTCTATCATCTCACTCGAAGTCCCTCATCGAAGCTCTCTTCGTTCGCGACCACGTCCCTCGGCAGCATCAGGCGCACGACTCTGCAATGCTCCTTCGCATCTCTTGCCTTCGAAGTCTGCTTCCTTGGCTTCGCTTCAAGTCATCTCATCCGGCAGTCCCTCGGCAGCATCAAGCGCATGGCTCTGCAATGCTCCTTCTCTGACTCAAGCACGAGGTTGTGAGTGGTGAACCCGCCAAGGCTCCATGTGCGAATTACTAAGTCCTGCAAAACTCTAATGCACATATCAAATCACAATAACAACCTAACTTAAACCCTTTTCCACACACATCAAAACCATATCACGGCAAGAGATTGCCCTAACAATCTCCCCCTTTTTGATGTGTGGCAATTGTTGGACTTTCCGAGCCGCAAAAATTGCTTTTTGCGTTGCGAAAATCCTGGAAGTTCGGCCACGGATCTGTGCGAAGATATATTAAAATAAAAAAATGTATGTGCTAAGTAAACCTAGATCTACCTTAGATCTAGAAGTTGAGAGTGTTACCCTCGATGCGACACCCTTCGCAAATCCCGCTCGTCCAAATAGCTTGTCAGAACTCAAGAGTGTCAAGTGAACACTCCTCTATTGGTATCCACACGGACAAATGGTGGAGAAAAATACCTTAGAGTGTGCTAGCACCCTTTAGGAATTTAGGCAAGATGAGGGGATGGGAGAGCTTGAGAAGGTGATCCAAGGAAGAAGATGAAGTTGGAGTTACACAAAATCAATTACATCTCATCAAGAAGTGGTCGGCCACTTTTACCTTGGGGGGGGGGGGGGGGGGGGTTACATGCATTCATTTAACTCCAAGAGCCAATGGCTCTTGGTCTCCCTCATGATGTGGCACCATATGATAAGTCAATGATGATGTGGAACATCATCATTGGCCAGCCATGCCAAGTCATCATCATGACATGGCATTTGGTCAAGTCAAACTTGACCTTTCATCTTCCCTCTCAAGTCAAGTCAAACTTAACCTCTTATCTCCCATGGTTTATCAAATCAAACCATTTGATTCAAGTCAATTTAATTTAATGAATCTCTATTCATTAATTTAAATTGATTTGATGAATCAAATCTAAATTAGACTCATTCAACACTTGAATCAACTTGAGTCTAACTCAATTAGTCTAATTTGGATTACTCTTAATCTAATTGGGTTCATCCCATGAACCTAATCCTCATGGTTCATCATATGAACCTAATCTCCATCTAATTGCCCTTTGTGTGTGACCATATAGGTTCTTGTAACGTTGGCAATGTTCCTAAACCGATTTAGGAACATAATCAATGAGCGGTATCTAGCAACACATCATTGCAACCCAAGTTAGAAGAATGTTGAGCTCCAACATCACCTTTGTGACTACTAATTGTGACTCTCATAATATGTGACAATGTCCCCCTATCCTTGACATCTAGATTGACCAATTGAGGCATAGACCATGTCATCCTCGGTAAAATCTATATCTTGAACTCCAATTAGACTCACTCTAATCAAATGAGCTCAATATCTCATATTGACTCATTTGGGCATGGTCATACACTTCGTGGTCTCACTCTATCAAGAATATTGATGTCACCCCCGTCATATAAGAGGGATAGATCCCATCTACATCACTTACATCTCTCCGCATAATTTGTCACAAACCCAGTAATCGCCTTTATAGTCCACCCAATTATGGGTGACGTTTGACAAAGCCAAAGTATGCAACTCCTTATTTAGGGAACCATGGTGACTTCAGGTCTAAGGACTAATAGTCATACTAATAGCTACATGAGAAAGTATATGACACTCATATAATGATCCATGATACTTTCTCATGGCGGGTCATTCAGTATACATTCTCTAATGCATACCCATGAGTCAACTTGATATCTCATATCCATGACTTGTGAGATCAAGTCATCGTGTTGACCCACATGCTAGTCTCCATGCATTAACATTGTCCCTGAATGTTAATACTTGACTAGGAATGATTAAGAGTAGTGTTCTCTATATCATCTCATTATCGATTCAACCAATCAATTGATATAGATAAGGACCTACTACTCAAGAACGTTATTATATTTAGTTATTTTGCACCAATACAAGTAAATATAATAACCATGCCTTTATAAATATGAATATGATATAATAAAGTCCATACAGCAATCATCACATGATTGGCTCTAGGGCTTTCACTAACAATCTCCCACTAGCACTAGTGTCAATCACCGTAGTAACTAATACCCAATGACCTAGTGTGACCATCATGCTTTTTCTGTGCTAAAGCCTTGGTCAAGGGATCTGCGATGTTAGCCTCTTTGGGTACTCTGCAAATCTTCACATCTCTTCTATCGATAATCTCTCGAATGAGATAGAAGCACCATAGTATGTGTTTGGTCCACTGGTATGAGCGAGGTTCCTTATCCTGTGCAATCGCTCCATTTTTGTCACAATAGAGCTCTTTGGGATCTGCTATGCTAGGAACCACCCCAAGCTCAGTAATGAACTTGCGGATCCAAACTACCTCCTTTGCTGCCTCAGATATAGCAATATACTCGGCTTCTGTTGTAGAATAAGCAACTGTGTCCTGCTTCGAACTCTTCTAGCTCACAGCGCCACCATTCAAGCACAACACAAACCCTGACTACGATCTATAATCATCCTGCTCAGTTTGGAAGCTGGCATCGATGTAACCCTTTACAGCTAGCTCCTCATCGCCTCCAAATATCAAGAAATATTCTTTAGTCTTTCTCAAGTACTTAAGAATATTCTTGACTGCTATCCAGTGACGCTCACCTGGATCTGACTGGTATCTACTCGTCATGCTCAAAGCATACGAGACATCAGGACGAGTACACAACAAGACATACATGATAGATCCTATAGCAGTTGCGTAAGGGAACTTATCTATGCGATCTCTCTCCTCTCTAGAAGAGGGACTTTGAGTCATCGAAAGACTCACACCATGTGACATCGGCAGAAGTCACTTCTTGGAATTATGCTTGGCAAACCGTAGTAATACCGTGTCAATGTTTGTACTCTGACTTAGGCCAAGCAATCTCTTAGATCTATCTTGTTAGGACCCTTGGAATGGCTAGAGGGGGGTGATTAGACTTTCTTCTTTTCTACAAAAAATGTTAGCGGAAGCAATACAAAATATAAACACAAATCAAAGCAAGAACAAGGCTAACACCCGATGTACGTGGTTCGGAGATGACGCTCCTACTCCACGGCAATCCGTAAGGTGGATTAGCCCTAATCAACCTTCACTAGAACCTCCTTTGGATGAACCAAGGTGGAGAAACTTTTCTTACAATGCTCTCCTCTTATTTACAATGATGGATTACCAAGAACAAGAGAAGAGGAGGATTTAAATCACTAAAAACACTTGGAAGGCTTGGTGAGCACGAGAGTATAGTTAGGAGCAAGAGCACTGGCTTCACCAAGCTCCCCATGGCCCCTTTTTATAGAAGAGGGGCTGTTTTTCCGTTAGGCGTCGATCGGTCGGTGATGCATGCCATCGATCTGCCGGCAACCAACGGCCAAACGCGATCTCCTGGAGATTCGTACCGCAATTTCAACGGCGGTGATCGGTCGATTGATCCCTCCATTATCGTGATGGGGTGATCGGTCGAGTGATCAAGCGTCAGTGAGGCGCGTTACGTGGCGATATTTCCCATTGATCGATCGTGATGCCCTTTGATCGGTGATCACGATATCGATCATTTGCTACGATCAAAGCGGTCGATTGATGTTCGAGGTTTCATCGACTCGATCGAAAGCGACCCGATCGTGATACATCGTGTCGATCGGTGATACTCATCAAGTATGAGTAATTCATACTTGATTTTATACCCTAGACCTAGACTCAACCTTCTAGCTCCTCAATAAGCCTTGCGCCTTCAGGATCCCTCCGAGTCCGCGACTTATTCATCCTTTGCGCTTTGCTTCCAAGAGCTTCCTTCCGTTTCGTCATGTCTTGGGTTGCCAAATGCTTGGACTTTACGCCGCCAAGACTACAAGCTTGGACTTATGCTTCCAAGACTTTACTTTGGACTTCCTTTGCCAAGGTTCACTTTGGACTTTATGCTGCCAAGACTACAAGCTTGGTCTTATGCCGCCAAGTCCATCCCTTGGACTTCCTTTGCTAATATTCACTTTGACTTCCTTTGCCAAGATCATACTTGGACTTCCTTTTACCAAGTACTTCATCCTTGGATTTCCCTATCACTTAAACACATTCGTAATTAGATCACAAGATATTGCCTAACTTAGATGATTAGCCAAACATCAAAACATATAAATGCTTGGAGCATTGTTGCACCAACAATCTCCCCCTTTTTGATGTTTGACAATCATTTAAGTTAGGTCTTTAAAGATACACACATAATCATCTAACTTTAGCATTCCTTCTCCCCCTTTGACATACATCAAAAAGAGAAGGATGAAAGAATTAAGAATGTTGGATCTTGGACTAAGGTATTAGATTGATACTAAGCTCCCCCTTAATCCAAGATAGGATGTAAATTACATTTGAAGCAAAGCATAATCTAAAATTCAAAAGTTAAATCTTAACTTTGCACCAACAATGGTTTTGGGGATAAAAGGATAGAATTTATTGAAACTCCCCCTAAACCATCAGATTAAGCCCTAAAACTCGTTTATACGCAATATTATCATACTAGAGTGGTAGGACATCAAAATATACCAAATATCAGAAAATGGAGCTTATTATTAGAACGATCTACTTCGCACCAAATCGAAAATTTCACCTTTTCAGCCCATTTTCAGAAATGCGGTAGAAATTCCAGAAATCTCGAAAAATCACGAAATTTTGCGTACACATTTCTGAAATCATACTTTATTAAGGAAAAATAATTTAAAAAATATATGTTTTCTAGATTTCAAGATTGATACAAATTTGGAAACTTACAAAAGTTCTAAAGAATTTTCAAACTTTGTATCACTTTTGTGATTTACTTAAAAGCTGTTTTCCAAAATATAATGAACATAGTTTAAAATATATATGATTTGGAATTTCCAACCATGTTCTTAGAGCTATGTACTCATTACTTGAATACAAGCCTTCCCAATGGTTGGTCCATAAGGTATTTATGTCTCTAGGTGTGTCATTGGCTCATAGTAATGCATCATAACAAGCATAATGAGCCAAGTGCACCTTCCCTATCATCTAACATGGTTCTAAGTGTCTCAATAAAAAAATCAAGGTTTCTTAAGGCTTTTTGTGAGATGTATCAAGGTATAAAGATAACATATAAACATGGGATCATGCAAACCTAGAATTTACTCTACAAAGCACATACCAAGCTCTCTCCTTAAAGATGAAAATTCATTTTCGGGAAGGGCTTTGGTGAAGATATCGGCAAGGTTGGACTTAGATTCTACATAATTAAGTTCAATGTCCCCTCTTGCCACATGATCTCTTATGAAGTGATGTTTCACCTCAATGTGCTTGGTCCTAGAGTGATGTACCGGATTTTTGGTCAAGTTGATGGTACTCACATTATCACAATAAACTTTAATGTTAGAGTAGTGTAGCTCATAGTCCACAAGAGTATGTCTCATCCAAAGTAATTGAGCTACACAACCACCCATAGCCACATATTCGGCTTCGGTGGTTGATAAAGCAACACAATGTTGCTTCCTACTACTCCAACTAACTAGGGAGGACCCAAGAAATTGACATCCACCACTAGTACTTTTCCTATCCAATTTGCACCCGGCATAATCGGAATCGGTATAACCAAGTAATTCAAATGACTTAGTCCTAGGATACCAAAGTCCTACATTTAGGGTGCCTTTAATATATCTTAATATTCTTTTGACGGCTACCAAATGTGATTCTTTGGCACAAGATTGGTATCTTGCACACATACCTACCGCAAATAAAATGTCGGGTCTACTAGCGGTTAGGTATAGTAAGCTACCAATCATACTCCTATACAATTTAAGATCAATTGATTTACCTTCATGATCACTATCTATTCTAGTGCTAGTGGCCATAGGAGTGGTTACAATTTTGGCATTTTCCAAACCAAATTTCTTGATCATTTCATTTGCATATTTGGTTTGATAAATATGAATACCCTCATTGGTTTGTTTGACTTGTAAACCTAGGAAAAGGTAAGCTCTCCAACCAAACTCATTTCAAATTCATTTTCCATATTTTTTATAAAGTCTTGAAGAAGATCATCATTTGTTGACCCAAAAATGATATCATCAACATATACTTGGGCTATGAATATATCTTTTAACGTTGACTTTATAAACAAAGTTTGATCTACTTGGCCTCTTCTAAAATCCTTAGAAATTAAGAAGGATGACAATCTTTCATACCATGCCCGGGAGCTTGTTTTAACCCATATAATGCTTTCCTAAGCTTACATACATGATTTGGATAATCTATGTTCTCAACCGGTGGTTGCTCTACATATACTTCCTCCTTAATAAAACCATTTAAGAATGCCGATTTAACATCCATTTAGTAAAGTTTAAATCCCATGTAGGAAGCATACCCTAAGAGAATCCTAATAGATTCTAACCTTGCAACCGGGCATAAGTCTCATCATAGTCAAGCCCTCAACTTGATTGAATCCTAGCAACCAACCTAGCTTTATTTCTAGTGATATTTCCTTGATCATCTAGCTTATTCCTAAAGACCCATCTTGTAGTAATTATGGTGCTATCATTGGGTCTAGGTACTAATTCCACACTTGACTTCTCTCAAATTGAGCCAATTCTTGCATTGCCAAAATCCAATCCGGATCATGTAATGCATCATTGATCGATTTGGCTCAATTTGTGAGATAAGAGCAACTTGACTAGTAGGAGGTCTATGAAATGACCTAGTTCTTACTCCTTGAGATAGATCTCCTACTACTTGGTCAAGTGGATGATCTTGGTGAATTCTTAGGTTTCTAGAAGGGATTTCAATTTGATCATTGTTATCTTCCACCCTTCTTTCATCATCGGAGTCTCCTCTTCCTCCCCCTTGATCATTACCCTAATGGTCAAATTTTGAAGTTTTTGGGTAATGTCTTGATTATTGTCATTAATATCCTTATCAATGGAGGACTTTCTAGGGTAGGTACTAGTAGTTTCATCAAATTGAACATTGGAAGACTCCTCAATCCCTTTGGTTCTCTTATTGTAGACCCTATACCCTCTACTTGTGGATGAGTATCCAACTAGGATTCCCTCATCCGCTTTTGATTCAAATTTTCCTAAGTTATCTTTGGTGTTTAGAATATAAACTTTACATCCAAAGACTTTGAAATAATGAATTGTGGGTATAGTCCCATTCCATAATTCAAATGGTGTTTTCCTAAAAACCTATGGATTTGAACCCTATTTTGGATATAGCAAGCGGTATTAACCACTTCCGCCAAGTAGCTAGGTAGAGAATATGCATTAAGCATAGTCCTAGCCCTCTTGTAGACGATTTCTCCTTTCCACCACCCCATTTTGTTGGGGTGTTCTAGGACAAGAGAACTCATGCTTGTACCCTTGCTCTAAACAAAATTGTGAAAATTTTAGGTTTTCAAATTCACCACCATGATCACTACGGATCCAGTTGATTTTGAGACTCTTTTCATTTTCAACCCTTTTACTAAATCCTATGATTATTTCTAAGGTATCATCCTTATGTTTCATAAAATAGACCCAAGTATACCTAGAAAAATCATCTACTATAACCAAACAATATTTATTACCATTTAAAGATGGAGTACTATGGCAATCAAATAAGTCAAGATGCAATAATTCTAATGGTAAAGAGGTATTGGTTAGGGTTTTACCTTTGTGTGATGTCTTTGTTTGTTTTCCTTCTTGGCATGCATCACACAATTTGTTCTTGACATACTTGATCTTTGGTAGCCCTTTGACCAACTCCATCTTGGCTACTTTGGCTATGTTTTTCATGTTGATATGTCCCAATCTTCTATGCCATAGCCAACTTTCCTCTTCTTTTGCAACCAAACACTTAGTAGAAATGTTAGAAGCATATGAAAGATCAACATAATAGATGTTTGATTTCCTATATCCAACTAACATACAATCATTTAATTCCTTGTGTCTAATCATGCATTTAGAGGATTCAAAAGAAACATGATAGTTTGCATCACAAAGTTGACTAACACTTAATAAATTAAATTTCATATTTTCAACTAGCAATACTTTGTGAATAACAATTTTAGGGGATACCTCAATTGTACCTCTACCTAATATCTTGAGTTTTCCACTATTCCCAAAAGACACCGCTCCCTTCTTCACATATTTAATTGTGGAGAACTTGCTCACATCCCCGGTCATATGTGTTGAGCAACCGCTATCCACAATCCACATACCTCGCTCTCCTACCTAAATCACATGAAAAACACAAGCTTTTGGTACCCAAACATTTGGACCGGTAACATTAAGTAAAAACTTCTTAGGTACCCAAGCTTTCTTAACCTTACCCTTAATGGTTGTTCTCCTATTAATTAATGAAATATAAGCAACTTCTTTTTCTTTTGGCTTATATCCTAACCCGGCCTTGTTATAAACCGCTCTTTGTCTACTAAGAATCATATCAAGACACTTTGAGCCATTTGAAAATTTTTCTAAACATGCTTTCAATTCACTAACCTCATCCTTAAGTTTTTCATTTTCTTCCCTAAGCATGCAAGAGTCAATATGTGAAGGCTTTTCATTCCTAATGGCCTTTAGTTCTACCTTCATGCTCTTAACCTTAGATTTTGACTTATCTAGAGCTACTTTAAGATAAGCAATTGATTTATAGAGAAGCATAACCTTGGGAGAATTCATTACCTCATCGTCACTAGATGACGATTCATCACTTGAAGAATCTTCTTGACTTGATGTGCCGGAATCATCTTCTAATGCCATGAGTGCCACATGGCATGTGATGTGGCAAAGCTCCTCATCGGATGAAGAGTCTTCAACACTTGGTGTGTCCCAAGTGGTTTGAGCCACCATGGCCTCCTTCTTCTTCTTTTCCTTCTTGTCATTCTTTTTCTTTTCCTTTTCCTCCTTCTTCTTTAGCTCGGGGCAATTTGGCTTTATATGCACCTTCTTATTGCAAGCATGGCAAATCACATTATTACTAAAACTTGAATTACCATTAAATTTACCTTTTGAGGAATGAGACCCCTTCCTTGCTTCTCTATTCTTGAACTCTCTTGACTTTCTATAAACCCTCTTGAGGAAATTTGCCATTTCACTAGTGTTGGGTTTCCGGCACCGCGGCGTGTGTGTGTTCGATCATGTTTCGTAAACATGAGCACAGCGGAAGCAATTAAAAATAATAAATCTATATTTATTACAACACACACAACACACGCATGCTATTACAACAAGTGTAGACATAACCGTAAATTAAAATTTGCAATAAAAGGAAATTAAACTACGTTATACCTTCCGTATGACGTGTAGCGGGAACGGCATCAACCGGAACGATCCTCGTAAGAATCGTCTCTATCTGTATCCACGCCGAGCTCCTCGGGATGACTTCGCTAAGTCACGAGCTTCATCTTCGTACGGGTTACTAGCCTCGTGTTGAAGACGACGTGATCGAGAGATGATCACGATCCGAATCCAAATTCGGATCCAAAACGAGTTCTCAAAACTCGCTTCTCCGGAGAGGTATTCGTCAACCGTTTGACGAATCCTTCGTCCTCCACCTCAGAGGATTACCGGAGATCAAATCTCCGGTAAGTTAGCCGCTGTCGGAGCACTAACCGTCGTCCAAACGACGCTCCGACGAGATGAGGAGAAGCTGTCCAGAAAACTGGACAGCTTGGTGGAGGAGTAGGCGCCGGCCAAAACAAGGAGAGAAAAAGCTCACCTTGATGCCGAACCTATAGGAGATCACCGGAGGGTCGCCGGAGGTTCACCGGCTGGAGCTTGGACGGCGGCAAGTGTCTTGGACGGTGGCACAAAGCTGGGCGGCAAATAGGGTTGGCGCCGATTAACTCCTCCAAGGAGTGGGCGGCAACTCAAGGGGGCTAGGGTTTGGATTAGTTAGGCTTAACAATCCTTAAGCCCCACTTTTATAGAGAACTAATTCTCTTAATGGTTAATGGATCATATCCATAAAGCCCGTTAACCCGCTCCATTAAGATAAGTTAAAATAAACCAAACCATGATGGTTTATTTTAAGTTAAAATGAACCGAACCAACCTTTGGTTCATTCGTTTAATATAAACCAAACCCTTTGGTTTATTCTCCTCCATGGGATTAGAACCAAACCATTTTGGTCCATCCATTATGTCTTCATAAGACACGGCCCATCCACGCTTCCATTGCGACTGAAACAATTTCATGCTCGCTTTATGTTTGGTCCAACCAAACATAGTTTCTCTCGGTCTGAGAATCCCATTCTCAAGCTCGCTTTAAATCCTTTGGATTACACTCGCTTGTTCGGTGACCAAATAGGTTCTCGGTTTATGTTGGCCGTCTATAATTAACCATTAATTATAAACGATCATGAGTGGCACCTAGTAGTACATCATGATCCCCAATTAACCAAAAAGATCAACGGTTGATCCAGAACTATTTCTGAAACCCTTCAGTAGCTCGAATGAATCGTGCCCCATTCCCTTCACTCATCTTATACCCACTTGGTTCAGGACATGGTCTATTGTGTCACCTCACTAGGCCGACTCACGCCACACCTAGCCCAAGTATCATTTCCTCGCCCTACGGATTCTAGTTACTCCACATGTATCAAGAGTACTTTACTCTAAACATGTAATGCTTTGGCCAAAGACTTTAGTAACAATCCGACGAGAGGCCATGGGTATACATCTCCTCGCAAGGAGTGGTGAATCCTTTATAGGCTATTCAAACACCTTCGATCACTTCGACTTATACCCAATCATCTCGGTCCACATCTCCTGAGATGTTTGCTTAAGATGTCAAAGCATAAGTCTCCATGATCAAGATGACTTGTAATACCGCAAGTCAAAGGAACATCGCACTTAAGCCACAAAGAAGAACTTCATTGACATATCTATATATGCAGAGAACCATATGAAGTCTTACTACCTGGTCACTCCAATGAACTAGTTACCATAACTAGCATCCACGATTAACTCCGACATCACAATGTCTCCACTGAGAATCACCGCTTGGATACACCAAGGAGTATACTCGGTTAGTCTCGCAGAATCGATGGTGTCCAAATCCATCAATTCATCGACTAGGATAATTCCGATACATCACAATTACACATGTAGAGATACTCACTAGTTGTGATCCAATCACAAATTCTCTCATGCTGTGAATCGTATCGTGGACATTCAGTAAATGAGTTTAAGATCCAATCAAATACATAAAACATGTATACTCAAATAGTGAATCTTCATTTATCTTATAAATGGTTCATACATAAGGCGATTGCCTTAGGACATCTCTCATATATTACTAACAGACTCCCACTTGGCCTAATGCCAATCGCTACGGTATCCAATACCATAAGCTCTAACATGACCCTTAAACTTACTTTGAGGTAATGCTTTAGTCAAAGGATCCACTAAGTTCCTTTCAGTGGGAATTTTCTCGATTTGTATTTCGTTCCTACTTATGATCTCTCTGATAAGATGATAGCGGCGAAGCACATGTTTGGATCATTGATGAGACCACATCAAGTTCATAGATGAACTACTTGATCCAAACCGCCTTTGCCGCCTAAAGTCCGCAACGTATTCTCGCTTTAGTGGCGTAATCCGCTATAGTGTCAAGCTTGGAACCTTCCAACTTATTGCGCCCATTCTAGGTGAATACATACCTGCATAAGACATGGAATCATCCTTGTCTCCGATCCGCATCCGTATACCCACGTATCACCATGTACCCTTCTCCATATATTAGGAACACATCCTTAGTTCTTTCAAGTACTTAAGGATCGCCTTAATAAATACCCAATGATCCATTCCTCGATCGACAGTATCCGCCGTGACACTCGTGAGCATACGATACATCGGGCCTCATATAACATAGCATACATGATAGATCCTATTATGATGCATAGGAATCTTACTCATGCAAATCCTCTCGTAGGCGCGGACACATAGACTTCAAAGGTGTACCCCTATGCCCGATGGTTAAGAAACCTTCTTGGATCTCGACATGCTAAACCTCTTTAGCACACGGTCTATATATGTAGACCGCGAAAGACCAAGCAAAGCTTGATCTATCTCTATAGATCTTAATCCCAAGGATGTAGGTTGCTTCTCCCGTGTCTTTCATGGAGAATGTCTTGGATAACCAAACCTTAATCGATGTAAGATTGACACATCGTTTCCTATAAGTAATATGTCATCGACATACAATACTAGGAACACATCGACTCCCACTAACCTTCTTGTACACACAATGTTCGTCTGGATTTTGCGAGAATTCAAACTTTTTGATCGTCTCATCAAAACGTATATTCCAGCTCCTGGATTCTTGCTTCAATACTTAAATGGACGTGCAATTTGCATACCTTGGTTTTATCAACCGATGTGAAACCTCAGTCGTATCATATACACGTCCTCGGCGAGTTTCCATTAAGGAAAGCTGTTTTCACATCCATCTGCCATATCTCATAATCATAATGAGCCGCTATGGCCAGGAGCATCCGAATGGATTTAAGCATAGCTACAGGCGAATAGGTTTCGTCATAATCAACACCTTGTTTTTGACGATATCCTTTCGCCACCAATCTAGCCTTATAGGTAATCACATTACCATCCATGTCGGTTTTCTTCTTGAAAACCCACTTGCACCCGATAGGCTTTATCCCTTCAGGTGGGTCAACCAAGTTCCAAACTTGGTTTTCATACATGGAATCCATTTCCGACTTCATGGCACCAAGCCACTTATCCCTTTCTGAACTTGTCAGCACTTCTTCATAACTGGTAGGCTCCTCATCATCAATGAGTAACACGTCGTTCGATTCACTTACGAGAAATCCATATCTCTCGGGAATATTGCGTGTTCTACCGGATCTCTACGAAGATGTGGTGTTACAATAGGTCCGTAGATTGCTCATCACTATGAGTTGTCGGTGTGTGTGCTTCACCGGTATCTCATTAATGTCTATTTGAGTCTCTCGAGCCTCCTCAAGCTCGTACACTCCCATTGTTTTCTTGCAAGAGAAACTCTTTCTCTAGAAACACAGATGCCTTGAAACAAACACCTTTTGTTCCACGAGATGATAGAATTGGTAACCTTGTTTCCTTAGGGTATCCAATAAATAGACATTTATCGGACTTAGCATCCATTTATGCGTCTGATCAGCTTCACATAAGCGGGACAACCCCATATCTTCAAGTAAGATACATGAGGTTTCTTACCATTCCATATCTCATATGGAGTAGTTGAGACTACCTTGGTAGGCATTACATTTTAACAAGTAAAATGTATGCAAGTGCATAACCCCAAAGGACTTGGGAAGAGTCGCATGATTCATCATTGACTGACCATGTCCAACAAGGTCCGATTCGCCTCTCGGATACACCATTATCTTTGTGGTGTATAGGGCGGAGTCCATTGAGACAATATGCCATTGTCTCTTAGATAATCAAGAAACTCTTGACTTAAGTATTCACCACCTCGATCTGATCGAAGTATTTTAATACTTTTGTCATGTTGTTTCTCTACTTCATTTCTGAATTCTTTGAACCTTTCAAAGGCTTCAGACTTGTGTTTCATCAAGAACACATACCCAAACCGTGAGTGATCATCGGTGAAGGTAATGAAGTAGTTATAGCCTCCTAAAGCTTGAGTTGACATAGGTCCACATACATCAGTATGTACTAGACCTAGTAACTCTCCCACTCGTTCACCTTTTCCAGTAAAAGGTAACTTAGTCATCTTGCCTTTTAAGCATGATTCGCATGTATCGTATGAATCCAATTCAAACGATTCCAGAATTCCACATCGGTGTAATTCGGACATGCATTTCTTGCTTATATGGCCAAGACGACAATGCCACATATAGGAGTCTATTTGATTATCCTTTCGAGCACGCTTGTTGCTCGCTTCGATATTGCAAATGTCACTGGATACGTCCAACGTATAAACACCATTGCTTAAAGTTCCAGTCCCATAAAGAACCCCATTCAAAGTTATGTAACAACAATTGTTACTAAACGTCAAATGGAAACCATTTCTATTTAAACAAGAAATAGAAATGATGTTCTTTATCAACGAAGGAATATAAAAGCAATTGTCCAGTTCTAAGACAAGTCCTACAGGGAGTTTCAACAAATACGTTCCGATGGCGAGTGCAGCAACTTTTGCTCCATTCCCAACACGTAAATTTGACTTTCCCTTGACGAGTCTTCTTCTATTCCTTAGCCCATGTATGTCATTACATATATGTGAGCCACACCCAGTATCCAATACCCAAGTGTCTAAGGAAATAGAACGACATTCAATAAAGAAGATTTCTGAAGAAGATGGGGCATCCGATGCCTTATCCTTCTTCACGGACTCAAGATGAATCTTGCACTTTCTTCGCAAATGGCTCTCCTTGCCATAATGATGGCAAGTTTCCTTTTGTGCTAGTTCTACCTTCTTAGCCCTTCTCTTCTTTCCCTTATGTTGTTCCTTTGACTTCCTCTTAGAACCTTTCTTCGAGTAATCAACTAACAACACCGTCCCCTGCTCATGCTTCTCAGAAGACTCCACAGTCTTCAGCATATTGAGCAGTACCACAGATGAACCTCCTAGCATCTCAGAGGTGAAGAGGAGCTTTGAGTCTTCGAACCTTTCGAATCTCACTTGCTCATCAACCAACTCACAAAGATGAAGGACTACGATATGAGCATCCATATGCTCATGCTGCTTTTGTAGCTTGGGTTCCATCGTGGCTAGCATGATGCAACTCATTTGTTCAGAATCACTCACATGTTTCTGATAGGCCAACAATTGGTCCAGAGTTGCATCGTCACTAGGACGGGCGGGAAGAGGCGCTTCGAGGACATTTGCAAGCTTTTCAACCTTGAGAACAATTCTCAAGCTTCTAAGCCAGTCCATGAAGCTCGGCCCAGTCAATTTATTCGAATCCAAAATGGAACGCAAATTCAAACACATCATGATCAATATATTAACTTAGAAATACAAAACGAGCATATATGAGAAAGATGATTTTAAAATGCATCAATATACATTTATAAATCCCATTCATTTTTCGAATTTCAAAAAACCCTTAAAATCACTTCGGGAGATCGTAGGTCCATCTCCGAATGGGCTGATATCCATCATAGATAAGAACAACCTTGGAGTGAGTCCAACAAGCCATTCTTAGCTATGATGGTGGGTATCAAGTATACCGATTACATATCATGTATATGTAACTATCACAATGTGCTATCAACTAATTGAATGTTTACACATACATTGGGTTGTTAACACATTAACAAGTATGCATCATATGCATAGCACCCAACTTCACCTCTCTTCACATCGACCTTGGAGTGAGTCCAACAAATCGATGCTCCAAGTTAAAGCCGACCCATTAATCGCGAAATAGTTTTAATATGGTTAGAGCGCATTCAACCAATTAGCCAGGCTTGGAGTGAGTCCAACAACCCAAACTAACGATTGACCTCTGACTCTTAACATATTAGAGTTAAACTATTCCAATGATTTGAACATGTTCAGGTTCGAGCCGGGCTTGGAGTGAGTGCAACAACCCAAACAAGAAACAGAACTCTGGTTCTAACCATATTAATGGAAGGTGTAGGCTTTAATATTGAGTTAGGGTTTTATGTCTCATCCTCTTTGCATGCAAATAACTATTATCTACATGGCATGGCATACATGGCATACATCTACATGTCACGACACGCATGGCATAATGTTATGCATCTAATGCAATTACATGGCTTACAATTATGTCATGTATATATTTCCTTATATGTCATAACTATTTATGGAAATAAAATATGTTTAAGATTTGATTCTCCAAATAAAATCATAATTAAATTAGGAAACAAATTTCCAAATCTAATCACATATTTTATTCATGGAATTATTTGATTAAGGAAAATCTATTTAGGAAACCAATTTCCTAAATCATTAAAACTACTTATGGAAATAAAATATTTTAAGATTTGATTTCCCAAATCAAATCATGATTAAATTAGGAAACAAATTTTTAGAATCTAATCAAATATTTTATTTATGGAAAATATCAATTTCCATAAATACTTCCAACTTTCCAAAAGTGGAAGATTTCCATAAATACTTCTAGACTTTCCAAAATTGAAAAATTTCCATAAATAATTCTAAATTTCCAAAATTTAGAAAATTTTCAGAAATACATTATGACTATCGCAAAACCATTTTTACGATTATGTCGAAACACAACCTGGGCTCTGATACCACTGTTGGGTTTCCGGCACCGCGGCGTGTGTGTGTTCGATCATGTTTCGTAAACATGAGCACAGCGGAAGCAATTAAAAATAATAAATCTATATTTATTACAACACACACAACACACGCATGCTATTACAACAAGTGTAGACATAACCGTAAATTAAAATTTGCAATAAAAGGAAATTAAACTACGTTATACCTTCCGTATGACGTGTAGCGGGAACGGCATCAACCGGAACGATCCTCATAAGAATCGTCTCTATCCGTATCCACGCCGAGCTCCTCGGGATGACTTCGCTAAGTCACGAGCTTCGTCTTCGTACGGGTTACTAGCCTCGTGTTGAAGACGACGTGATCGAGAGATGATCACGATCCGAATCCAAATTCGGATCCAAAATGAGTTCTCAAAACTCGCTTCTCCGGAGAGGTGTTCGTCAACCGTTTGACGAATCCTTCATCCTCCACCTCAGAGGATTACCGGAGATCAAATCCCCGGTAAGTTAGCCGCTGTCGGAGCACTAACCGTCGTCCAAACGACGCTCCGACGAGAGGAGGAGAAGCTGTCCAGAAAACTGGACAGCTTGGTGGAGGAGTAGGCGCCGGCCAAAACAAGGAGAAAAAAGCTCACCTTGATGCCAACCCTAGGAGATCACCGGAGGGTCGCCGGAGGTTCACCGGCTGGAGCTTGGATGCCGCAAGGGTCTTGGCGGCACAAAGCTGGGCGGCGGCTCTAGGTTAGCGCCGATTAACTCCTCCAAGGAGTGGGCGGCGTTTGGATTAGTTAGGGTTTAACAATCCCTTAAGCCCACTTTTATAGAGAACTAATTCTCTTAATGGTTAATGGATCATATCCATAAAGCCCGTTAACCCGCTCCATTAAGATAAGTTAAAATAAACCAAACCATGATGGTTTATTTTAAGTTAAAACGAACCGAACCAACTTTTGGTTCATTCGTTTAAAATAAACCAAACCCTTTGGTTTATTCTTATCCATTGGATTAGAACCAAACCATTTTGGTCCATCCATTACGTCTTCATAAGACGCAGCCCATCCACGCTTCCATTGCGACTGAAACAATTTCATGCTCGCTTTATGTTTGGTCCAACCAAACATAGTTTCTCTCGGTCTGAGAATCTCATTCTCAAGCTCGTTTTAAATCCTTTGGATTACACTCGTTGTGCGTGTGACCAAATGTTCTTAGTTTATGTTGGCTGTCTATAATTAACCATTAATTATAGAACGATCATGAGTGGCACCTAGTAGTACATCATGATCCCCAATTAACCGAAAAGATCAACGGTTGATCCAGAACTATTTCTGAAACCCTTCAGTAGCTCGAATGAATCGTGCCCCATTCCCTTCACTCATCTTATACCCACTTGGTTTAGGACATGGTCTATTGTGTCAGTCCCCACTAGGCTGACTACGTCACACCTAGCCCAAGTATCATTTCCTCGTCCTACGGATTCTAGTTACTCCACATGTATCGAAGAGTACTTTACTCTAAACATGTAATGCTTTGGCCAAAGACTTTAGTAACAATCCGACGAGAGGCCATGGGTATACATCTCCTCGCAAGGAGTGGTGAATCCTTTATAGGCTATTCAAACACCTTCGATCACTTCGACTTATACCCAATCATCCCGGGTCCACATCTCCTCGGAGATGTTTGCTTAAGATGTCAAAGCATAAGTCTCCATGATCAAGATGACTTGAATAGCGCAAGTCAAAGGAACATCGCACTTAAGCCACAGTAAGAACTTCATTGACATATCTATATATGCAGAGAACTATATGAAGTCTTACAGCTGGTCACTCCAATGAACTAGTTACCATAACTAGCATCCACGATTAACTCCGGACATCACAATGTCTCCAGCCAATGAGAATCAGCTGCTTGGATACACCAAGGAGTATACCTCGTGCTAGTCTCGACAGAATTGATGGTGTCCAAATCCATCAATTCATCGACTAGGGATAATTCCGATACATCACAATTACACATGTAGAGATACTCACTAGTTGTGATCCAATCACAAATTCTCTCATGCTGTGAATCGTATCGTGAACATTCAGTAAATGAGTTTAAGATCCAATCAAATACATTAAACATGTATACTCAAATAGTAAATCTTCATTTATCATATAAATGGTTCATACATAAGGCGATTGCCTTAGGACATCTCTCATATATTACTAACAACTAGATGAGTCCCCATCGCTACTTGACTCACCCTCCTACTCGGATGATGATGATGCTTCTTTTCTTTCCTTCTTCTTCTTTTCTTTCTTGTCCTTCTTTTCAACGAATAGAGCTAAACCCTTTTTCTTAGAGGACATGTTAGTTTGCTCATGTAATTCAAATTCACAAAATAATTCATCAATTTTAATTTGAGATAAATCCCTAGTTACCTTAATGGCATCAACTATTGAAGTCCATAAAGAGTTTCTAGGAAATGCTTGTAAAATATACCTTACCAAATCCCGGTTGTCAACCCGCTCACCTATGATATGGAGTCCGTTTACAATTTCCTTGAACCTTCCATGCATTTGACTTACGGTTTCATGCATCTTCATTTGGAAGGCTTGAAGTTGTCCAATTAATAGGTCCTTCTTGGCCCTCTTTGATTCCTTGGAACCTTCATTTAGCTCAATGAGCTTTTCCCATAGCTCCTTGGCGGATTCAAAAGGCCCCACCTTGTTGAGTTGCTCCATTGTGATGCCGTATTGGATGGTGAGGACGGCCTTTGCATTTGATTCAAATTTCTTGTTTATTTCTCTTGTCCAATCCTTGCTTGGAATTGGATGTCCATGTTCATCCACCGGTTCCTCGAAGCCATCTACAACACTATGCCAAATTTCAATATTACTCATAAGATAGTACTTCATCCTACCTTTCCAATACGCAAAATGACTCCCATCGAAGAGCGGTGGCTTGGCGATGCTATATCCCTCTTGAAGAGCCATTGATGTCTTGGTTGATGGTGAGATCTTCCAAGCTAACCGGGCTCTGATACCACTTGTTAGGACCCTTGGAATGGCTAGAGGGGGGTGATTAGCCTTTCTTCTTTTCTACAAAAAATGTTAGCGGAAGCAATACAAAATATAAACACAAATCAAAGCAAGAACAAGGCTAACACCCGATGTACGTGGTTCGGAGATGACGCTCCTACTCCACGGTAATCCGTAAGGTGGATTAGCCCTAATCAACCTTCAATAGAACCTCCTTTGGATGAACCAAGGTGGAGAAACCTTTCTTACAATGCTCTCCTCTTCTTTACAATGATGGATTACCAAGAACAAGAAAAGAGGAGGATTTAAATCACTAAAAACACTTGGAAGGCTTGGTGAGCACGAGAGTATAGTTAGGAGCAAGAGCACCGCTTCAGCTCCCCATGGCCCCTTTATAGAAGAGGGCCGTTTTCCGTTAGCGTCGATCTGTCGGTGATGCATGCCATCGATCATTGCCGCCAGCTAACGGCCAAAACGCGATCTCCGCGGAGATTCGTAGTCGCAATTTCCAACGTCCAGGTGATTAGTCGACTGATCCCTCCATCAGTCGACTGATGGGGTGATCAGTCGAGTGATCAAGGCAGCAGTCGAGTGAGACTGCATTCTGTGGCGATATTTCCCTTGATCAGTCGACTGATACCCTTTTCACGATCGGTGATCGCAGATATCGATCGCTCGATCAAGGCGGTCGGTGATGTTCGTGGTTTCATTCGACTACGAAAGCGACTACGGATCGGTGATACATCATATCAGTCGACTGATACTCATCAAGTATGAGTAATTCATACTTGATTTTATACCCTAGACCTAGACTCAACCTTCTAGCTCCTCAATAAGCCTTGCGCCTTCAGGATCCCTCCGAGTCCGCGACTTGTTCATCCTTTGCGCTTTGCTTCCAAGAGCTTCCTTCTCATGTCTTGGGTTGCCAAATGCTTGGACTTTACGCCAAGACTACAAGCTTGGACTTATGCTGCCAAGACTTTACTTTGGACTTCCTTTGCCAAGGTTCACTTTGGACTTTATGCTGCCAAGACTACAAGCTTGGTCTTATGCCGCCATGTCCATCCCTTGGACTTCCTTTGCCAAGATTCACTTTGACTTCCTTTGCCAAGATCATACTTGGACTTCCTTTTACCAAGTACTTCATCCTTGGATTTCCCTGTCACTTAAACACATTCGTAATTAGATCACAAGATATTGCCTAACTTAGATGATTAGCCAAACATCAAAACATATAAATGCTTGGAGCATTGTTGCACCAACATATCTCTATATCTTGATGCCTAGAATACAGGCTGCTTCACCTAAGTCCTTCATTGAGAAGCACGTCCCCAGCCAAGTCTTCACAGACTGTAGCGAAGGGATGTCATTCCCAATGAGTAGTATGTCATCCACATACAATACAAGGAAGACAATTGTGTTCCCATTAACCCTATTGTAGACACATGGTTCATCTTCATTCTTGATGAAACCAAACTGTTTGATCGCATCATCGAATCGAAGATTCCAGCTGTGAGAGGCTTGCTTTAGCCCATAAATGGACCTTTGCAGCTTGCATACTTTCCAGTATGCTGTGGATCTTCAAAACTGTCAAGTTTTGTCATGTACACATCCTCGAGTAAGTTTCCATTCAAAAATGTGATTTTAACATCCATCTGCCAGATCTCATAATCGTGGTATGCTGCAATAGCAAGCAAGATCCAAATGGACTTAAACATTGCCACTGGAGAAAAGGTTTCATCATAGTCAATACCATGAATTTGCTTGAAACCTTTAGCCACCAATCGGCCCTTATAGGTATGCGTAAGTCAATCCATGTCAATCTTTCTCCTAAAGACCCACTTACACCCAATGGGTTTGACCCCTTCAGGTGGATCAACCAAAGTCCATACTTGGTTGGTGTACATGGATTCCATCTCGGATCTCATGGCCTCTAGCCATTTCTCAGAATCTGGGCTCATCACAGCTTTTTGATAGGAGGTAGGCTCATTCTCAATGAGCATAATGTCATCATGGTTAGACAAGAGAAATGAGTATCTCTCAGGCTGACGACATACCCTATCAGACCTGCGAAGAGGTAGGTCTACATGAACAGGTGGTTGTTCCACAACTTTTTGTGCAACAATCTCATCACCCTCAACACTTTGTGGTTCTTGTTCAACCTCCATCAAGGCCTCAATGCTATGGTCCTTATCTTGAATTTCTTCAAGATCGAACGTACTCCCACTAGTTTTTCTAGAAACAAAATCCCTTTCTAGAAAAACCCCAGTCTTTGCTACAAACACTTTGTGCTGACTGGGAATGTAGAAGTAATATCCCTTTGTATCCTTGGGATGTCCAACAAAATAGCACCTAGCGGATTTGGGTCCCAGTTTGCCTGAGACTTGACGTCGAACGTAAGCCTCACAACCCCAAATCCACATGAAAGACATCTTGGGATTTCTCCCTGTCCATATCGTATATGGTGTCTTTATCACAGCCTTGGATGGTACACGGTTAAGGGTAAAGGTTGCTGTGTCTAAAGCATATCCCCAAAAGGATATAGGAAGATCTGTGTGACTCATCATAGATCATACCATATCTAATAGGGTACGATTCCTCCTTTCGAATACACCATTCCACTGTGGTGTTCTAGGAGGAGTGAGTTGGGATAGAATCTCACACTCAGCTAGATAGTCACGAAACTCATGGCTAAGGTATTCACCACCTTGATCTGATCGAAGTATCTTAATACTCTTGCCAAGCTAGTTTTGTACTTCATTCTTGAATTCTTTGAACTTTTCAAAGGATTCTGATTTATGTGTCATAAGATACACATAACCATATCTACTGAAGTCATCAGTAAATGTAATAAAGTACCTGTAACCACCTCTAGCAGCAACATTGAAAGGGCCACATACATCACTATGTATAAGTCCTAACAAGTCTGTTGCTCTTTCGCTGTGTCCACTAAAGGGAGTCTTGGTCATCTTGCCTAAAAGGCAAGACTCGCATGTCTCATATGATTCAAAATAAATTGAGTCTAGCAGCCCATCCTTATGGAGCTGAGATAAGCGACTCTTATTTATGTGACCTAAGCAACAATGCCAGAGATAGGTTTGGTTCAACTCATTTGACTTGAACCTTTTTGTACTTATGTTATAGATAGGGCTCTCTAAGTCTAGAAAGTAGAGTCCGTTCATTAGATGTGCACTACAATAGAACATATCATTTAAATAAACTGAACAACATTTGTTCTTTATTATAAATGTAAATCCTTTCTTGTCCAAAAAAGAAATCAAAATGATGTTCTTAGTTAAGGCAAACACATAACAACATTCATCTAATTATAGTACAAGTCCAGAGGGCAGAGATAGATCATAAGTTCCTACAGCAACAACAACAACCCTTGCTCCATTGCCTACTCGTAGGTCCACCTCGCCCTTTGTCAATGCCCTGCTATTTCTCAGTGTCTGCACATTGGTACAAATGTGAGATGCACATCCGGTATCTAATACCCATGATGAATAAATAGATAGATTGACTTCTATAACATTTATACCTGAAGTAGAAGTCTCACTTCTCTTCTTCTTAATATCTTCCAGGTATGCCTTGCAGTTACGCTTCCAGTGTCCAGCTTCCTTGCAGTGGAAGCAAGCCCCTTCCTTGGCTATCCCTCCTTTGGGTTTCAGTTCCTTGCCTTTGCCTTTGGCTTGGGACTTTCTCTTACCTTTAGGCTTGCCCTTGCCTTTCTTCTTTTGCACCATCAAAATGGAGTCAGATTTTCCCTTCTTAAGGTTGAGCTCAACAGTTCTAAACATGTTGAGCATCTCAGGCAGTGGTTTATCAATTTCATTCATATTGTAATTCATGATAAATTGATTGTAGCTTTACGGCAAAGACTGCAAGATCAAGTCAGTGGCCAACTCTTGGCCAAGGGGGAATCCCAATCTCTATAGGTTTTCTACGTACCCAATCATCTTGAGTACATATGGACCTATGGGAGTCCCATCTTGCATTTTGGAACCAAACAATGCCTTAGAGACTTTATATCTCTTGTGCCTTGCTTGTCCTTGATATAGTTGACAAAGATGTTCAACCATATCATAAGCATTCATGAACTCGTGTTGCTTCTGAAGCTCAGAGATCATAGTCGCGAGCATTAGACATGACACATCTAATGCATCATCTTGATGCTTCTTGTAAGCATCTTTGTCAGCCCGCGAGGCAGTGGTAGAAGGTGCCTCCGGAATGGGCTGCTCTAGGACATACAATTTCCTTTCTAGGGTGAGAACGATTCTCAGGTTCTTGTACCAGTCCAGGAAATTTGCTCCATTGAGCTTGTCCTTCTCAAGGACAGAACGCAGAGAGAGAGTGTTTTGTCGACATAGTAATCTACAACATACAATGCAGAGAATTAATATCATATTCCTTTTATCATTTAATTAGGCCTTTAATCAAATGATGCTCCCACTAAATTATAGGAATTTTGTAGAAACGAGTTATGGATGTGGTCAAACCACATTACTAGATTCATACAAACTAGCTATAATTCCTGCGGGACAAGATCCACATCATACTAAGCCTTGAGTTAGCTTTGGCTAAATCGCGCAAGACTTAGTACGATCGGTGGGTAACACATTACCGATTACATCTCTATGCAACTCTTGTTTATAGGATCAAGACCCACATTTACAAAAGACCTTGAGTTAGCTTTGGCTAAATCGCCCAATATTTAGTGTAAATGCGATCTTATCCTATCTTTTCAACCGTTGGAATATGCCTATAGCTCTACTCGATCCAATTGAGTTAACTAGTTTTACTCAATCTAATTGAGCTTACTCTAACCCAAGCCGTGATAGGCGGGACCAAGATTGTCCCTCCGCACCCTACCAAGATAATATGCGTTGCTCTACTTTGGAAGATTCAACAACTATAAATGATCGAGGTAGTGATGGGTATCAAGGACTTGGTAGGCATTTACGAGTTGATTCGATTAAGATCTAATCTAATCGTAATGTGTATCATATACACATTGAGGCCTTTATTATCCCATGCATCACATAAATACAAGCATCATTCTAGCATGCATCATATACATACAAGAAAAATATCCTAGCATGCATCATATACATACACGCATTATTCTACTAGAATGCATCACATACATACAAGCAAAATCATATATATATATATATATATATATATATATATATATATATATATATATATATATATATATATATAAATAATTAACTGTGATGTGGTCATGGCCCTACTACGATCTTCTCAAGCCAATGAGAAGATCAGACGGTCAACCTCGGGCTAGCGGCTTCTCCAAGCGCTTCCTTTGACCGCCATGTGTCGTCGGCACCTTTCTCGTAACTTCGTCTACAAGTGGACTTTCCACCGCTCCATTTTGTACATTACAAATATGAAACTCGAGTTACATTCAAGTCTAAAACTATTTACAACTAGAATTTCAAAAGAAGAGGTACGACGCGCAGGTCGCATACACTATACAACACACACAACCACAAAAACGGCACGCAGGCCGTATTATGAATTACAACACATCATCATCCAATCATATTGGGGTTCAAGGGACATGAAAATCACAGAATTATACATAATTCTAAATTATGTATTTTTACAGAAAATTTCTATAATTTTTTTTTTTCAATTTTATGAGTCACTTCTCCGTAACGGTCCCGCTAAGCGATTTTCGGGTGCGATCGTGGGACATGGCCCCTTTCGGGGATAGGGGTAGCGCCCCTACTCGCAAAATAAATTTTGCGAGTGTCCCTACTATGATCTTACAGCGACTTAAGTCGCTGTCCCAAAAACCTAAAGCGAGAACTCACCGTTTCGGAGAGTTTTTCTCGATGGTTGAAGCCTACAAGTGTCCCAACACTCGTTTCTTCGACTCTTCGAGAAAAATACCCAAAAATTCGATAAAAATAGGAAATTTACAGAAAAATAAAAATCTGTAATTTTTATATCTAATACAAAAATGAAACACATACATGCTTCGCACGTGGCTCTGATACCATTGTTGGACTTTCCGAGCCGCAAAAACTGCTTTTTACGTTGCGGAAACCCCGGATGTCCGGCCATGGATCCGTGCGAAGATATATTAAAATCAAAACATGTATGTGCTAAGTAAACCTAGATCTACCTTAGATCTAGAAGTTGAGAGTGTTACCCTCGATGCGACACCCTTCGCAAATCCCGCTCGTCTAAATAGTTTGCCAGAACTCAAGAGTATCAAGTGAACACTCCTCTATTGGTATCCACACAGACAAATGGTGGAGAAAAATACCTTAGAGTATGCTAGCACCCTTTAGGAATTTCGACAAGATGAGGGGATGGGAGTGTTGGAATGTATACTGAAAGCCTAGCTCTTTTTGTATGAACATTCTATTTTGAAATAAGAATCACATGATCATTGTTTGCATTTTATATATTCATTATATATGTGTGCATATTGTCTAATATTTTACATTGTAGATAACATGGTGCTTGGTGTGGCACAGAAGATCATGTTATCAGTACCTTGTAAAATATAAGTAAAGGCTCACAACCAAGATGGTTTTGGACAAACCATTGGCATGGTTGTATTGTAGCTTGGTATTGTTTTATCTTGAACATAGAGTTACACTAGTACACTTAGGTGTATTGAGTAGGACCGACATAGAGGTGATTCAATTTAGTACTGACTACATAATTGAATCGGACCTCGGATATTATGTTGTACATGCTCTTAATCCCGATATAATAACGGGCACATGTACTTAGTATTTATTTCTTTGATTTACCAGTGGGTGAGATTTAGATGGATTAAATCAATATGCCCGGTAAGTTGGGAAATAATATTATTTACATGGTGTGCCGTTGATTATAGGAGGAAACCGTGTCCTATATATTAGGTTGATAATGTCCCCTTGAGGAGCTCATAAGGTTCATTATGTAAACCCAGCTGGTTGACTTAGTCAACATGATGATAAGGTTGAGTGGTACTACTCGAGGATTTAGATGTTAATTAATTGATGGTCAGTAAATCAATTAATTGACGGACATTCGATATCTTAAACACGGGGAGATTAATGTACAAATAATATATGGAGCCCATATTGATTTATGGGGGTTGGTGAGGTAGTTCAATAATGATCCTCTAGTGGAATGGAACATCATTGATGGATCAAGTTTGTGTGGTTCCGACCCATCGGGTGGCCAAGACCCAACTCCTCCTTATGGTCCCTATCGTAGCCTAATATAATCCTTGTGAAGTCTAGATCCAAGAATGTAAAACAAAACCTAGAACCAACGGTTGGGATTAAATCCCTAGATCCAATGGTTGGATGAAACCCTAGAACCAACGGTTGGGATTAAATCCCTAGATCCGATGGTTAGGATGAAATCCTAGAATCGACGGTTGGGATTAGATTCTTAGATCCGACGGTTGGGATAAAACCCTAGATCCGACGGTTGGGATGAAACCTTAGATCCGACGGTTGGGATGAAATCCTAGATTCGATGGTTGGGATTAAACCCTAGATCCGACGGTTGGGATAAAACCCTAGATCCGACGGTGGAGATTAAATCCCTAGATCCGACGGTGGAGATTAAAGGAGGCTTAAGCCCTATTCTATAAATAGATGGCTAGGGTTGGGCGGCAAAAAAAGATCAAGAATTGGTTTTGGAATTAGGGTTTGGCTCTTGGAGAGGTGGGCTGCTAGGGTTTGGAGCTAGGGTTGGGTGGCAACTATCTTCTTCCTTCTAGTTGTTGCCGGTGCCCAACTTGCACCATCAATACTTGGCCGGCGGCCAACCTTAAGGTCTTTCCCTTCTTCCTTGGTCGGCGGTTCTCCTCCCATTGGTGGCCGGTTCTCTTCCTCCTCCCTATTCTCCAAAGTGGCCGGCGGCAACTCTTCTTGAAGTTGGCCGGCGCATCATCCATTGCTCCTTGGCCGGCGGTTGCACCAAATTCCCTAATTTGGTGGCCGGTTCTAGATAGGAAAGGTATTTGCGAGTTCTTCTCTTTGTTCACAGCGGACAAGGTAGAGAAGAAAGCGATCTACAAGGCTTCTACTCGTGGAGGAACTTCGTCCACACGTCGTCCACGAGAAGGATAGGACATACGGTAGAAGATCGTGAGGTATAAAGTTATTTTAACTTTATGTACAGATCTGAGCATGTTCTTATTTGTTTTGATTATGCATGTGTGTGTATGAATATATATTGTATAATCATGGACCCCGAAGACAAACACAAAAACCGGCGATCCATCCGTCGTCTCTTCCGCGGCTAACCAACTAGTAGAGTTGTGTTGCTTGAACAACTTGTTTGTTCAAGCGACCACTCAAGTTGTTAGCACGACGACGAAATGGTGTTGTTAAGGAAGCTCATCCCATCCGGATTAATCCTTTCATTAGTGAAAATTTTAATCCGGGGACATGGGAGCCAATGAGCCTCCGAAGCATCCACCCATCAATTGGTATCAGAGCCATCCGATTCCGGTTTTGTGTTTAGGATTCGGTTAATTTTTTATGCATTTTTCATATATTATATGTGTCGGATAATAGTAGGATATGCGTAGTTTAACTCTTTGGTTGCAGGCATAAGATCCAACTATTATGGCCATGTGTGTGTATGTGAATGGATGTGTGTAAAAATTTATTATTTGAATCCTCGGGGTTGACGAGGCTAGATTAGTATTTAATTTTTGTAATTAAATACGGCATTGTTTAGCCGATCATTTTAGTTTACTTTCGATCTAGACTATTTGTACACTCCTTCGTGGAGTATAGGATCGATGGATGTAAATAAAATGATTTATCTCAGCTCGGATATCTTTGGTGACTTGCGCACGGGAAAAGGTGGAGCGGATGAGGTGGCAACACGACGGGATGCATATTGGAGGACAATGCCATAATAGTTGGAAAAAATTCTATTTTTCTATATTTATTGCTTATTTGTTTTATATGCATGTTGTGTATGTTTAAAATTCCTCGATTGCAATTTACTAAGTGGGAGAGGGATATTTTAATTAATTCCCGCGGCCTCCATTACAATTTGACGTGTGATGCAAACAAACTTGTGTGTTGGCTCTGAGTGCCTTCCTCCCTGCGGACAGGTTTGTTTGCGGATCACTAGGTCAAATAATGGTTATAGGAAATTATCTAGGAGCATGTGTACTTCCACAGCGGTAAGGCACATAATCTGAAATAATTTCCTCAGTATCTTTTAATGGTGCACACTTAGATACAAATAAAGGTATCCTCCCCATCGGAGTCACTGCTTTTATTTGTAGGGCCAAAGAGGAACCAACTATTAATTTTATTTGTCAAAAAGTAAGGTTGACAAGATGATAAAATTAATGGGTAAAACCTCCTTTTATAAATGTAGAATTAGTATACGTCCACACTGCGTGGCATGCGACATTCTCGGTGATTTGAGGTGTTGGTTGATTTCGAGATTTTATTGTTTTGAGGAATCAATAATATTTGAAATATAATATTTTGATCATTGTGATTTTTAGGATTTTCAAATGGCTTTCAACCCACTTGCTGTGATTTTAAAAGAAAACAAACTTACTGGTCCAAACTACATTGATTGGAAAAGAAACCTGGATATTGTCCTAACTATGGAGGAGTACAAATTTGTACTCTTCGAGGTCTATCCTCCTAAGCCCTCAGATGACTCTGATGAAAAGGAGATAGAACGGTATAAGAAATGGGTTAAGGCAGATGAGATGGCGCGGTGTTACATTTTGTCATCTATGTCAAATGTGCTGCAACATCAGCATCAGGCCATAGCCACTGCTTATGACATGATATTCAATCTCAAGGAACTTTTCGGACATCAGAGTAGGGCGGCTAGGCAGGAGGCAATGAGAAACTTGATGACGACCACCATGGTCGAGGGAACACCCGTTAGGGATCATGTTCTCAAGATGATGGCTCATCTTAATGAGATGGAAGTCCTCGGAGCTGAGATCGATGAAACCCAGTCGATATCATTCTCCGATCTCTGCCTAGGAGTTTTGGCGATTCGCCTCCAACTACAACATGAACAAGAGGTTGTATTCGTTGGCGGAGCTTGTGAGAACTCGGTGGCGGAAGGGCTTTTTTCGTCAGAGTTCTCAAGCCATGGTCGCTCAGAAGGTTTCTTCCTCTAAACCGAAAGGTAAGAAGAAGAAGAAGCAAGGTGGAGCGAAGAAGGTGGCAACAGGACCTCAGGCAGGAGTGAAGAAGCCGAAAGGCAAGTGCTTCACTTGCAAGCAGACTGGACATTGGAAGGCGGACTGTCCTTGCCGAAAGAACAAAGGTATATCTTCTTGTTTAGTTGTTGAAACATGTTTAGTGGTGTTATCTACCAGTGCCTGGTGTGTAGATACAGGAACCACTGATCATGTCTGCAATACTTTGCAGGGGTTCCAGGAAACCCGACGACTAGCTGAGGGAGAGATTACCGTCTTCATGGGCAATGCTTCAAAGGTGGCAGCTATTGCAGTGGGAGACGTTTATTTATCTTTTGATAAGAATAAAGTTTTGGTTTTGAGAAATTGTCTTTATGTACCTACTTTTAGAAAGAATTTAATTTCAGTTTCTAAATTGTTTATGGATGGATATTCTGTTTCTTTTAATGACATGGTGGTTATAAAAAGGAATAGGGAGATTATCTGTTCTAGTACATTGGTTGGCAATTTATATACTCTTGAACCAAAAACTCCCATGATGCAAATAGAAGTAAATAACTCATCTTCTAAATCTAATAAGAGAAAAGAACCTTCGCAAATGAACCAAACATATCTTTGGCATCTAAGGCTTGGCCATATTAACCTAAGTAGAATTCAAAGGTTGATAGCTGATGGACCTTTGGGTTCATTAGTGGTGGAGGATCTCCCAACCTGCGAATCTTGCTTGGAAGGTAAAATGACTAAGAGGCCTTTGAAGGCCAAGGGGTATAGAGCCAAAGATGTGTTAGAATTGGTTCATTCTGATTTGTGTGGTCCTATGTCTATCCAGGCAAGAGGTGGCTTTGAATACTTCGTCTCATTTATAGACGATTATTCAAGGTATGGATACATTTACTTGATGCGCCGCAAGTCTGAATGCTTTGACAAGTTCAAAGAATTCAAGGCTGATGTGGAGAACCGTCAAGGTAAAAGTATCAAGACATTACGATCTGATCGTTGTGGCGAGTACCTCTTGGGAGAGTTTAGGAGTTACTTATCAGAGGCTGGGATTCAATCCCAATTGTCTGCACCTGGCACACCCCAGCAGAATGGTGTAGCGGAGCGAAGGAATAGGACTCTTATGGAGATGGTCAGATCGATGATGAGTTATTCTGAGTTACCTGTTTCGTTCTGGGGGTATGCACTGGATACAACAATGTACACTCTGAACTTGGTTCCATCTAAATCAGTACCTTCTACCCCTGTAGAATTGTGGACTGGGCGAAAACCTAGTCTGAAACATATTCGGATATGGGGGAGTCCAGCACATGTCTTTGAAGGCGTCTTTGGTATGTTGGAATGGCTACCCTAAGGGAACGAAAGGTGGTTTGTTTTATAATCCTAGAGATTAGAGGGTGATCGTTAGCACGAACGCCAGATTTCTAGAGGAGGATTATGTAATGAACCACAAGCCCAAGAGTAGGATTGTTCTTGAGGAGTTGACAGGGGAAGTCCCGACTTCAGTACCCTCGGTACAAGAGAAGACACCACAAGTCACTACACCGCGTGTCACAGAGCATACACAGGAGGCACCTCGTCGTAGTGGGAGGGTTGTTAGACAACCCGACAGATTCATGTTTTTGGGAGAGTCTTCGGATTTAGTCCCTGGTGAACATGAACCTGATCCCTGGACATATGATGAGGCAATCCAGGATAGAGATGCGGTATCTTGGCAAAGTACGATGAATTCAGAGATAGAATCTATGGATTCTAATCAGGTCTGGGAGCTAGTAGAACCACCCGATGGTGTAAAAACCATTGGATGCAAGTGGATCTACAAGAGAAAGAGAGGAGTAGACGGGAAGGTCGAGACCTTCAAAGCTAGGCTTGTTGCGAAAGGGTATACTCAGAAAGAGGGCATCGATTATGAGGAGACCTTTTCTCCGGTATCTATGCTTAAGTCTATCCGGATTCTCTTATCTATAGCTGCTCATATGGATTATGAAATTTGGCAGATGGATGTCAAGACAGCTTTCCTTAACGGAAGTCTTGAGGAGAACATCTATATACGGCAACCAGAGGGATTCATTGCTAAAGAAAAAGAGCATCTTGTATGTAAGCTTAATCGGTCCATTTATGGATTGAAGCAAGCTTCTAGATCTTGGAACATCCACTTTGATGAGGTAATCCAGTCATATGGATTTATTCAAAGCCCGGATGAGCCTTGTGTATACAAGAGATGTGACGGAAACGTAGTGGTGTTTCTTGTACTATACGTAGATGACATTTTGTTAGTTGACAACAATATCAAAGTGTTATCAGACGTAAGGGTATGGTTGTCCAAACAATTTGATATGAAGGACTTGGGAGAAGTGGGACACATCCTTGGGATCAAAGTTATAAGGGATCGCAAGAAAAGGATGTTGTGCTTATCCCAAGCTTCATACATTGACACTATCCTTGCTCGTTTTAGTATGCAGAACTCCAAGAAAGGTTTTCTACCTTTTAGGCATGGAGTTCCTTTATCTAAAGAGATGTGTCCCAAAACATCAAAGGAGATAGAAGCGGTTCCTTATGCTTCGACAGTAGGAAGCCTTATGTATGCTATGCTATGTACGAGATCGGATATCTGCTTTGCCATGGGCATGGTTAGCATGAATATCGAGTAATCTCATTGAAGTACGAGAAGGACTAGGGATTATATCTTTGGTTTCTAGGCGGATCAATTAGTCACATGGGTTACAGTTGGATTTCCAATCAGATAGGGACAAGAGTAAGTCTACCTCGGGGTTTGTGTTTACTTTTGGAGGTGGAGCCATAGTATGGAGGAGTGTCAAACAGAAATACGTGGCGGACTCTACCATGGAAGCAGAGTATGTGGCAGCCTCTGAGGCATCCAAGGAAGCTGTATGGCTCAGGAACTTCTTGATGGACTTGGATGTGATTCCTGGTTTGCCCAGAACTATCACAATTTATTGTGATAATAGTGGTGCAGTTGCAAACTCGAAGGAACCACGAGCCCATAAGGCGAGTAAACACATAGAGCGCAAGTACCACCTCATATGAGAGATCGTAAAGCGAGGAGAAGTTGCTGTCGCCAAGATTGCATCAGAGGATAACCTGGCGGATCCATTCACTAAGGCCCTTCTAGCGAAAGCGTTTGATAGGCATGTGGAGGACATGGGGATCAGATGTATGGCAGAGTGATGACGGCATAGTCTTTTAGTATAAGTGGGAGATTGTTGGAATGTATACTGAGACCCTAGCTCTTTTTGTATGAACATTCTATTTTGAAATAAGAATCACATGATCATTGTTTGCATTTTATATATTCATTATATATGTGTGCATATTGTCTAATATTTTACATTGTAGATAACATGGTGCTTGGTGTGGCACAGAAGATCATGTTATCAGTCCGTTGTAAAATATAAGTAGAGGCTCACAACCAAGATGGTTTTGGACAAACCATTGGCATGGTTGTAGTGTAGCTTGGTATTGTTTTATCTTGAACATAGAGTTACACTAGTACACTTAGGTGTATTGAGTAGGACCGACATAGAGGTGATTCAATTTAGTATTGACTACATAATTGAATCGGACCTCGGATATTATGTTGTACATGCTCTTAATCCCGATATAATAACGGGCACATGTACTTAGTATTTATTTCTTTGATTTACCAGTGGGTGAGATTTAGATGGATTAAATCAATATGCCCGGTAAGTTGGGAAATAATATTATTTACATGGTGTGCCGTTGATTATAGGAGGAAACCGTGTCCTATATATTAGGTTGATAATGTCCCCTTGAGGAGCTCATAAGGTTCATCATGTAAACCCAGCTAGTTGACTTAGTCAACATGATGATAAGGTTGAGTGGTACTACTCGAGGATTTAGATGTTAATTAATTGATGATCAGTAAATCAATTAATTGACGGACATTCGATATCTTAAACACGGGGAGATTAATGTACAAATAATATATGGAGCCCATATTGATTTATGGGGGTTGGTGAGGTAGTTCAATGATGATCCTCTAGTGGAATGGAACATCATTGATGGATCAAGTTTGTGTGGTTCCGATCCATCGGGTGGCCAAGACCCAACTCCTCCTTATGGTCCCTATCGTAGCCTAATATAATCCTTTTGAAGTCTAGATCCAAGAATGTAAAACAAAACCTAGAACCAACGGTTGGGATTAAATCCCTAGATCCAATGGTTGGATGAAACCCTAGAACCAACGGTTGGGATTAAATCCCTAGATCCAATGGTTAGGATGAAATCCTTGAATCGACGGTTGGGATTAGATCCTTAGATCCGACGGTTGGGATAAAACCCTAGATCCGACGGTTGCGATGAAACCTTAGATCCGACGGTTGGGATGAAATCCTAGATCCGATGGTTGGGATTAAACCCTAGATCCGACGGTTGGGATAAAACCCTAGATCTGACGGTGGAGTTTAAATCCCTAGATCCGACGGTGGAGATTAAAGGAGGCTTAAGCCCTATTCTATAAATAGATGGCTAGGGTTGGGCGGCAAAAAAAGATCAAGAATTGGTTTTGGAATTAGGGTTTGGCTCTTGGAGAGGTGGACGGCTAGGGTTTGGAGCTAGGGTTGGGCAGCAACTATCTTCTTCCTTCTAGTTGTTGCCAGTGCCCAACTTGCTGTTGGGTTTCCGGCACCGCGGCGTGTGTGTGTTCGATCATGTTTCGTAAACATGAGCACAACGGAAGCAATAAAAATAATAAATACTCCTATTTATTACAACACACGCATGCTATTACAACAAGTGTAGACATAACCGTAAATTAAAATTTGCAATAAAAGGAAATTAAACTACGTTATACCTTCCGTATGACGTGTAGCGGGAACGGCATCAACCGGAACGATCCTCGTAAGAATCGTCTCTATCCGTATCCACGCCGAGCTCCTCGGGATGACTTCGCTAAGTCACGAGCTTCGTCTTCGTACGGGTTACTAGCCTCGTGTTGAAGACGACGTGATCGAGAGATGATCACGATCCGAATCCAAATTCGGATCCAAAACGAGTTCTCAAAACTCGCTTCTCCGGAGAGGTGTTCGTCAACCGTTTGACGAATCCTTCGTCCTCCACCTCAGAGGATTACCGGAGATCAAATCCCCGGTAAGTTAGCCGCTGTCGGAGCACTAACCGTCGTCCAAACGACGCTCCGACGAGAGGAGAAGAAGCTGTCCAGAAAACTGGACAGCTTGGTGGAGGAGTAGGCGCCGGCCAAAACAAGGAGAGAAAAGGCTCACCTTGATGCCGAACCTATAGGAGATCACCGGAGGGTCGCCGGAGGTTCACCGGCTGGAGCTTGGACGCCGGCAAGGAGCTGGACGGCGGCACCACAAGCTGGGCGGCAACAATGTGTTGGGCGGCAACAACATGTTGGGCGGCTACAACTTGTTGGGCGGCAACTAGGTTTAGGGTTTTGGATTAGTTAGGGTTTAACAATCCCTTAAGCCCACTTTTATAGAGAACTAATTCTCTTAATGGTTAATGGATCATATCCATAAAGCCCGTTAACCCGCTCCATTAAGATAAGTTAAAATAAACCAAACCATGATGGTTTATTTTAAGTTAAAACAAACCGAACCAACTTTTGGTTCATTCGTTTAAAATAAACCAAACCCTTTGGTTTATTCTCATCCATTGGATTAGAACCAAACCATTTTGGTCCATCCATTATATCTTCATAAGACACTGCCCATCCACGCTTCCATTGCGACTGAAACAATTTCATGCTCGCTTTATGTTTGGTCCAACCAAACATAGTTTCTCTCGGTCTGAGAATCCCATTCTCAAGCTCGTTTTAAATCCTTTGGATTACACTCGTTGTGCGTGTGGCCAAATAGGTTCTCGGTTTATGTTGGTCGTCTATAATTAACCATTAATTATAGAACGATCATGAGTGGCACCTAGTAGTACATCATGATCCCCAATTAACCGAAAAGATCAACGGTTGATCCAGAACTATTTCTGAAACCCTTCAGTAGCTCGAATGAATCGTGCCCCATTCCCTTCACTCATCTTATACCCACTTGATTCAGGACATGGTCTATTGTGTCAGTCCCCACTAGGCTGACTACGTCACACCTAGCCTAAGTATCATTTCCTCGTCCTACGGATTCTAGTTACTCCACATGTATCGAAGAGTACCTTACTCTAAACATGTAATGCTTTGGCCAAAGACTTTAGTAACAATCCGATGAGAGGCCATGGGTATACATCTCCTCGCAAGGAGTGGTGAATCCTTTATAGGCTATTCAAACACCTTCGATCACTTCGACTTATACCCAATCATCCCGGGTCCACATCTCCTCGTGTCACGCCCGCCCTTCCGGGACCCTAAATGTCCGGAGAGGCGGCGCGTGACGCGACCGTACATACATTTCATACAGCGGAAGACTTTATATATATACTTCTTATTTCTTACAGCGGAAGACTTAAGACCTAAATACTTTTTTTTTTCTTTTAAACATAAATATGCATTAACACTTCTTCTTAACATAGAGCATGTTTCATAGCATAGCATGCATAGATACTTCTTCTTACTTCTTCTTTACTTCTTCTTATCAACATAAAGCATGCATCATATATATATATATATACTTCAGGCTTAGTAGGTTCATAACATCATCGTCATAGGGAGACATAAGTAAAGACATCCATAGACATCATCATTATAGATAATACATGTATAAGTAGACTTAACGGATCTTCTCCACCATGCCACTACCACACACATTGACCCCTCCTGCTGTTCCCTTTAGTTTATCCATCCCTTACCTTTATCTGCAGTACGAGGGAAAGATAAACTATAAGCACATAGGCTTAGTAAGATCCTATCCTACTCACAAAAACCATACATCATCATTGATCATGACTTGTGGCATTTATAACATATAATCAATATATCATGTAACATATATGGCATCATCAACTTAACTTGTAGCTTAAGTAACATAAACATAACATACATGGCATCATATGTAACTTAGTAACCTAACATCATAGCGTGCCATCGAACATAACATGTAACTTATACATCATGACATATCATCTAACATAACAGGTAACTTAAACATTATGGCATATCATCTAGCATAACAGGTAACTTAAACATTATGGCATATCATCTAACATAACATGTAACGTAAACAATCATGGCATATCATCTAACATAACATGTAACTTAACAATCATGGCATATCATCTAACATAACATGTAACTTAAACATTATGGCATATCATCTAGCATAACACGTAACTTAAATATTATGGCATATTATCTAACATAACGTATAGCGTAAACATTATGGCATATCATCTAACATAACATAACGTAAACAATCATACATGCAAACATATGCAAGATGCTTTTGAAAACATATATGTTAGGTAATGCGTAAATATAGATCTCAACTTATTTGGGCCCGGCATTGTACCACTTCTTCATTATCATAGCGCGCATCCCTAAATAGGCCCGAGGTAGCAAGTCTCGAACCTAATAGGTTCCTAGGCCCGAGTCTTATTCCATCGACCTAGGGGCAATCGTCATAGCGTAGAAGCCCATCCTAGGCCCGAGTCTTACTCCATCGACCTAAGGCATCTTGGAGCCCATCCCGTACTAGGCCCGAATCTTATTCCATCGACCTAGGGGCAATCATACATAGAAGCCCATCCTAGGCCCGAGTCTTATTCCATCGACCTAGGGCATCTTAGGAGCCCATCCCTTCTTTGGACCTTGTTAAGGTCTTGGTACAAGCCATGCAGAAGGTAAAATACTTATATGCTTATTTTACAACATAGCTTATTTCTTTAACTTAGCATAGCATACTTCATTTCATAACACATCATGCTTCATTTCATTCACATAGCATAGCATACTTCATTTCATAACAACATAGCTTATTTCATTAACATAGCATAGCATACTTCATTTCATACACATCATACTTCATTTCATTCACATAGCATAGCATACTTCATTTCATAACAACATAGCTTATTTCATTAACATAGCATAGCATACTTCATTTCATACACATCATGCTTCATTTCATTAACATAGCATAGCATACTTCATTTCATAACAACATAGCTTATTTCATTAACATAGCATAGCATACTTCATGGTATGAACTTCATTGTAACCTAAGGAGATCAAAGGTGGCCGAATGGCCCTTATAGGCTTTTTAGGGTTTAGACCTTTAACCTAATTCAAGTAACATACATAGGCATACAAATTCCATAAATTTTATGGTATGAACTTCATTGTGACTTAAAGGACCCAAGGTGGCCGAAAGGCCCTTATAGGCTTTTTATGGTTTAGATCTTTATCCTCAACCCCCTAACATGTTAACATCATTATTTACAAGTAAGACAAGCTATAAAACTTCAATAAAACACCAAGATCCATATTGGCCGAATGGTTCTTAGGGTTCATTAGGGTTAGCTTTTGTCCTAATCCACTTTAACCCCTAACATCATCATCTAGTTACAAAAACATGGCATGGAACTTCATTGAAACCCTAAAAGTAGGGTTTGGCCGAATAGGTCTTTAGGGTTCATTAGGGTTAGCTTTTGTCCTAATCCACTTTAACCCCTAACATCATCATCTAGTTATAAACAACATAGCATAGAGCTTCATTGAACCCTAAATCATGGCTTGGCCGAATGGGCTTTAGTGGGTATTAGGGTTAGCTTTTGTCCTAATCCCCTTTTAACATGCTTATAACATCATATGTATACCAACATGGATTAAACTTCATTAGGACATCAATATAAGGTGGCGAATGGCCTATGTAGACTTTTAGGTTAGATCTTTATCCTAAACCCCTAACATGTTAACATCATTATTTACAAGTAAAACAAGCTATAAAACTTCAATAAAACACCAAAGTCCATATTGAATGGTTCTTAGGGTTTTCCTAGGGTTAACTTTTGACCTAATCCATTTTTAACCCTAACATCATCATATAGTTTCAAAGCATGGCATATAACTTCATGGAGACCCTAAATCATAGTTTTGGCCGAATATAACAATATAGGTTTCTTTTTTTTTTTCAAAAAGAAATCGGATCTACTCGTATGCAGGTGAGGGATACTTACATCCTTCGCTTTGCTTGTAGTGTGAAGAAGATGACCTAACACAAACCCTAGCCCTTGCTTCTTGCTTGGAGGAGTTTCGGCCAAAGGTGGAGAAGGGCTAGAATTTTGGTGAGGAGAAGAAGAAAAAGAGTGGAAGTGACCAAATCCAACCTTCCCTCTTCTTTATAAAGGGGGGGGAGGAAGAGAAGTTCCTCTTTTATTTTCCATGCCTCTTCATTTACTCCTAGTCCCACTTATCTATAGTTTCCCCCTCTTCCTTAATCATGTAATCCTATTGGTCTTCTGGTTAGTGGGTGCATCTATTAGGCTTGGCTATCTCTAGAGGTTTGGGGTTCAATTCCTAGGCCTTGCACCCCTTTTTGGCTTATTTTCTTTTATTTTTGAAAAGGCCCACATAAAGCCCATGATCATCAAGCCAAAAATTTCTGTAAAATTGCTAGGAATTTTACGGGCGTTACACCTCGGAGATGTTTGCTTAAGATGTCAAAGCATGAGTCTCCATGATCAAGATGACTTGAATACCGCAAGTCAAAGGAACATCGCACTTAAGCCACAGTAAGAACTTCATTGACATATCTATATATGCAGAGAACCATATGAAGTCTTACTACTGGTCACTCCAATGAACTAGTTACCATAACTAGCATCCACGATTAACTCGGGCATCACTATGTCTCCAAACCAAGGAGAATCACCGCTTGGATACACCAAGGAGTATACCTCGTTTAGTCTCAACAGAATTGATGGTGTCCGATTCATCAATTCATCGACTAGGATAATTCCGATACATCACAATTACACATGTAGAGATACTCACTAGTTGTGATCCAATCACAAATTCTCTCATGCATGAATCGTATCGTGAACATTCAAGAAATGAGTTTAAGATCCAATCAAATACATAAAACATGTATACTCAAATAGTGAATCTTCATTTATCATATAAATGGTTCATACATAAGGCGATTGCCTTAGGACATCTCTCATATATTACTAACAGACTCCCACTTGGCCTAATGCCAATCGCTACGGTATCCAATACCAAAAGCACCAACATGACCCTCAAACTTACTTTGAGGTAATGCTTTAGTCAAAGGATCCGCTAAGTTCCTTTCAGTGGGAATTTTCTCGATTTGTATTTCGTTCCTACTTATGATCTCTCTGATAAGATGATAGCGGTGAAGCACATGTTTGGATTGTTGATGAGACCTTGGCTCTTTCGGCAATAATTGCTCCATTGTTGTCGCAGAGACCGGTATTGCTTCAACAATGGCCGAATCACACCAAGTTCATGAACGAACTTCTTGATCCAAACCGCCCTTTGTCGCTCCGGCCGCAATATATTCTCGCCTCGCTGGTAGAATCCACCTACGCCTCTTGTTTGGAACTTTTCCAACTCATCGCGCCCCATTCAAGGTGTGAACACGATCCGCATCGAGACCCGAATCATCCTTGTCTCGTCTCGAAGCCGCATCCGTGATACCCGCGTATCACCATGTCCCTTCTCCATATATTAGGAACACATCCTTAGTTCTTCTCAAGTACTTAAGGATCGCCTTAATACCACGCCAATGATCCATTCCTCGATCGATCGCATCCGCCGTGACACTCAGAGCATACGATACATCGGGCCTCGACATATACATAGCATACATGATAGATCCTATTGCGATGCATAGGGAATCTTACTCATGCAAATCCTCTCGCCTTCGCAGGCGCTGACACATAGACTTCGAAAGGTGTACCCCATGCCCGATGGGCAGATAACCTTTCTTGATTCCGACATGCTAAACCTCTTTAGCACTCGGCCTATATATGTAGATCGCGAAAGACCAAGCAACCGCTTCGATCTATCTCTATAGATCTTAATCCCAAGGATGTAGGTTGCTTCTCCCGTGTCTTTCATGGAGAATGTCTTGGATAACCAAACCTTAATCGATCAGAAGATTGACACATCGCTTCCTATAAGTAATATGTCATCGACATACAATACTAGGAACACGATCGCACTTCCCACTAACCTTCTTGTACACACAAGGTTCGTTCGATTTTGTGAGAAATCAAACTTTTGATCGTCTCATCAAAACGGATATTCCAGCCTCGATGCTTGCTTCAATCCATAAATGGATCGCCGCACTTGCATACCTTGGTTTTATCAACCGATGTGAAACCTCAGTCGTATCATATACACGCCCTCGAGCAAGTGTTTCCATTAAGGAAAGTGTTACATCCATCCGCCATATCTCATAATCATAATGAGCCGCTATGGCCAGAGCATCCGAATGGATTTAAGATAGCTACAAAGTAATAGGTTTCGGCCATAATCAACACCTTGCTTTTGACGTATATCCTTTCGCCACCAATCTAGCCTTATAGGTAATCACATTACTATCCATGTCGGTTTTCTTCTTGAAAACCCACTTGCACCCTATAGGCTTTATGCCTTCAGTGGGTCAACCAAGTTCCAAACTTGGTTTTCATACATGGAATCCATTTCCGACTTCATGGCACCAAGCCACTTATCCCTTTCTCAACTTGTCGACTTCTTCATAATCGTAGGCTCTCATCATCAATGAGTAACACGCCGCTCGATTCACTTACGAGAAATCCATATCTCTCAGAATATCATGCGGTTCTACCAGATCTACGAAGATGTGGTGTTACAATAGGTCCAAATGATTGCTCATCACTATGAGTTGCCTACACAGGCTTCACCGTATCTCATCAATGTCTATTTGAGTCTCTCGAGCCTCCTCAAGCTCGACGACACTCCCACTGCTTTCTTGCAAGAGAAACTCTTTCTAGAAACACAAAGATGCCTTGAAACAAACACCTTTTGTTCCACAGATGATAGAATTGGTAACCCCTTGTTTCCTTAGGGTATCCAATAAATAGACATTTATCGACTTAGCATCCAATTTGTCCGATAAACCGCTTCACATAAGGTGACAACCCCATATCTTCAAGTAAGATACATGAGGTTTCTTATTCCATATCTCATATGGAGTAGTAGAGACTACCTTGTAGGCATTCTGCTTAACAAGTAAACAATCCTCAAGTGCATAACCCCAAAAGGACTTGGGAAGAGTCGCATGATTCATCATTGACTGACCATGTCCAACAAGGTCCTAAGTACGCCTCGATACACCATTATGTCCGTGGTGTATAGGGCGGAGTCCATTGAGACAATATGCCATTGTCTCTTAGATAATCAAGAAACTCTGACTTAAGTATTCACCACCTCGATCCGATCAAGTATTTTAATACTTTGTCATGTTGTTTCTCTACTTCATTTCTGAATTCTTTGAACCTTTCAAAGGCTTCAGACTTGTGTTTCATCAAGAACACATACCCAAACCGTGAGTGATCATCTGAAGGTAATGAAGTAGCTATAGCCTCCTAATGCTTGAGTTGACATAGGTCCACATACATCAAGATGTACTAGACCTAGTAACTCTCCCACTGCTCACCTTTCCAAAGAAAGGTAACTTAGTCATCTTGCCTTTTAAGCATGATTCGCATGTATCGTATGAATCCAATTCAACGATTCCGAATTCCACATCGTGTAATTCGACATGCTTTTTGCTTATATGGCCAAGACGACAATGCCACATATAGAGTCTATGTGATTATCCTTTCGAGCACGCTGTTGCTCGCTTCGATATTGAAAATGTCACCGATACGCCCAACGATAAATGCCATTACTCAAAGCAGCTCCATAAAGTACGCCATTCAAAGTTATATAACAACAATTGTTACTAAACTAAATGGAAACCATTTCTATTTAAGCAGAAATAGAAACAATGTTCTTTATTAGAGAAGGAACATAATAGCAATTGTCCACTAAGACTAGTCCACTAGGAGCTTCAAAGAAATAAGTTCCGATGGCGACCGCAAAGAACCTTTGCTCCATTGCCAACTCGCAAATTTGACTCTCTCCGACAAGTCTTCTTCTATTCCTTAGCCCTCGTATGTCATTACATATATGTGAGCTACACCCAAAGATCCAATACCCAAGTGTCTAAGGAAATAGAATGACAATCAATAACGAAGATACCAAGAGGATGGGGCATCGGATGCCTTCTTCTTCTTCATGGACTCAAGATAAATCTTGCAGCTTCTTCACAAGGGCCTTCCTTGCCACAAAGTTGATGGCAAGTGCCCTTTATACCGGGTTCCGCCTTTCTTTGCCTTTTCTTTCCTTTCTTCTCGCTCTTTTGCCTTCCTCTTAGAACCTTTCTTGAGGAATCAACTAATGTAACCGCTTTCTCTCATGCTTCACGTGTAAGGCTCCAGCCTTTCAAAGATATTGAGGAGCTCGAATGGTGGATTCCAATTTGTTCATCCGATAGTTCATCACAAATTGAGAAACTCTTGGGCAAACAATGCACTAAGTCAATACTTAACTCATGATCCATCACAAAACCGAGGGTAGCTAGCCGCTGATGTACCTGCTCATCTTTAGCACAAATCGCACTACATGCATTTAACCTTCTTGCATCTTCGTGGTGAAGAGGAGCCTAGAGACCTCGAACCTTCTGGATCTCGCTTGCTCATCGAACAACTCATGAAGATGGAAGACCATAGTGTTAGCATCCATATGCTCATGCGCTCGCACTGTACCATCGCCGCTAGCATGATGCAACTCGCCACCGACCGCCACATGCTTCGATAGACCAACATTTGGTCCGGAGTTGCATCGCCCTAGGACGGCCAGAAGAGGCTCTTCAAGGACATATGCAAGCTTTTCCGCTGAGAACAATTCTCGTGTTTCTAAGCCACCCAGAAGTTAGGCCCAATACTTGTTCAATCCAAAATAGTGCGCAAATTCAAAGACGCCATGATCAATTTATTGACCTAGAAATACAAAACGAGCATATATGAGAAAATGATTTTAAAATGCATCAATATACATTTATAAATCCCATTCATTTTTCAATTTCAAAACCCCAAAATCACTTCGAGATCGTAGGTCCATCTCCGAATGGGTCGATATCCATCATAGTTATGAACAACCTTGGAGAGAGTCCAACAAGCCATTCATAACTACGACGGTAGGTATCATCTATACCGATTGCATATCCCGGATATGCAACTATCACAATGTGCTATCAACTAATTGAATGTTCACACATACATCGGGTTGTTAACACCTTAACAAGTATGCATCATATGCATAGCACCCAACTTCACCTCCCTTTACATCGACCTTGGAGAGAGTCCAACAAGCCGATGCTGTGTTAAAGCCAACCCATTAATCAGACATAGTTTTAATATGGTTAGAGCGCATTCAACCAATTAGCCCAGCTTGAGAGAGTCCAACAACCAAAGCTAACGATTGACCTCTGACTCTTACCATATTAGTATTAAACTATTCCATGGTTTGAACATATTCAGGTTCGAGCCGGGCTTGGAGAGAGTCCAACAACCCAAACAAGAAACAGAACTCTGGTTCTAACCATATTAATGGAAGGTGTAGGCTATAATATTGATTAAGGGTTTTAATGTCTCATCCTCTTTGCATGCAAATAACTATTATCTACATGGCATGGCATACATGGCATACATCTACATGAATCACCGTCTCTATTTTCCAAAAATTATTTAGTAAAATAGCAATACGTAAAAATTATGTCATGTATATAATTTCCTTATATGTCATAACTATTTATGGAAATAAAATATGTTTAAGATTTGATTCTCCAAATCAAATCATAATTAAATTAGGAAACAAATTTCCAAATCTAATCACATATTTTATTCATGGAATTATTTGATTAAGGAAAATCTATTTAGGAAACCAATTTCCTAAATCTTTAAAACTACTTATGGAAATTAAATATTTTAAGATTTGATTTCCCAAATCAAATCATGATTAAATTAGGAAACAAATTTCCAGAATCTAATCAAATATTTTATTTATGGAAAATATAAATTTCCATAAATACTTCCAACTTTCCAAAAGTGGAAGATTTCCATAAATACTTCTAGACTTTCCAAAATTGAAAATTTTCCATAAATACTTCTAAATTTCCAAAATTAGAAAATTTCCAGAAATACATTATGACTATCGCAAAACCATTTTACGATTATGTCGAAACACAACCTGGGCTCTGATACCACTGTTGGGTTTACGGCACCGCGGCGTGTGTGTGTTCGATCATGTTTCGTAAACATGAGCACAGCGGAAGCAATAAAAATAATAAATACTCCTATTTATTACAACACACACAACACACGCATGCTATTACAACAAGTGTAGACATAACCGTAAATTAAAATTTGCAATAAAAGGAAATTAAACTACGTTATACCTTCCGTATGACGTGTAGCGGGAACGGAATCAACCGGAACGATCCTCGTAAGAATCGTCTCTATCCGTATCCACGCCGAGCTCCTCGGGATGACTTCGCTAAGTCACGAGCTTCGTCTTCGTACGGGTTACTAGCCTCGTGTTGAAGACGACGTGATCGAGAGATGATCACGATCCGAATCCAAATTCGGATCCAAAACGAGTTCTCAAAACTCGCTTCTCCGGAGAGGTGTTCATCAACCGTTTGACGAATCCTTCGTCCTCCACCTCAGAGGATTACCGGAGATCAAATCCCCGGTAAGTTAGCCGCTGTCGGAGCACTAACCGTCGTCCAAACGACGCTCCGACGAGAGGAGAAGAAGCTGTCCAGAACACTGGATAGCTTGGTGGAGGATATAGGCGCCGGCCAAAACAAGGAGAGAAAAGGCTCACCTTGATGCCGAACCTATAGGAGATCACCGGAGGGTCGCCGGAGGTTCACCGGCTGGAGCTTGGACGCCGGAAAGGAGCTGGACGGCGGCACCACAAGTCAAGGGGCAACAATGTGTTGGGCGGCAACAACATGTTGGGCGGCTACAACTTGTTGGGCGGCAACTAGGTTTAGGGTTTTGGATTAGTTAGGGTTTAACAATCCCTTAAGCCCACTTATATAGAGAACTAATTCTCTTAATGGTTAATGGATCATATCCATAAAGCCCGTTAACCCGCTCCATTAAGATAAGTTAAAATAAACCAAACCATGATGGTTTATTTTAAGTTAAAACGAACCAACCAACTTTTGGTTCATTCGCTTAAAATAAACCAAACCCTTTGGTTTATTCTCATCCATTGGATTAGAACCAAACCATTTTGGTCCATCCATTATGTCTTCATAAGACACGCCCATCCACGCTCCATTGCATCAAACAATTTCATGCTCGCTTATGTTTGGTCCAACCAAACATAGTTTCTCTGGCCCGAGAATCCCATTCTCAAGCTCGCTTTAAATCCTTTGGATTACACTCGTTGTGCGTGTGACCAAATAGGTTCTCGGTTTATGTTGGCCATCTATAATTAACCATTAATTATAGAACGATCATGAGTGGCACCTAGTAGTACATCATGATCCCCAATTAACCGAAAAGATCAACAGTTGATCCAGAACTATTTCTGAAACCCTTCAGTAGCTCGAATGAATCTTGCCCCATTCCCTTCACTCATCTTATACCCACTTGGTTCAGGACATGGTCTATTGTGTCAGTCCCCACTAGGCTGACTACGTCACACCTAGCCCAAGTATCATTTCCTCGTCCTACGGATTCTAGTTACTCCACATGTATCGAAGAGTACCTTACTCTAAACATGTAATGCTTTGGCCAAAGACTTTAGTAACAATCCGACGAGAGGCCATGGGTATACATCTCCTCGCAAGGAGTGATGAATCCTTTATAGGCTATTCAAACACCTTCGATCACTTCGACTTATACCCAATCATCCCGGGTCCACATCTCCTTAGAGATGTTTGCTTAAGATGTCAAAGCATGAGTCTCCATGATCAAGATGACTTGAATACCGCAAGTCAAAGGAACATCGCACTTAAGCCACAGTAAGAACTTCATTGACATATCTATATATGCAGAGAACCATATGAAGTCTTACGGCTGGTCACTCCAATGAACTAGTTACCATAACTAGCATCCACGATTAACTCCGGACATCACAATGTCTCCAGCCAGTGAGAATCATCTGCTTGGATACACCAAGGAGTATACCTCGTGCTAGTCTCAACAGAATTGATGGTGTCCAGATTCATCAATTCATCGACTAGGGATAATTCCGATACATCACAATTACACATGTAGAGATACTCACTAGTTGTGATCCAATCACAAATTCTCTCATGCTGTGAATCGTATCATGGACATTCAGTAAATGAGTTTAAGATCCAATCAAATACATGTATACTCAAATAGTGAATCTTCATTTATCATATAAATGGTTCATACATAAGGCGATTGCCTTAGGACATCTCTCATATATTACTAACACTTGCACCATCAATACTTGGCCGGCGACCAACCTTAAGGTCTTTCCCTTCTTCCTTGGCCGGCGGTTCTCCTCCCATTGGTGGCCGGTTCTCTTCCTCCTCCCTATTCTCCAAAGTGGCCGGCGGCAACTCTTCTTGAAGTTGGCCGGCGCATCATCCATTGCTCCTTGGCCGGCGGTTGCACCAAATTCCCTAATTTAGTGGCCGGTTCTAGATAGGAAAGGTATTTGCGAGTTCTTCTCTTTGTTCGCAGCGGACAAGGTAGAGAAGAAAGCGATCTACAAGGGGTCTACTCGTGGAGGAACTTCGTCCACACGTCGTCCACGAGAACGATAGGACATACGGTAGAAGATCGTGAGGTATAAAGTTATTTTAACTTTATGTACAGATCTGAGTATGTTCTTATTTGTTTTGATTATGCATGTGTGTGTATGTATATATATTGTATAATCATGGACCCCGAAGACAAACACAAAAATCGGCGATCCATCCGTCGTCTCTTCCGCGGCTAACCAACTAGTAGAGTTGTGTTGCTTGAACAACTAGTTTGTTCAAGTGACCACTCAAGTTGTTAGCATGACGACGAAATGGTGTTGTTAAGGAAGCTCATCCCATCCGAATTAATCCTTTCATTAGTGAAAATTTTAATCCGGGGACATGGGAGCCAATGAGCCTCCGAAGCATCCACCCATCAGGGAGAGCTTGAGAAGGTGATCCAAGGAAGAAGATGAAGTTTGAGTTACTCAAAATCAATTACATCTCATCAAGAAGTGGCTAGCCACTTTTACCTTGGGGTTACATGCATGCATGTAACTCCAAGAGCCAATGGATCTTGGTCTTCCTCATGAGGTGGCAACATATGATAACTTAATGATGATGTGGAACATCATCATTGGTCGGCCATGCCATGTCATCATCATGACATGGCATTTGGTCAAGTCAAACTTGACCTTACATCTTCCCTCTCAAGTCAAGTCAAACTTAACCTCTTATCTCCCATGGTGGATTAAATCCAACCAGTTGATTTAAGTCAATTTAATTTAATGAATCTCTATTCATTAATTTAAATTGTTTTGATGAATCAAATCTAAATTAGACTCATTCAACACTTGAATCAACTTGAGTCTAACTCAATTAGTCTAATTTGGATTACTCTTAATCCAATTTGGTTCATCCCATGAACCTAATCCTCATGGTTCATCATATGAACCTAATCTCCATCTAATTGCCCTTTGTGTGTGACCCTATAGGTTCTTGTAACGTTGGCAATGTCCCTAAACCGATTTAGGAACATAAGCAATGAGCGGTATCTAGCAACACATCATTGCTACCCAAGTTACAAGAATGTTGAGATCCAACATCACCTTTGTGACTACTAATTGTAACTCTCACAATATGTGACAATGTCCCTCTATCCTTGACATCTAGATTGACCAATTGAGGCATAGACCGTGTCATTCTCGGTACAATCTATATCTTGAACTCCAAGTAGACTGACTCTAATCAAATGAGCTCAATATCTCATATTGACTCATTTGGGCATGGCCATGCACTTCGTGATCTCACTCTATCAAGAATATCGATGTCACCCCCCGTCATATAGGAGGGATAGATCCCATCTACATCACTCACATCCCTTCGCATAATTTGTCACAAACCTAGTAATCGCCTTTATAGTCCACCCATTTACGGGTGACGTTTGACGAAGCCAAAGTATGCAACTCCTTATGTAGGGAACCATGGTGACTTCAGGTCTAAGGACTAATAGTCATACTAATAGCCACATGAGAAAGTATATGACACTCATATAACAATCCATGATACTTTCTCATGGCGGGTCATTCAGTATACATTCTCCAATGCATACCCACGTGTCAACTTGATATCTCATATCCATGACTTGTGAGATCAAGTCATCGTGTTGACCTACATGCTAGTCTCCATGCATTAACATTGTCCCTGAATGTTAATATTAGACTAGGAATGATTAAGAGTAGTGTTTTCTATATCATCTCATTATCGATTCAACCAATCAATTGATATAGATAAGAACCTACTACTCAAGGACGTTATTATGTTTAGTTATTTTGCACTAATACAAGTAAATATAATAACCATGCCTTTATAAATAGGAATATGATACAATAAAGTCCATACAACAATCATCACATGATTGGCTCTGGGACTTTCACTAACAACAATCTGTTTAAGTTAGGTGAAAACATTTGAAAAATATTAAGGAAAGAAAGCATGTGAATAATATGATTAGCAACTCTCCCCCTTAATACATGAAACTCCCCCTAAATATATTCCCCCTTACTTAAACATATAGTTTTCTCCTCCTTTGACACCATCAAAAAAGATTAAACAATGTTTATATATCATGGAATCAAGTATAGTGAGAAACATAACCAAAAACATGCCTTAAAACCGTGTATCAGAAATTGCTAGGCTATTTTTTGGTGATCATTGTCTATCGATATAATGATCGGCACAAAAAACAACAATTGATTTTAGATAAATTCGAAATGTATTATAAATTCTAGAAAATTAAAAAAATAGTGAAATTTGGGGAACATATTTCTTGTAAGTACATCTATCAATGAAAAATAGTTTTTCATGAAAAATCATTATATTTTCAAAGATTTTCCAAAAATCCAAAAGCTTTAAAAACCACTAGGTTTTTAATCATGTTAGTATCCATTTTAACACCTAGTCTTGCTTTGGATTGTTTCAAAACATGAATACACAGATTTTAAAGTAAGAAATTGTTTTGAAAACATATGAAATATCCAACCATGATCTTTGGGAAATATGTCTATGAATTAAACATAAGTCTTCCCTATGATTGGTCTATTATTGCTATTTTGATACCTTAAATGACCATCTAGATGCCATAGGCATTAGTGGACATTTGTATCATCCTATCATCTCACCCATGCTATGTTTTCAAATAAGGTAGCCTATGGTGAGTGTGAGATGTATCCTTAAGGTATTTGTATACACTTAACCATTATTTTCATGCAATTCTATCCATGGTTAAGTATCATCCTAACAATCCACATGATCATAAAGATGTATATGAATTAATTTTATATTATGATCATGAAACAAATGTATTCATCAAATTGTAATCATACATTAGGTATTACATCATGATAATAAAGCAAATATCACCTAAAGCATGATTTATCTACTTATAGGTGCATTATCATGACCTAACACTATTTCAAAAAATGTTGTCCCGCCATCCTAAGTCAACCAAAAATATGATATAGGTAAATTGCATATGGTTGACTACCCTAGGGTTTTCCTAACCCTTTAGGATGGATTTATGAACCCAAAATAAGTTCTTTCCTATGGGGTTCACTAAATACTCCTTAGGGATCCATTTTCTAGCAATTACTTTCTTTTTGTCTTGACCCCTAGCTATTAGACATTTATAGGCCTTTTCATTTTTCTTTTCCTTATAACCTAGGCTTTTCTTGTTGAAGATAGCCCTTTGGCTCCCAATGATCATGTTAAGGGTATTGGAGCCTACTGTAAATTTTTCTAGGGCTTTGGTCAAGTGGTCTACCTTTTCCCTTAGAGCCCTATTTTCTTCTATGCATGCATCATTAACATCCAAAGGCATATAGTTATCATGTGAGCATACATCATCATTATTATCATTAAAACATACTTTTTCTAATTTTTGTTCTAAATCCTTAATTTGATCAAGCATGCTTTTGTTTTTTTTCTTGGCTCTAAATAAATCCTTAGTGAGGCTAGAAATCATGGAAACTATTTTACTAGGTGAGAGATTTGTTACCATAGTTTTCATGCCCTCTGTTTCGGGTGAGGAGGATGATGAAGCTCCCCCTTCACTAGAGCTCTCCTCACTTGAACTTACTTCTTCATTTTCGAAGGAGGAGCAATCTAGGTCGTCAAAAGCCATCAATGCTAAATTTGTGACAAAAGCATTTTCTTCCTCGGATGATGATGATGAGGAGGAGGAAGGGTCATCCCAAGTCCTTGCTTTTAATGCCTTTGCCTTCCATTTTTCTTTGGCCTTCTTTTCTTCTTCCTTTTTCTTCTTGCTCCCCTTCTTCTTCTTTTCTTCCTTCTTTCTCTTCTCCTCCATGCTTTTGTTTAAGAGAGGACAATTGTCCCTTATGTGTCCCTCTCCTTGTCAATTGTAGCAAATAATCTTCCCCCTTGGTCTTCTACTCCTATCATTAGATTTATTAAATCTAAAACCTTTTAATGCATGCCTTACCCTCCTTACCATATAGGCTTCTTCCGTGCTATCCATGGAGGAGGAGGAAGATGCTTCGTCGGAGGAGGAGGGGATCTCCATCTTCTTCTTCCCCTTGTTGGCCAAAAGTGCTACTCCACTTGAAGGTTGAAATCTTGGCTCTTCTATTATTCCTTCAAGTCTTGTTTCGTGGAGCTCCATCGTTGAGAAGAACTCCTCCAAAGTGCTCACTTATAAATTCTTTGACATATAGATGGAGTCCACCATTGAGCTCCATTTCGATGACCAGGGAAAGGCATCGACTACTTTCATGAGCATATCCCGGTTAAAAAGTCTTTCTCCTACACTTGTTAGTCCAATCAAAATTTCTTTAAACCTAGAATGCAATGATGTTACCTTTTCTCCCTTTTCTAATTTGATGTTTGATAGTTGGGAGCGGAGGAGGTCTCTTCTTGCAAGCTTGACCTCTGAGGTACCTTCATGAAGCTCTAGTAGCTTCTCCCACATCTCCTTCGCACTAGAACATTCCCCAATCTGGTTAACTTCTAGTTGGGGGAGTACATTGTAGAGGTGGTGCTTGGCCTTTGAATTCGCCAAGTACTCCTCTCTTTGTCTTTTACTCCATCTTGATTTCTCCATTAGCTCCCCTTCTTCATTCCTAGGCATCTTGAAACCGTTTTCCATAATTAATAAAATTTCGAAGTCGGTTTCGAAGAATACCTCCATTCTCTTTATCCACCAAGAGAATTCCCCCTCAAACTTTAGCGGATGAATATTAGAGCCGGCCATTCTTGAATGTGCTTGTTGTGGCGGTTAGTCCTCGACAAGCTTTCCTTGGCTCTGATACCACTTGTAGGTGATCGATCGGCCGACTAGAGGGGGTGAATAGCCCTCAATCGTTTGATGGTGGATTTTACTCGTCTACAAAAAGATTAGCGCAAGCTAAAAAACAAAACAAGACAAGCAAAATAGAAATAAGAATACAAACAATGCTAACACCGAAATGTAATGTAGTTCACGGCTACATCGCTAATCCATGGTCCCTGATTCGTCCTTGGTGAATCACTCCGCAACCAATTCACTATCGGTCTCTCCATTGCACTAAGCTAGGTGGAGGTAACCCTTACAACTCAAGAACACTCCTTCTTTTACAATAGATGCGAAAGAAAACTAAGAGAAGGAGTTTGAATCTTGTCGAGCACTTGGATGATCACTTAGAGCATAAGCATTAGCCATCCAAAAGCCCACACCCTCTCTTTTTATAGAGAGGGCTGATTTCTTCCTGTTGGCCGCCACCAGTCGACTGCTTCCCTTGGCAGTTGATTGCCGCCACTGCAATGGCCTCCGAACACGTCGGATCCTGACCGTTGTAGTCCAACAGATCACTTAGCGATCGGCCCGATGGATGGATCCATTCACGATCGCAGCCTCCGTAGTCGACCGCCTTGGATTGGAGGCGGTTACGTGTCCCAAACCCTCTTGACCCGATCATTCGCCTTCACCATCGGCCCGATAGTCTTGATCGATCGATGGTCTTAGCGGTCAGCTAACCGCTGCCCAAAAGCCACTCGATCGGATACCCGGTCGAGACGCGTTCGACTGGAGTCGATTGCCATTTCATGGCAGTCGACTGATGTCGGGAAAACTCATCCGACACTTTTCCATTCGGCCAAGTTCACCTAATGAGCTACTTACACTTCACTCATTCTCTCATCTCACTCGAAGTCCCTCGCTGAAGCTCTCTTCGTTCGCGGCCACGTCCCTTGACAGCATCAGGCGCACGACTCTGCAATGCTCCTTCGCATCTCTTGCCTTCGAAGTCTGCTTCCTTGGCTTCGCTTCAAATCATCTCGTCCGACGGTCCCTCGATAGCATCAAGCCCACGACTCTGCAATGCTCCTTCTCTGACTCAAGCATGAGGTTGTGAGTGGTGAACCCGCCAAGGCTCCATGTGCGAATTACTAAGTCCTGCAAGGCTCCAATGCACATATCAAATCACAATAACAACCTAACTTAAACCCATTGTCACACCAATCAAAACCATATCACGGCAAGAGATTGCCCTAACAATAGGTTCATTGGATGAACCAAATTGGATTAAGAGTAATCCAAATTAGACTAATTGAGTTGGACTCAAGTTGATTGAAGTGTTGAATGAGTCTAATTTAGATTTGATTCATCGAGTAAATTTAAACTAATGAATTGAGTTTCATTAAATAAAATTGACTTGAATCAAATGGTTGGATTTGATCAACCATGGGATATAAGAGGTCAAGTTTGACTTGACTTGAGAGGGAAGATGTATGGTCAATTTTGACTTGACCAATTGCCATGTCATGGTGACTTGGCATGGGGCTGGCCAATGATGATGCTCCACATCTTCATGGACACATCATGGGGTGCCACCTCATGAGGGAGACCAAGAGCCATTGGCTCTTGAAGTTACATGCATGGATGTAACCCCCTTATAGTGGTTGGCCACTATTGATCGGTTATGAAAGTGTGAAGTTAAGTTGTGTAACTTCATCTTTTTCCTCCTCTCTTCCCTCACGCTCTCTCTTCCTCATCTTTCCGCGAGCCTCTAAGGGGTGCTAGCACACTCTAGGTTTCTTTTCTCTACCTATTTCTTGTGTGGATACCAATAGAGGAGTGTACACTTGATACTCTCGAGTTCTAGGATCCATTTTGGGCCAGCGGGATAAGCGAAGGGTGTCACATCAAAGGTAAAACTCTTAACATGTAGATCCAGAGTAGATCTAAGGTTTTTAAACACGTACATGTATTTTTGATTACTTTCGCACGGATCCGTGGCCGACTTTCGGGGTTTCCGCAATGCAAAAAGCGGTTTTTGTAGCTCCGATAGTCCAACAATGGTATCAAAGCCACGTGCGAAGCATGTATGTGTTTATATTTTGTAGTTTTTGTATTAGATATAAAAATTACATATCTGTAAGTTTCTATAAATTTTTTATTTTTATAGATTTTTTGGGTATTTTTCTCGAAGAGTCGAAGCAACAAGTGTTGGGATACTTGTAGACATCAACCACCGAGAAAAACTCTCCGGAACGGCGAATTCTCGCTTTAAATTTTTGGGACAGTGACTTAAGTCGCTGTAAGATCAAGATGGGACACTCACAAAGTTTATTTTGCGAGTAGGGGCGCTGCTCCTAACCCCCAAAGTGGCATTGTCCCATGATCGCGCTCGGAAATCGCTTAACGGGACAATAAAACTGGGGAAAAAAAAAGGGAAAATTATAGAAATTTCTGTAAAATACATAATTTAGAATTATGTATAATTCTGTGATGGTCATGGCCCAAGAACCCCAATATGATTGGATAAATGTGTTGTAATTCATAATACGTCTTGCGTGCCATTTTTGTGGTTTTGCATGTTGTATAGGGTATGCGACCTATGCGTCGTGCCTCTTCTTTTAAAATTCTAGTTGTAAATAGTTTTAACTTCAAATATAACTCGAGTTTCATGTTTGTAATGTAAAAAATAGAGTGGTGGAAGGTCCACTAGTAGACGGAGTTACGAGGAGAGTGCCGACGACACATGGCGGTCAAAGGAGGTGCTTGGAGAAGCCGCTAACCCTAGTTTGACCGTCCGATCTTCTCATTGGCTTGAGAAGATTGTAGTAGGGCAATGACCAAATCACAATTAATTTATATATATATATATATATATATATATATATATTTGTTTTGCTTGTATGTATGTGATGCATGCTAGTAAATTTTGCTTGCATGTATATGATGCATGCTAGGATATTTTGCTTGTAGGGTAATAAAGGCCTTGATACATATATGATACACATTCACGATTAGATTAGATCTTAATCGAATCAACTAAAAAATGCCTACCAAGTTTTGATACCCATCACTACCTCAATCATTTGTTGTTGTTGAATCTGCCAAAGCAGAGCAACGCATATTATCTTGGTAGGATGCGGAGGGACAATCTTGGTCCCGCCTATCATAGCTTGGGTGAGAATAAGCTCAATTAGATTGAGAAAAACTAGTTAACTCAATTGGATCGAGTAAAACTATAGGCATATTTCAACCGTTGGAAAGGTAGGATAAGGTTACATTTACACTAAATCTTGGGCGATTTAGCCAAAGCTAACTCAAGGTATTTTGTAAATGTGGATCTTGATCCTATAAAAAAGAGTTGCATAGATATGTAATCGGTAATGTGTTACCTACCGATCATACTGAGTCTTGGGTGATTTAGACAAAGCTAACTTAAGGCGTAGTATGATGTGGATCTTGTCCCGCAATAATTATAGCTAGTTTGTATGAATCTAGTAATATGGTTTGACCATATCCATGACTCGATTCTACAAAAGTCCTATAATTCAGTGGGAGCATCATTTGATTAAAGCCTTAATTAAATGATAAATGGAATATGATATTAATTTTCTACATTGTGTATGTTGTAGATTACCATGTTGACAAACACGAACACTCTCTCCTGCGTCTGTCGCCAGAAGGACAAGCTCAATGGAGCTAATTTCTGGTGATGCAGAATCGAGAATCGTTCTCACCCAAGAAGAAGAAAATTATGCGTCTTGGGCGGCCCATTCAGGAGGCACCTCCTGCCCTTGCTTGCCTGTGAAAGATGCTTACAAGAAGCATCAAGATGATGCATTAGATGTGTCATGTCTCATGCTGCGACCATGAACTCACGGCTTGAAGCAACACGAGTTCATAGAATGCTGATATGGTTGAACATCTTCGTTATATCAAGGACAAGCAAGGCCACGAAGATATAAGATCTCCAAGGCACTGTTTTCCAAGATGCAAGATGGGACTCTGAGGTCCATATGTACACAAGATGATTGGGTACATAGAAAACCTATAGAGGTTGGGATTCCTACTTGGCCAAGTGCTGGCCACTGACTTGATCTTGCAATCTTTGCCACAAAACTACAATCAATTTGTCATGAATTACAACATGAATGAAATTTATAAGCCACTGCCTGAGATGCTTAACATGTTGAGAAGTGTTGAGCTCAACCTTAAGAAGGAAAAACCTGACTCCATTTTGATGGTGCAAAAGAAGAAAGGCAAGGGCAAGCCTAAAGGTAAGGGAAAGTCCCAAGCCAAGGGCAAAGGCAAGACACTGAAATCGAAAGGAGGGGTGGCCAAGGAAGGGACTTGCTTCCATAGTGAAGAAGCTGGACACTGGAAGCGTAACTGCAAAGCATACCTGGAAGATCTTAAGAAGAAGAGGAGTGAGACTTCTACTTCAGGTATAAATGTTATAGAAGTCAATCTATCTATTTCTTCATCATGGGTATTAGATATCGGATGTGCATCTCACATTTGTACCAATGTGCAGGCGTTGAGAAATAGCAAGGCATTGACGAAGGGCGAGGTGGACCTACGAGTAGGCAATGGAGCAAGGGTTGCTGTTGTTGTTGTTGGAACTTATTTTCTATCTCTGCCCTCTGAGCTTGTACTAGAACTAGATGAATATTGTTATGTGTCTGCTTTAACTAAGAACATAATTTCAGTTTCTTGTTTGGACAAGAAAGGATTTTCATTTATAATAAAGAACAAATATTGTTCAGTTTATTTAAATGATATGTTCTATTGTAGTTCACCTCTAATGAATGGACTGTACATTCTAGACTTAGAGAGCCCCATCTATAACATAATTACCAAAAGGTTTAATGAGTTGAACCAAAACTATCTCTGCCATTGTCGCTTAGGTCACATAAATGAGAGTCTCTTATCCCAACTCCATAAGGATGGGCTGCTGGACTCATTTGATTTTGAATCATATGAGACATGCGAGTCTTGCCTTCTAGGAAAGATGACCAAGACTCCCTTTAGTGGACACAGCAAAAGAGCAACAGACTTATTAGGACTTATACATAGTGATGTATGTGGCCCTTTCAATGTTGCTGCCAGAGGTGGTTATAGGTACTTCATTATATTTACTGATGACTTCAGTTGGTATGGTTATGTGTATCTGATGACACATAAGTATGAATCCTTTGAAAAGTTCAAAGAATTCAAGAATGAAGTACAAAACCAGCTTGGCAAGAGTATTAAGATACTTCGATAAGATCGAGGTGGTGAATGTTAGTAATATATGAGAGATGTCATAAGGCAATCGCCTTATGTATGAACCATTTATATGATAAATGAAGATTCACTATTTGAGTATACATGTTTTATGTATTTGATTGGATCTTAAACTCATTTACTGAATGTCCACGATACGATTCACAAAGATGAGAGAATTTGTGATTGGATCACAACTAGTGAGTATCTCTACATGTGTAATTGTGATGTATCTAATTATCCCTAGTCGATGAATTGATGGATTCGACACCATCAATTCGTCGAGACTAGCACGAGGTATACTCCTTGGTGTATCCAAGCAAATTGATTCTCACCGGGCCGAGACATAGTGATGTCCGAGTTAATCGTGGATGCTAGTTATGGTAACTAGTTCATCGAGTGACCACCGTAAGACTTCATATGGTTCTCTGCATATATAGATATGTCAATGAAGTTCTTACTGTGGCTTAAGTGCGATGTTCCTTCGACTTATGATTCAAGTCATCTTGATCATGGAGACTTATGCTTTGACATCTTAAGCAAACATCTCCGAGGAGATGTGGACCCGGGATGATTGGGTATAAGTCGAAGTGATCGAAGGTGTTTGAATAGCCTATAAAGGATTCACCACTCCTTGCGAGGAGATGTATACCCATGGCCTCTCGTCTGATTGTTACTAAAGTCTGGCCAAAGCATTACATGTTTAGAGTAAGGTACTCTTCGATACATGTGGAGTAACTAGAACTGTGAGGACGAGGAAATGATACTTGGGCTAGGTGTGACGAGTCACCTAGTGGGGATCGGCACAATAGACCATGTCCCGAACCAAGTGGGTATAAGATGAGTGAAGGGAATGGGGCACGATTCATTCGAAGCATCAAGGGTTTCGTAAATAGTTCGATCAACCGCTGATCTTTTCTTAATTGGGGATCATGATGTACTACTAGGTGCCACTCATGATCGCTCTATAATTAATGGTTAATTATAGACGGCCAACATAAACCGAGAACCTATTTGGTCACACGCACAACGAGTGTAATCCAAAGGATTTAAAACGAGCTTGAGAATGGGATTCTCGCATCGAGAGAAACTATGTTTGGTTGGACCAAACATAAAGCGAGCATGAAATCGCTTTCACGAATGGAAGCGTGGATGGGCCGTGGTCTTATGAAGACATAATGGATGGACCAAAATGGTTTGGTTCTAATCCAATGGATGAGAATAAACCAAAGGGTTTGGTTTATTTTAAACGAATGAACCAAAGGTTGGTTCGTTCGCTTTAACTTAAAATAAACCATCATGGTTTGGTTTATTTTAACTTATCTTAATGGAGCGGTTAACGGGCCTAATGGTTATGATCCAATAACCATTAAGAGAATTAGTTCTATAAAAGAGGGCTTAATGGGATAATTAAGCCTAATCAAAACCCTAGCCCTTGGAGTTGCCGCCCACCCCTTGAAGGAGGTTTTGGCGCCAACCCTAGTGTCTTGCGCCAAGCTGAACCTCGCGCCTATAGGTTTGGCATCAAGGTGAGCCTTTTCTTTCCTTGGTTGGCGGCGCCTATATCCTCCACCAAGCTGTCCAGTTTTCTGGACAGCTTCTCCTCTCGTCGGGCGTCGTTTGGGCGGCGGTTAGTGCTCCGACAGAGGCTAACTTACGAGATTTGATCTCCGGTAATCCTCTGAGTGGAGGGCGAAGGATTCGTCAAGCGGTTGTGAATACCTCTCGGAGAAGCGAGTTTTGAGAACTTCGTTTTGGATCGAATTTGGATTCGGATCGTGATCATCTCTCGATCACGTCGTCTTCAACCGCGAGGCTAGTAACCCGTGCGAAGGCGAAGCTCGTGACTTAGCGAAGTCATCGAGAGCTCGGCGTGGATCACGGATAGAGGCGATTCTTACGAGGATCGTTCGGTTGATGCCGTTCCCGCTACATGTCATCTGAAGGTATAACGTAGATAATTTCCTTTTATTGCAAATTTTAATTTACGGTTATGTCTACACTTGTTGTAATAGCATCGTGTGTTGTGTGTGTTGTAATAAATATAGATTTATTATTTTTAATTGCTTCATTTGTGCTCGTATTTCTGAAACATGATCGAACACACACTGCGCCGTGGTCAGGAAACCAGCGATGGTATCGAGCCCGGGTTGTGTTTCATAATCGTAAAATGGTTTTTCGATAGTCATAATGTATTTCTGGAAATTTTCTAAATTTTGGAAATTTAGAAGTATTTATGGAAATTTTCAATTTTGGAAAGTCTAGTATTTATGGAAATCTTCCACTTTTGGAAAGTTGGAAGTATTTATGGAAATTGATATTTTCCATAAATAAAATATTTGATTAGATTCTGGAAATTTGTTTCCTAATTTAATCATGATTTGATTTGAAATCAAATCTTAAAATATTTTATTTCCATAAGTAGTTTTAATGATTTAGGAAATTGGTTTCCTAAATAGATTTTCCTTAATCAAATAATTCCATGAATAAAATATGTGATTAGATTTGGAAATTTGTTTCCTAATTTAATTATGATTTGATTTGGAGAATCAAATCTTAAACATATTTTATTTCCATAAATAGTTATGACATATAAGGAAATTATATACATGACATAATTGTATGCCATGTAATTGCATTAGATGCATAACATTATGCCATGCGTGTCGTGACATGTAGATGTATGCCATGTATGCCATGCCATGTAGATAATAGTTATTTGCATGCAAAGAGGATGAGACATAAAACCTAACTCAATATTAAAGCCTACACCTTCCATTAATATGGTTAGAACGAGTTACATTTCTTGTTTGGGTTGTTGGACTCACTCGAAGCTCGAACTTTCGAACATGTTCAAATCATTGGAATAGTTTAACTCTAATATGGTAAGAGTCGGAGGTCAATCGTTAGTTTGGGTTGTTGGACTCACTCCAAGCAGCTAATTGGTTGAATGCGCTCTAACCATATTAAAACTATTTCGCGATTAATGGGTCGGCTTTAACTTGGAGCATCGATTTGTTGGACTCACTCAGTCGATGTGAAGAGAGGTGAAGTTGGGTGCTATGCATATGATGCATACTTGTTAATGTGTTAACAACCCAATGTATGTGTAAACATTCAATTAGTTGATAGCACATTGTGATAGTTACATATACATGATATGTAATCGGTATACTTGATACCCACCATCATAGCTGAGAATGGCTTGTTGGACTCACTCCAAGGTTGTTCTTATCTATGATGGATATCAGCCCATTCGGAGATGGACCTACGATCTCCCAAAGTGATTTTAAGGGTTTTTTGAATTCGAAAAATGAATGAGATTTTGTAAATGTATGTGGATGCATTTTAAACCATCTTTCTCATATATGCTCGTTTTGTATTTCTAGGTTAATCTCTTGATCATGATGTCTTTGAATTTGTGCTCTATTTTGAATTCAAATAAATTGACTGAGCCGAACTTCTTGGACTGGCTTAGAAACTTGAGAATTGTTCTCAAGGCAGAAAAGCTTGAGTATGTCCTCGAAGCATCTCTTCCCCCCCGTCCTAGTGATGATGCAACACCGGACCAATTGTTGGCCCATCAGAAACAAGTTAGTGATTACGAGCAAGTGAGTTACATCATGCTAGGGGTACCGAAGTCGGCGCATGAGCATATGGATGCTCATACTATAGTCCTTCATCTTTATGAGTTGTTTGATGAGCAAGAGAGATTCGAAAGGTTCGAAGTCTCCAAGCTTCTCTTCACCTCTGAGATGCAAGAAGGTTCATCTGTGGTACTGCTCAACATGCTGAAGACTGTGGAGCCTTCTGAAAAGCATGAGCAGGGGACGGTGCTGTTAGTTGATTCCTCGAAGAAAGGTTCTAAGAGGAAGTCAAAGGAACAGCAGAAGGGAAAGAAGAGAAGGGCTAAGAAGGTAGAACTAGCACAAAAGGAAACTTGCCATCATGATGGCAAGGAGAGCCATTAAGAAGAAAGTGCGAGATTAATCTTGAGTCTGAAGAAGAATAAGGCATCGGATGCCCCATCTTCTTGAAATCTTCGTTATTGATTGTCATTCTATTTCCTCGGACACTTGGGTATTGGATCTTGGGTGTGGCTCACATATATGTAAAGACATACATGGGCTAAGAAATGAAGAAGACTCGTGAGGAGAGTCAAATTTACGTGTTGGGAATGGAGCAAAGGTTGCTGCACTCGCCATCGGAACGTATTTGTTGAGACTCCCTACATGACTTGTCTTAGAACTGAACAATTGCTTTTATGTTCCTTCGTTGATAAAGAACATCATTTCTATTTCTTGTTTAAATAGAAATGGGTACCATTTGACTTTTAGTAACAATTGTTGTTACATAACTTTGAATGGAGTTCTTTATGGGACTGGAACTTTAAGCAATGGTATTTATACGTTGGACGTATCCAGTGACATTTTCAATATCGAAGCGAGCAACAAGCGTGCTTGAAAAGATAATCAATTAGACTCCTATATGTGGCATTGTCGTCTTGGCCATGCAAGTAAGAAATGCATGTCCGAATTACACCGATGTGGAATTCTGGAATCGTTTGAATTGGATTCATACGATACATGCGAATCATGCTTAAAAGGCAAGATGACTAAGTTACCGTTTAATGGAAAGGGTGAACGAGTGGAAGAGTTGCTAGGTCTAATACATGCGATGTATGTGGACCCATGTCAACTCAAGCTTTAGGAGGCTATAGCTACTTCATCACCTTCACCGATGATCACTCACGGTTTGGGTATGTGTTCTTGATGAAACACAAGTCTGAAGCCTTTGAAAGGTTCAAAGAATTCAGAAATGAAGTAGAGAAAAAACTTGGCAAGAGTATTAAAATACTTCGATCGGATCGAGGTGGTGAATACTTGAGTCAAGAGTTTCTAGATTATCTGAGGGACAATGGTATATTGTCTCAATGGACTCACCGTATACACCACAACTTAATGGTGTATCCGAGAGGCGAATCGGACCTTGTTGGACATGGTCGGTCAATGATGAATCACGAATCTTCCCAAGTCCTTTTGGGCTATGCACTTAGCAGTTTGTTTACTTGTTAAATAGAGTCCCGACCAAGGTAGTCTCTACTACTCCATATGAGATATGGGCTAGTAAGAAACCTCATTTATCTTACTTGAAGATATGGGGTTGTCCTGCTTATGTGAAGCGGACTGTGTCAGACAAATTGGATGCTAAGTCTGATAAATGTCTATTTATTGGATACCCTAAGGAAACGAGGGGTTACCAATTCTATCATCCCTTGGAACAAAAGGTGTTTGTTTCAAGGAATGCTGTGTTTCTAGAGAAAAAATTTCTCTTACAAGAAAATAGTGGGAGTTTCATTGAACTTGAGGAGGTTCAAGAGACTTCAGTAGACATTGAAGAGATACCTGGCCAAGCACCTCGACCGATGACTCATAGTGATGAGCCATCGGCTGGACCTATTGAGGCACCACATCTTCGTAGATCTAGTAGAGCATGCAATATTCCCGAGAGATATGGATTTCTCGTAAGTGAATCGAACGATGTGTTACTCATTGATGATGAGGAGCCTACTAGTTATGAAGAAGTGCTGACAAGTTCAGAAAGGGATAAGTGGCTTGATGCCATGAAGTCGGAAATGGATTCCATGTATGAAAACCAAGTTTGGAACTTGGTTGACCCACCTGAAGGCATAAAGCCTATAGGGTGCAAGTGGGTTTTCAAGAAGAAAATCGACATGGATGGTAATGTGATTACCTATAAGGCTAGATTGGTGGCGAAAGGATATCGTCAAAAGCAAGGTGTTGATTATGACGAAACCTATTCGCCTGTAGCTATGCTTAAATCCATTCGGATGCTCCTGGCCATAGCGGTGTAGGGAAATCTGGTATGCCAAATGGCATATGCGCAATGGAAAATAGGATCCCTTCCAAGTGATCCATGCGAAAGCAAACTCGTATAAAATAAATTTCTCTAAACCAAACCTATCTTATAGGAGAGGATTACCTTTGTTGCGTGCCCTTGTTAATCCCGCTTTTCCTTTCGGTTTGTTGGATCTTTAGCACGTTCAAGTGTCCGTGCCTCTATACGTATCCACACGAGCACGCTCTTGTCTCACAAAAGGAAAACTAGAAGAGCTCTCCTTTACTTCTTGCTAGAGAAGTCCCTAAAGGAGAGGAAGAGAGGGAAAAGGAGAAAGGAAGAAGAAGACTCCTCTTCTTGCTAGCCTACACTCACAAACCCACACAACTAAAGCTTCCACCAAGCTTTCTCACCACTAACATAACCAAAGCTTCCACCAACAACAAAAGCCAATGCTATCTTTGGCATTATAGGGTTGGAAAAACCCTTTCACCTCCCACATTCAATGCAATCCATTGCATTGAGACATATCCTTGTTTGGCGGCCACTTAAGGAGACAAAACCAATTTGTCTTCTTCCACCTCATGGAGCTTCGGTGGTTGCTTAGGTGGATGCTTAGGTGGCATGCTTATGTGGCATTCTTATGTGGCTTTCATGCATGTTGAATTAATCTTATTAATTCAATTAAGCTTATGTTATCATATTGAATTAATCTTATTAAATCAATAAGGTAACATATTGAATTAATCTCATTAAATCAATTAGCTAAAATTCTCATTAAGCTTAAAGTCCAAAACCATTTTGTACTTAAGCTTATTCCCAAATTATTCTAGTCAAACTAGAATACTCTAATTCCTCTAATTATCATGCTCTTTGTGTGTGACCCTATAGGCTCTCATAACGCGTTGGCGGTGGACCTAAACTCTTTTAGATACACAAGCAATGAGCGGCATCTAGCAATACATCATTGCTACCCAAGTTCTGAGATAAGTCAAGATCCGACTAACCTTTAAAGTGACTACTATAATATATGGCCGTGTCCTTCTATCCTTGATATCGATTGATCAATGAGGCATAGGCCGTGTCATCCTCGATCAATCTATGTGTTTCTTGATCCACGAGTAAACTAACTCAAACAAATGAGCTCAATATCTCATATTGACTCATTCGAGCATGGCCATGCGTTTTAGTAGTTCTACTCAATCAAGGGCCCACCGATATCACTCCGTCATATGGAAGGGATAGATCCCATCTACATCACTCACATCCCTCCGCATAATTTGTTACATACCCGATGATCGCCTTTATGGTCCACCCTGTTACGGGTGACGTTTGACGATACCAAAGTACATAACTCCTTATGTAGGGAACCATAGTGACTTCAGGTCTAAGGACTATTCATACCAATAGTCACATGAGAAAGTTTATGACACTCATATAACGATCCATGAAACTTTCTCATGGCGGTCGATTCGATATATATTCTCCAATATATACCCATGTGTCAACTTGATATCATATATCCATGACTTGTGAGATCAAGTCATCAATTGACCTACATGCTAGTCTTTATGTATTAATATTGCCCTTGCATATTAATACTCGACTAGGAACATTTAGGAAAGTGTTCTCTACAGCCTCTCATAATCAATTCTGCCAATTGATGTGCTGTAGATAAGAACCTACTTTTCTAGGGCATTATTATATTTAAATTAGCTGGCACAAGCAAGATGTAAATATAATAACCAATCCTTTGCCTTTATAGAATATGATACAAAATGTTCCCTATTCAACCATCACATGATTGGTTCTAGGGCTTTAACTAACAATCTCCCACTAGCACTAGTACCAATCACTATGATATCTAATACCTAGTGACCTAGTGTGACCATCATGCTTCCTCTGTGTCAAAGCCTTGGTCAATGGATCTGCGATGTTAGCTTACATCGGTACTCTGCATATCCTCACATCTCCTCTATCGATGATCTCTCGAATGAGATGGAAGCGCCCGCATATGTGTTTGGTCGCTGATGTGATCGAGGTTCCTTAGCACATGCAATAGCCCCATTGTTGTCACAATAGAGTCTATTGGATCTGCAATGCTAGGAACTACCCCAAGTTCAGCGATGAACTTGCGGAGCCAAACGACCTCCTTTCTTTGCATCGAGATCTGCAATATACTCGGCTTACATTGTAGAATCAACAAGCTGTGTCTGCTTGAACTCTTCGACTCACGGCTCCACCATTCGAGGCAAAACCGTACCGATTGCGATCTATAGTCATCCTTATGCTGTTTGGAAGCTTGCATCACTGTAACCCTTCTGATTAGCTCCTCATTGCCTCGAATATCGGAAATATTCTTTCGTTCTTCGTAAGTACTTAAGAATATTTTTATTGCTATCGATGACTTTCACTGGATCATTGGTATCTACTCGTCATACTCAAAGCATGAGGCGTCGGGGAGTACAAAGCATGGCGTACATGATAGACCCTATAGCGATGCATAAGGGATCTTATCCATGCGATCTCTCTCCTCCTTAGAAGAGGGACATTGAGTCTTCGAAAGACTCACACCATGTGATAAAGGTAGAAACCCTTTCTTAGAATTTTGCATAGCAAAACGATCTAGCACTTTATCAATGTATGTACTCTGACTTAGGCCAAGTAATCTTCTAGATCTATCTCTATAGATCTTGATGCCTAGAATATAGGCAGCTTCACCTAAGTCCTTCATCGAGAAACAATTCCCTAACCACATCTTCACAGACTGGAGTGAGGGAATATCATTTCCGATGAGAAGTATGTCATCTACATACAAGACAAGAAATACAACTGTGCTCCCACTTTTTCTCTTGTAGACACAAGGCTCATCTTCATTCTTGATGAAACCAAACTCTTTGATTGCATCATCGAATCGAAGATTCCAGCTTCGAGAGGCTTGCTTTAGTCCATAAATGGACCTTTGCAGTTTGCATACCTTTCCAGGATGCTTTGGATCTTCAAAACCCTCGGGTTGTGTCATGTACACATCCTCGGTAGCTTTCCATTGAGCGGTTTTGACATCCATCTGCGGATCTCATAATCATGGTAGGTGCAATAGCAAGTATGATCGAATGGATTTAAGCATCATAGTGGTGAAAAGGTTTCTTCATAGTCAATACCATGAATTTGTTTGAATCCTTTAGCCACCAATCTACCTTTATAGGTATGCTTATTACCATCCATGTCGAGTCTTTACTTTAAAGACCCACTTACACCCAATGGGTTTTACCCCTTGGTGGATCGACCAAAGTCCATACTTGGTTAGTGTACATGGATTCCATTTGGATCTCATGGCCTCTAGCCATTTCTCGAATCTGGGCTCATCATAGCTTCTTGATAGGATGTAGGCTCGTCAAGATCGACAAGCAATACATCACCGTTGTCGGTCAAGAGAAAAGAATATCTCTCGGGTTGGCAGCGGATCCTATTAGATCTACGAAGAGGTTGGTCTACTTGAGCAGTGTTTGTTCCACAACTCTTTGGGCAACAATTTCCTCATCCACAACACTTTGTGGTTCTGTTCATTTTCCATCGAAGCCTTAGTGTTATCATCATCTTGAACTTCTTCAAGATGAATTTTACTCCACTAGTATTTCTAGAAATAAATTCTCTTTCTAGAAAGCAACATTTCACAACAAACACCTTGCCAAGTGTGGGATTGTAAAGTAATATCCCTTAGTTTCCTTGGGATATCCTACAAAATAACACTTATCGATTTGGGTCCTAGTTTATACGAGACTTGGCGTCTAACGTAAGCTTCACAACCCCAAATCTTTATAAAAGACATTTTGGGACTCTTCGGTCCATATCGTATATGGTGTCTTTTCTCTGACTTTTGATGGAGCAGCGATTAAGTGTGAAAGCGGTGTCTCTAGAGCTAAAGTCCCCAAAGGAAGTAGGTAGATCGTCGGCTCATCATTGATCGTACCATATCTAATGAGTACGATTTCTCCTCGGATACACCATTCCATTGTGGTGTTCCAGTGGAGTGAGTTGGGATATTATCCCACACTCGGCCCGGTGATCACGAAACTCTTGACTAAGGTATTCACCACCTCGATCTGATCGAAGTAGCTTAATCGCTTACCAAGTTGGTTTTGTACTTCATTCTTGAATTCTTTGAACTTTTCAAAGGATTAGACTTATGTCTCATCAAATATAAGTAGCCAAATCTACTCATATCATCGGTGAAAGTAATAAAGTACTTATAGCCTCCTCGGCCCGACATTGAAAGGGCCACATACATCGGTATGTATGAGTCCTAACAAAGTCCGTCGCTCTCTCGCCATGTCCACTAAATGGAGTTTTAGTCATCTTTCCTAAAAGACAAGACTCGCATACCTCATATGATTCAAAATCAAATGAGTCAATAATCCATCTTTATGGAGTTGGGATATGCGTTTTCATTTATGTGACCTAAGCGCGATGCGGAGATATGTTTGGTTCAAATCATTCGATTTGAACCGCGTTTGGTATTCACGTTATAAATTGGGTTATCTAAATCTAGAACATAGAGACCATTCATAAGTGGTGCATTACAATAGAACATTTCATTTAAATAAATGGAACAACATTTGTCCTTTATTATAAAAGAAAAGTTTTCTTGTCTAAACAAGATCTGAAATTATGTTCTTTGTTAATGCGGTACATAGAAGCACTCCTCTAGTTCTAAGATAAGCCCGGTGGGCAAAGACAAAGAATATGTTCCCTACATTTCTGGAGCAACTTTTGCGCCATTGCCTACTCGTAGGTCCACTTAAGCCCTTTGCCATTATTCTACTATTTCTCGATCCACGCACATTAGTACAAATGTGAGATGCACATCCATTATCTAATACCCATGTAGAAGAAATAGATAGATTAACTTCTATAACGTGTATACCAGGCGAAGTCCCACTTCTCTTGTTCTTTACTTCCTCAAGGTAGACTTTGCGATTCGCTTCGGTGTCGTCTCACACGCAATGGAAGCGATCCCTTCCTTAGGTACTTTACCTTTACCCTTTGAAGTGGATGAATTGGCCTTGCCTTTGGCTTAGGTCTTACCCTTGCCTTTAGCGCTTACCTTTGTCCTTCTTGACCATTAGTACATTACTAACTTTCTTCTTGAGATTTGGTTCGTGATTCTCAACATCTTTGAGAATCTCGAGCAAAGGTTTATCAATTTCATTCATGTTATAATTCATGGAATTGATTGTATGCTTCAGCGATTGCGAGGATAACATCGATTGCCAATTCTTGGCTCGATGGAAAACCTAGTCTTTGAGGTTCTCAGCGTACCCAATCATTTTGATCGTGAGTTCCTACAGTGTTCCTTCTTGCATCTTGCATGCAAAAGAGCCTTAGACACTTCAAAAGCGCTCGTGCCTAGCTTGTCCTTGATATAGTTGTTTCAAATGCTCAACCATATCATAGGCATCCATGTTCTCATGTTGCTTACAGCTCGAGTTCATGGTGGCAAGCATAAGGCATGACACATCTAATCGTCATCTTGATGCTTCTTATAAGCATCCTTTTCAAATACAGTGGCCGTAGGGGCGGGTATTTCAGTAGCTGCTCTAGGACATATAGTTTCGTTCTTGCTTGAGGATAATCCTCAAGTTCCTATACGATCAAGAAAGTTTGCTCCATTAAGCTTGTCCTTCTCAGGACGGATCGCAGATTGAGGGTGTGTCGTGTTAGATGACATGGTGATCTACAACATTAAAATGCAAAGTTAAGTATCATACCTAAATCATTTAATTAGGCCTTTAATTAAATGGGGCTCACTAAATTCTCATAGCTACTATTTAGCTATAAATTTATATGGGATAAAGATCCACATCATAATTAAATCTTGAGTTAGCTTTGGCTAATCGCCCAAGGCGTAGTATGATTAGGTAGGCAATCTTTTGCCAATTACATCTGATGTAACTCTTTAATAGCTTTGGTTAAGTTTTAGATTAGTTTAGTGTTTATTCCTAAACGACTTCGGAGTGTGAGGCACGAGGGCCTTCTTGGATATCAGAACCGACCACTTCTAAGACAAAGGCGATGTTGAAATCACACAAAACTAATGTTACACTTATGTTCAAAGCTAATATATGCCTCTACTTTCTTAACCAATTAAGAAAACACTTAATTAAGTCTTAACCAAGTTTGATAGCGGGACATCACGATTGTCCACTCGCACTCTTCAAGATAAAATGCATTGCTTTGCTTTGGCAAACCCAATAACAAATGATCGAGGAAGTAGTGAGTACCAACTTTGGTAGGCATATCGTTTAGACTTATTAAGAAATAAACATGTATCATATACATATTAGCATACATCACATATAAGCTAAACTAATCATGCATCACATACAAGCTAAACTAACATGCATCACATACATATTAAACTAACGTGTCATGGTTATGGCCCTTATTCTACAATCTTCTCAAGCCAATGAAAGATTGATTGGTCAACCTAGGGATAGCATCTTCTCCTAAGTGCTTCCTTTTGGTTGTCTTGTGTGTTGACTTCCTCCTTGTAACCTCATCTTCCAATGGACCCTCCATCCTTGTTTTGTACATTACAAAAAGAGAAATACTCGAGGTACATTCGAGTCTAAAACTAATTTTACAACAAGAATATTAGGAGAAAGGCACGACACGCAGCCGTATTAAAATTACAACACACAATCACAAACTTTTTGGGACTAGGCCATAACCATGCACCATGTCATTTTAACTTTTAAAAGACATTGGATATTTTATTATGTTTGAAAATTTGCTAATGCAATTATCAACTCATAATAAAATTTATCCTACTTCTATCACATATAAAATAGAAAACCTATTTTTATACGATCTTTCGCTAAGTGGCTCGATACCCTTTGTAGGGAAATTCTTTATGCCAAATGGCATATGCGCAATGGAAAATAGGATCCCTTCCAAGTGATCCATGCGAAAGCAAACTCGTATAAAATAAATTTCTCTAAACCAAACCTATCTTATAGGAGAGGATTACCTTTGTTGCGTGCCCTTGTTAATCCCGCTTTTCCTTTCGGTTTGTTGGATCTTTAGCACGTTCAAGTGTCCGTGCCTCTATACGTATCCACACGAGCACGCTCTTGTCTCACAAAAGGAAAACTAGAAGAGCTCTCCTTTACTTCTTGCTAGAGAAGTCCCTAAAGGAGAGGAAGAGAGGGAAAAGGAGAAAGGAAGAAGAAGACTCCTCTTCTTGCTAGCCTACACTCACAAACCCACACAACTAAAGCTTCCACCAAGCTTTCTCACAACCAGAACCAAAGCTTCACCAACAACAAAGCCAATGCTACTTTGGCGGCCACTTCTTTTATAGGGTTGGAAAAACCCTTTCACCTCCACATTCAATGCAATCCATTGCATTGAGACATATCCTTGTTTGGCGGCCATAAGGAGACAAAACCAATTTGTCTTCTTCCACCTTATCTAGCTTAGGTGGCTGCTTAGGTGGCATGCTTAGGTGGCATGCTTATGTGGCATTCTTATGTGGCTTTCATGCATGTTGAATTAATCTTATTAATTCAATTAAGCTTATGTTATCATATTGAATTAATCTTATTAAATCAATAAGGTAACATATTGAATTAATCTCATTAAATCAATTAGCTAAAATTCTCATTAAGCTTAAAGTCCAAAAACCATTTTGTACTTAAGCTTATTCCCAAATTATTCTAGTCAAACTAGAATACTCTAATTCCGCTAATTATCATGCTCTTTGTGTGTGACCCTATAGGCTCTCATAACGTTGGCAGTGGATCTAAACTCTTTTAGATACACAAGCAATGAGCGGCATCTAGCAATACATCATTGCTACCCAAGTTACGAGATAAGTCAAGATCCGACTAACCTTTCCGTGACTACTATAATATATGACCGTGTCCTTCTATCCTGGATATCAGATTGATCAATGAGGCATAGACCGTGTCATCCTCGATCAATCTATGTGTTTCTGATCCCCGAGTAAACTAACTCAAACAAATGAGCTCAATATCTCATATTGACTCATTCGAGCATGGCCATGCGCTTTAGTAGTTCTACTCAATCAAGGGGCCCACCGATATCACTCTGGCCATATGGAAGGGATAGATCCCATCTACATCACTCACATCCTCCGCATAATTTGTTATATACCCAAGAATCGCTTTTATGGTCCACCCTGTTACGGGTGACGCTGACGATACCAAAGTACATAACTCCTTATGTAGGGAACCGTAGTGACTTCAGTGTCTAAGGACTATTCATACCAATATAGTCACATGAGAAAGTTTATGACACTCATATAACGATCCATGAAACTTTCTCATGGCGGGTCACCAAAGATATATTCTCCAATATATACCCATGTGTCAACTTGATATCATATATCCATGACTTGTGAGATCAAGTCATCAATTGACCTACATGCTAGTCTTTATGTATTAATATTGCCCTTGCATATTAATACTCGACTAGGAACATTTAGGAAAGTGTTCTCTACAGCCTCTCATAATCAATTCTGCCAATTGATGTGCTGTAGATAAGAACCTACTTTTCTAGGGCATTATTATATTTAAATTAGCTGGCACAAGCAAGATGTAAATATAATAACCAATCCTTTGCCTTTATAGAATATGATACAAAATGTTCCCTATTCAACCATCACATGATTGGTTCTAGGGCTTTAACTAACAAGCGGCTCATTATGATTATGAGATATGGCAGATGGATGTGAAAACAGCTTTCCTTAATGGAAACCTGCTCGAGGACGTGTATATGATACAGCCTGAGGGTTTCACATCGGTTGATAAAACCAAGGTATGCAAATTGCGACGGTCCATTTATGGATTGAATCAAGCATCCAGGAGCTGGAATATCCGTTTTGATGAGACGATCAAAAAGTTTGATTTCTCACAAAATCCAGACGAACCTTGTGTGTACAAGAAGGTTAGTGGGAGTGCAGTCGTGTTCCTAGTATTATATGTTAATGACATATTACTTATAGGAAACGATGTTTCAATCTTACAGTCAGTTAAGGTTTGGTTATCCAAGACATTCTCCATGAAAGACCTGGGAGAAGCAACCTACATACTTGGGATTAAGATCTATAGAGATAGATCGAAACGGTTGCTTGGTCTTTCGCAGTCTACATATATAGACCGAGTGCTAAAGAGGTTTAGCATGTCGAAATCCAAGAAAGGTTTCCTACCCATCGTGCATAGGGGTACACCTTTCAAGTCTATGTGTCCGCGCATTTAAGGCGAGAGGATTTGCATGAGTAAGATTCCCTATGCATCCATGATAGGATCTATCATGTATGCTATGTTATGTACGAGGCCCGGCGTATCGCTCACGAGTGTCACGGCGGATACCAATCCAATCCAGAATGGATCATTGCATTGTTAAGGCGATCCTTACTTGAGAAGAACTAAGGATGTGTTCCTAATATATGGAGAAGGGGACATGGTGATACGGGTATACGGATGCGCTTGGACAAGGATGATTCGGTCTAGATCGTGTTCACCTTGAATGGGACGATGAGTTGGAAAAGTTCCAAACAAGAGATGGTATTCTACCATCGAGGCGAATATATTGCGCAGGCGAAAGGAAGCGATTTGGATCAAGAGTTCGTTCATGAACTTGGTGTGATTCCCATTGTTGAAGCAATAGGTCTGCGACAACAATGGAGCACAGCGAAGAGCCAAGGTCTCATCAGCGATCCAAACATGTACTTGCCGCTATCATCTTATCGGAGAGATCATCGAGGAGAACGAAATACAAATCGAGAAAATTCCCAGAAGGAACTTAGCGGATCCTTTGACTAAAGCATTACCTCAAAGTAAGTTTGAGGGTCATGTTAGAGCTTATGGTATTGGATACCGTAGCGATTGACATTAGGCCAAGTGGGAGTCTGTTAGTAATATATGAGAGATGTCCTAAGGCAATCGCCTTATGTATGAATCATTTATATGATAAATGAAGATTCACTATTTGAGTATACATGTTTTATGTATTTGATTGGATCTTAAACTCATTTACTGAATGTCCACGATACGATTCACAACATGAGAGAATTTGTGATTGGATCACAACTAGTGAGTATCTCTACATGTGTAATTGTGATGTATCAGAATTATCCCTAGTCGATGAATTGATGGATTTGGACACCATCAATTCTGTCGAGACTAGCATGAGGTATACTCCTTGGTGTATCCAAGCAGCTGATTCTCACTGGCTAGAGACATAGTGATGTCCGGAGTTGATCGTGGATGCTAGTTATGGTAACTAGTTCATTGGAGTGACCAGCCGTAAGACTTCATATGGTTCTCTGCATATATAGATATGTCAATGAAGTTCTTACTGTGGCTTAAGTGCGATGTTCCTTTGATTTGCGGTATTCAAGTCATCTTGATCATGGAGACTTATGCTTTGACATCTTAAACAAACATCTCCGAGGAGATGTGGACCCGGGATGATTGGGTATAAGTCGAAATGATCGAAGGTGTTTGAATAGCCTATAAAGGATTCACCACTCCTTGCGAGGAGATGTATACCCATGGCCTCTCGTCGGATTGTTACTAAAGTCTTTGGCCAAAGCATTACATGTTTAGAGTAAGGTACTCTTCGATACATGTGGAGTAACTAGAATCCGTAGGACGAGGAAATGATACTTGGGCTAGGTGTGACGTAGTCAGCCTAGTGGGGACTGACACTATAGACCATGTCCTGAACCAAGTGGGTAAAAGATGAGTGAAGGGAATGGGGCACGATTCATTCGAGCTACTGAAGGGTTTCAGAAATAGTTCTGGATCAACCGTTGATCTTTTCGGTTAATTGGGGATCATGATGTACTACTAGGTGCCACTAATGATCGTTCTATAATTAATGGTTAATTATAGATGGCCAACATAAACCGAGAACCTATTTGGTCACACGCACAACGAGTGTAATCCAAAGGATTTAAAACGAGCTTGAGAATGGGATTCTCAGACCGAGAGAAACTAGGTTTGGTTGGACCAAACATAAAGCGAGCATGAAATTGTTTCAGTCGCAATGGAAGCTTGGATGGGCCGTGTCTTATGAAGACATAATGGATGGACCAAAATGGTTTGGTTCTAATCCAATGGATGAGAATAAACCAAAGGGTTTGGTTTATATTAAACGAATGAACCAAAGGTTGGTTCGGTTCGTTTTAACTTAAAATAAACCATCATGGTTTGGTTTATTTTAACTTATCTTAATGGAGCGGGTTAACGGGCTTTATGGATATGATCCATTAACCATTAAGAGAATTAGTTCTCTATAAAAGAGGGCTTAATGGATAATTAAGCCCTAATCAAAACCCTAGCCCTTTGAGTTGCCGCCCACCCCTTGAAGGAGGTTTTCGGCGCCAACCCTAGTGTGCAGCCGCCCAACCTCTTCTGCCGCTGTCCAACTTGTTGCCGGCGTCCAAGCTTCAGCCGGCTATCCTCCGGTGATCTCCTATAGGTTTGGCATCAAGGTGAGCCTTTTCTTTTCTTGGTTGGCCGGCGCCTATATCCTCCACCAAGCTGTCCAGTTATCTGGACAGCTTCTCCACCTCTCATCGGAGCGTCATTTGGACGACGGTTAGTGCTCCGACAGCGGCTAACTTACCGCGGATTTGATCTCCGGTAATCCTCTGAGGTGGGGGACGAAGGATTCGTCAAACGGTTGACGAATACCTCTCCGGAGAAGCGAGTTTTGAGAACTCGTTCTAGGATCCGAATTTGGATTCGGATCGTGATCATCTCTCGATCACGTCGTCTTCAACACGAGGCTAGTAACCCATACGAAGACGAAGCTCGTGACTTAGCGAAGTCATCCCGAGGAGCTCGGCGTGAATACGGATAGAGACGATTCTTACGGGAATCGTTCCGGTTGATGCCGTTCCCGCTACACGTCATACGAAAGGTATAACGTAGATAATTTTCTTTTATTGCAAATTTTAATTTACGGTTATGTCTACACTTGTTGTAAAATGCATGCGTGTGTTGTGTGTGTTGTAATAAATATAGATTTATTATTTTTATTTGCTTCCGCTGTGCTCATGTTTACGAAACATGATCGAACACACACACGCCGCGGTGCCGGAAACCCAACAGTGAATACCTTAGCCATGAGTTTCATGACTATCTAGCTGAGTGTGGGATTCTATCTCAACTCACTCCTTCTGGAACACCACAGTGGAATGGTGTATCTGAAAGGAGGAATTGTACCCTATTAGATATGGTACGATCTATGATGAGTCACACAGATCTTCCAATATCCAATTGGGGATATGCTCTAGACACAGTACCCTTCACACTTATCCGTGTTCCATCCAAGGTTGTGATAAAGACACCATATACGATATGGACAGGGAGAAATCCCAAGATGTCTTTCATGAGGATTTGGGGTTGTGAGGCTTACATTTAACGTCAAGTCTCAGACAAACTGGGACCCAAATTTGATAAGTGCTATTTTGTTGGATATCCCAAGGAAACGAAGGGATATTACTTCTACATTCTCAGTTAGCACAATGTGTTTGTGGCAAAAATTGGGGTATTTCTAGAAAAGGATTTTTTTTCTAAAAAAAACTAGTGGGAGTACATTCGATCTTGAAGAAATTCAAGATAAGGACCATAGCACTGAGGCCTTGATGGAGGTTGAACAGGAACCACAGAGTGTTGTGGGTGATGATATTGTTGCACAAAGAGTTGTGGAACAACAACCTGTTCAGATAGACCTACCTCTTCACAGGTTTGATAGGGTACATCATCAGCCTGAGAGATACTCATTTCTCTTGTCTGACCATGATGACGTTATGCTCATTGAGAATGAGCCTACCTCCTATCAGGATGCTGTGATGTGCCTAGATTCTGAAAAATGGCTAGAGGCCATGAGATCCAAGATGGAATCCATGTACACCAACCAAGTATGGACTTTGGTTGATCCACCTGAAGGTGTCAAACCCTTTGGGTGTAAGTGGGTTTTTAAGAGAAAGACTAACATGGATGGACTTACGCATACCTATAAGAATCGATTGGTGGCTAAAGGTTTCAAGCAAATTCATGGTATTGACTATGATGAAACCTTTTCTCCAGTGGCAATGTTTAAGTCCATTCGGATCATGCTTGCTATTGCACCATACCATGATTATGAGATCTTGCAGATGAATGTTAAAACTTCATTTCTGAATGGAAACTTGTTCGAGGATGTGTACATGACACAGCCTGAGGGTTTTGTAGATCCACAGCATACTGGAAAAGTATGCAAGCTGCAAAGGTCCATTTATGGGCTAAAGCAAGCTTCTCGGAGCTGGAATCTTTGATTCGATGATTCGATCAAACAGTTTGGTTTTATTAAGAATTAAGATGAACCCTGTGTCTACAAGAGGGTTAATGGAAACACAGTTGGCTTCCTTGTATTGTATGTGGATGACATACTACTCATTGGGAATGACATTCCTTCGCTACAGTCTGTGAAGACTTGGCTGGGGATGTGCTTCTCAATGAAGGACTTAGGTGAAGCAGCCTGTATGCTAGGCATCAAGATCAATAAAGATAGATCTAAGAGATTTCTTAACCTAATCAGAATACATATATTGACACGGTATTACTACGGTTTGCCATGTAGAATTCCAAGAAGGGACTTCTGCCAATGTCACATGGTGTGAGTCTTTCGAAGACTCAAAGTCCCTCTTCTAGAGAGGAGAGAGACCGCATGGATAAGATCCCTTATGCATCTGCCATATGATCTATCATTTATGCCATGCTATGTACTCATCCTGATGTCTTTTATGCTTTGAGCATGACGAGTAGATACCAGTCAGATCTAGGTGAGCATCACTGGATAGTAGTCAAGAATATTCTTAAGTACTTGAGAAGGACTAAAGAATATTCTTGATATTTGGAGGCGATGAGGAGCTAGCTGTAAAGGGTTATAGCGATGCCAGCTTCCAAACTAACTAGGATGATTATAGATCGCAGTCAGGGTTAGTGTTTTGCTTGAATAGTGGTGCTGTGAGCTGGAAGAGTTTGAAGCAGGACACAGTTGCTGATTCTACAACAGAGGCCGAGTATATCGCTGCATCAGAGGTAGCAAAGGAGGCAGATTGGATCCGCAAGTTCATTACTGAGCATGGGGTGGTTCCTAGCATAGCAGATCCTATAGAGCTATATTGTGACAATAATGGAGCGATTGCGCAGGCTAAGGAACCTCGGTCATGCCAGCGGACCAAAGATATACTACGGTGCTTCCATCTCATTCGAGAGATTATCGATAGAGGAGATGTGAAGATTTGCAGAGTACCCACAGAGGCTAACATCGCAGATCCCTTGACCAAGGCTTTGGCACAGAAAAAGCATTATGGTCATACTAGGTCATCATTGGATATATACTGTTGATTGGCGCTAGTGCTCTTTGGGAGATTGTTAGTGAAAGCCCTAGAGTCAATCATGTGATGATTGTTGTATAGACTTTGTTGTATCCTATTCTTATTTATAAAGGCATAGTTATTATATTTACTTATATTGGTGCAAAATAACTAAGTATAATAACGTCCTTGAGTAGAAGGTTCTTATCTATATCAATAGATTGGTTGAATCGATAATGAGATGATATAGAGAACACTACTCTTAATCATTCCTAGTCAAGTATTAACATTAAGGGACAATGTTAATGCAAAGAGACTAGCATGTAGGTCAACTCGATGACTTGATCTCACAAATCATGGACATGTGATATCAAGTTGACATATGGGTATGCATTGGAGAATGCATACTGAATGACCCGCCATGAGAAAGTATCATGGATCGTTATATGAGTGTCATATACTTTCTCATGTGACTATTAGTATGACTATTAGTCTTTGGGCCTGAAGTCACCATGACTCCCTACATAAGGAGTTGCATACTTTGGCTTCGTCAAACGTCACCCGTAAATGGGTGGACTATAAAGGCGATTACTGGGTATGTAAGAAATTATGCGGAGGGATGTGAGTGATGTAGATGGGATCTATCCTTCCAATATGTCGAGAGTGACATTATTATTCTTGATAGAGTGAGACCACGAAGTGCATGGCCATGCCCAAATGAGTCAATATGAGATATTGAGCTCATTTGATTAGAGTGAGTCTACTTGGAGTTCAAGATATAGATTGTACCGAGTATGACACGGTCTATGCCTTAGTTGGTCAATCTAGATGTCAAGGATAGAGGGACATTGTCACATATTGTGAGAGTCACAATTAGTAGTCACAAAGGTGATGTTGGATCTCAACATTCTTGCAACTTGGGTAGCAATGATGTGTTGCTAGATACCGCTCATTGTTTTTGTTCCTAAATTGGTTTAGGAGCATTGCCAATGTTACAAGAACCTATAGGGTCACACACAAAGGGCAATTAGATGGAAATTAGGTTCATATGATGAACCATGAGGATTAGGTTCATGGGATGAACCAAATTTGATTAAGAGTAATCCAAATTAGACTAATTGAGTTGGACTCAAGTTGATTGAAGTGTTGAATGAGTCTAATTTAGATTTAATTCATCGAGTCAATTTAAGCTAATGAATTGAGATTCATTAAATCAAAATGACTTGAATTAAATGGTTGGATTTGATCAACCATGGGAGATAAGAGGTCAAGTTTGACTTGACTTGAGAGGGAAGATATATGGTCAATTTTGACTTGACCAATTGCCATGTCATGGTGACTTGGCATGGGGCTGGCCAATGATGATGCTCCACATCATCATGGACACATCATGGGGTGCCACCTCATGAGGGAGACCAAGAGCCATTGGCTCTTGGAGTAACATGCATGCATGTAACCCCCTTATAGTGGTTGGCAACTATTGATTGGTTATGAAAGTGTGAAGTTAAGTTGTGTAACTTAATCTTCTTCCTCCTCTCTTCCCTCAAGCTCTCTCTTCCTCATCTTGTCGTGAGCCTCTAAGGGGTGCTAGCACACTCTAGGTTGCATTTCTCCACCAATTTCTTGTGTGGATACCAATAGAGGAGTGTACACTTGATACTCTCGAGTTCCAGCAAGCCATTTGGAAGAGTGGGATAAGCTAAGGGCGTCGCATCATGGGTAAAACTCTTAACATATAGATCTAGAGTAGATCAAAGGTTTTTAAACACGTATATGTATTTTTATTTACCTTCGCACAGATCCGTTGCCGACTTTCGGGGTTTCCATAATGCAAAAAGCGGTTTTTGTGACTCGGATAGTCCAACAACAACTACATTATTCTTCTCTACTAGTTTCGAAAAACACATGCACTTCTTAGGAAACTCATATATACCACTCAAGAAAAGCTTATTTTGATCAGAAGAAAACCTCGACCCCATCATAAGTTCTCCCACTTTAGTAAAATTGAAGAACAAATTCGAATGATGTTTTATAAGTTCTTATAACAAAAAATTTCTCTACCTTAGCTGAAAACCACACATGCATCATAAGTTCCCCCTTGTTGGAATGTATACTGAAAGCCTAGCTCTTTTTGTATCAACATTTTATTTTGGAATAACAATCACATGATCATTGTTTGCACTTTATATATTTATTATATATGTGTGCATATTGTCTAATATTTTACATTGTAGATAACATGGTGCTTGGGGTGGCACAGAAGATCATGTTATCAGTCCCTTGTAAAATATAAGTAGAGGCTCACGACCAAGATGGTTTTGGACAAACCATTGGCATGGTTGTAGTGTAGCTTGGTATTGTTTTGTCTTGAACATAAAGTTACACTAGTACACTTAGGTGTATTGAGAAGGACCGACATAGAGGTGATTCAATTTAGTACTGACTACATAATTGAATCAGACCTCGGATATTATGTTGTGCATGCTCTTAATCCCGATATAATAACGGGCACATGTACTTAGTATTTATTTCTTTGATTTACCAGAGGGTGAGATTTAGATGGATTAAATCAATATGCCCGGTAAGTTGGGAAATGATATTATTTACATCGTGTGTCGTTGATTATAGGAGGAAACCGTGTCTTATATATTAGGTTGATGATGTCCCCTTGAGGAGCTCATAAGGTTCATCATGTAAACCCAGCTGGTTGACTTACTCAACATGATGATAAGGTTGAGTGGTACTACTCGAGGAGTTAGATGTTAATTAATTGATGGTCAGTAAATCAATTAATTGACGGACATTCGATATCTTAAACACGGGGAGATTAATGTACAAATAATATATGGAGCACATATTAATTTATGGGGGTTGGTGAGGTAGTTCAATGATGATCCTCTAGTGGAATGGAACATCATTGATGGATCAAGTTTGTGTGGTTCCGATCCATCGGGTGGCCAAGACCCAACTCCTCCTTATGGTCCCTATCGTAGCCTAATATAATCCTTGTGAAGTCTAGATCCAAGAATGTAAAACAAAACCTAGAACCAACGGTTGGGATTAAATCCCTAAGATCCGATGGTTAGGATGAAACCCTAGAACCAACGGTTGGGATTAAATCCCTAAGATCCGATGGTTGGGATGAAACCCTAGAATCGACGGTTAGGATTAAATCCTAGATCCGAGTTTGGATAAAACCTAGATCCGGCGGATGGGATGAAACCCTAGATCCGACGGTTGGGATGAAATCCTAGATCCGATGTTGGGATGAAACCCTAGATCACGGTTGGGATAAAACCCTAGATCGGCGGTGGAGATTAAATCCCTAGATCAGCGGTGGAGATTAAAGGAGGCTTAAGCCCAATTCTATAAATAGAAGGCTTAAGCTTGGGCGGCAAGAAGAATTGAATTGGATTTAGGGTTTGGCTCTTCTCAAAGTGGGCGGCTAGGGTTTGGAGCAAAAGCTTGGGCGGCAACCATCTTCCTTCTCCTTGTTCTTTGGCGCCCATCTTCCTCCATCAAGACTTGGCAGCGCCCATCCTCTAGGCCTCTCTCTTATTCCTTGGCGTGGTTCTCCTTCCATTGGTGGCCGTTCACTCCTCCATACTCTCCAAAGTGGCGTGGTTCTCCTTCCGTGGT